>VICG01000001.1:1622500-2210000 GCA_008692225.1 Monilinia fructicola | reverse complement strand
TGCCATGCCATGCCCATGCATTTACATTCATTCCTAGCTCGAAATTTACCAGCATGAGATCTTGAGACTTTTTCCCCCCTCCACTTGGCACCCTTCCTTTCTTGCTCTCTTTCTCATTTTCGTGCGTCGGCAACATGACGAAAGGTAACGCGTCGCAACGCATTGAACATCCGTAGAGAGAGAGAGGGAAAGGAAAATCCTACTCCGACAACCGATAACTCCTTCGCGCGTACGTATAATCCGGGTATTCATCCATGCCATGCCATGCATCCATCATACTTTCTTCCCTTCCTCGATCCCCTTCGCAGTAGTCATCCCCCCTCCTTTCATCTCTCCTATCCCCTACCCTCCAAGAAAAGAATAGAAAAGTCACGTTCCTTCCATCCATACTGCCCTCCTTATTTCCATATTCCCTCCACCCCATATTCCGTTCCATTTCATATTCTGTTCTGTTCTGTTCTCCTCATGCTGCACTGGTATATCCCACAACTAAAACTTTGTAACTCCAACAAAAGGCCATCAAATCATGCAAACAACAATCATGAGCCCTAGCCATCCATCCATCAATCCTTATTAACAGACCAGAACCCGGTTGCCTAATTTTCGAAAGGTAAAAAAAAGAGAAGAAAATAATTCCACGCTGCACTTATTGAGCCGTCCGTCCATCCATCCATCATATCGTAACGAATTGCTCCGAAAAAAAAAGCGCTCTAAAAACAATCTTATCGACATTAAAGAAAGAAAAAAGGAGAGAGAGAACGTGAATATCAAGGCTTATTTGAACGCCCACTCCTAGAACAAGAACGCCGCTCCTTTCCATCCACACCCAATTGTATATGTCAGTGACTAGCTGTAGTTGGAATGAATTCAAAGACTCCGTAGAATCATGTCATGTAATCAATCATGAATCTCAGACCTTGCCCTATTTGCGCCAACAGACCGCATAAAGGTTGCTTTCCTGCGTGAAGAGACTTTCGGAAGTGAGCACAGGTATTTAGCTCCAAATCAATCGAAAAACCGCCACTCCCAGACGAGGAGTCAAGGAAAACCATGGGCTGAGCGCTGTGGGTATTGTTGTTTAATCCACGGCAAGACGAGCAAAGTGCTTACTCCAGATCCAGCCAACTTGATCAGAGCCATCATCTTGGTTCTTGGCCAACCAGAGCTCGCCTTTTTCTCCAATGACATCAAAAGATCTAAGAAGAATATTTAGTAAACAGAGAGAAATGGCATAATTGAATGAAGACTTACTTCGCCGGCAGAGTAAGTTAGATAAGGGTAACCTGCTTCGGTTTTTGGTTGCAGCAATGTTGAATTCGAACAAGCTTGCTGCCAAATAGATAACGTTGTATCGACTCCCATGGGCACGATCCATCGATGAGGCCCTCGAAGATCTAGCGCTATCTTCAGGTCCGTCAGGCAAAGGCATTGCCGAATGAAAAATGCCGGAGAACGGTCGCTGGTCGCGAAGAGGGCCATCCACCATATACGACGCAGATGCCTGAGTGGAGCTTGATTCCCCTACGATGCCCAATATCCGTACTAATCCTTGGAATGCCACCATTGTCGGATGCAATGCTACGTGATGTTGATGGCCTAGTTGAGCCGAAAAGTCGGGGGGCGCTGGCATCAGGCGTTGCGGGCGAACCGGAGCCAGGACGTGAGTGTCCATTGGAATAGGCAGCTGGCTGATAGGGGGCATGGGCTGGTAATCCAGGTCCGTTGGCCAGAATGGGGGAAAAGGAGAATTGGCCACTGTGTCGCTTCGCAAAATCCGGCGTTGGTAGACTAGGAGATGTATCATGTGGGGTGGCCAAGGACAAACCTTGTGGTCGAGCTGATGAGTCAGATAGTCGGCCTTTGGTCTTCACTGAATCACTATCCTTGAGACTCGCTAGAGGGGTTGACTCCAAGCGGTCCAAGAAGCAATCGACCTCGAGTGTCCCGTTTGATGAGACCAAGTTCTTGAGTCTGTGCAAGAACATACTTATAGTCTTGTTCAAAGGATTGCACAATATCATGTACGCTCATTGGTATTTTGTTCGCATCCAACACACTCTTGATCTTCTCTTGCCATATATAATACCATGAAGTTTGGATGAAGATAAGACGAGCCAGTACCAATTGACCCATCTCCGCCGTCTTGGCCGATAGCTGAGGCAGTTCTGTTTTCAAAGTTTCATTCAAGGCGTCATATTCTTTGGCTGACGCTTGAAGCTTTTCGTCGACCTTCTTGCCGTTGGAATTGGCAGCCATCCACTTTTCATAATCTACACGCCTCTTTGAACGCTTCTTCATGAAATCGGTAGGCTTGGTATATTCTCGGATTACGTTCTCGATTGGTTCGATGACAGTCTTTCGGATATTACCCACCTGTTTGATATTAGTTTTCGATGCTACAACGCAGTTGGTCATACAAAAATGCTTACATGTTCCTCCAAAGCAACACTCCCCATATCTCTCATGGATTGATTAAATTGAGACCATCGAGCTTCCATTTCTGGATGTCTCGAGGGACTATGTCGCATGTTCAGTTCCATAGCAGATAGGAATCTGAGAAAATCGTTGACCCAAGTTGCAACTTGTCGAGTATAATATTCAACGTCACGCATTACTACTTGCAGTCGTAGGTAATCGTGACCGAATTTCTCATGCAATTTGATGAACGTTTCATCATCATGGGGGCGAACCACATTAGACGTCAACTTCTCCGAACGTCGTCCAAATGCCTTGGCTAGTCCGAGGCGGACCTCTGATTCCTTGCGTTTCCGGCCAACAATCTTCCCAACAACTTGAATACGTTCCTTGAGCTTATCTATATTTTTCAGTAGATTCAAGAGCTCTCGACTGGCGATCGTAAGAGCATTGAAATCCGGGTGGTCTTCAGCTGTATATTTCACGAGATTGTCGAGCAGGAGCTGATACCGAGTGACTCGTTGAACTGGCTTAACCAGCAGAGCATCAAGGTCCCAAGCAGCCGTCAAATCCTTTGCAACATTGTTACATTCAATAAGCCATACGTCAACCGCAGGATCTGCTGACAAAATTTTCAAACGGTCAGCTGCCAGCTCACTGTTTTTCAGAAATTCCGTGTAGACCTCTTGCATCTTCCTAAGGTGTTGGCCAAAGGTATGACCAATAAAAGTCTTTCTATCCTTTTCTTCATTGAAGTCGTTAAATTCCGGAGGATCCGAGCAACTATCATTGGGACCCAGAGACGCAGGGGTATTCGCCGCAGTGGTCGTCGTTGAAGTGGAGGCAGTAGCTCGACTTTGCCTGGCGCGGGCCTTGGAGGTGTAGACAGCTGCCCCAGCCTTCTTAAGATCATCCAGAAACGCCGTTGAAAAGGCTATGATCTCATTTGTATTCCTGAAAATAGTCTTTATATCGCCAAAATCCAATTTAGGGCATGCTTCTGCTGTGCCTTTGTAGATCTCTTCAACGACATTCATGTCTTTCAGATAAGCGGCCTCGGTATCGATTATTTCTTCGATGATCTTTCGTCGAGTAAACAAACGTGTGCTTCGCTTCTTAGCAACTGCTTGCTCTTCCTCGGTAAGAGGTAACTGAGGAATTTTAGGAGTGGAGTAGAGATAGCCTAGAGATATGTCCTCCTGTGATATTTGCATGCTTGACCTAGGGTAGAAAGTGAAGGTGTGGAAAGCGAAGGGCGTGGCGAATATAAATCATCACTAGGGCGCCTGGACTCATTGTTTTTGGCCGGCAGCATTTTGGCCGGACTGCTGATAGATTTTCAGTTCCGGTCGACTATCCTGAATAGCAGGAGGGGGGGTGGTGTGCGCGAAGGGGACCTAATTTAGCGATTGCATCCTGGCGAGAAAGCTTCTCTGAGCCGGGGGGAGGTGTCAGGCTGGTCCACACCGGGACAGTTGGGACGCTGTATATAGTGTCCGGGTCGAACCCCAGACCAAATCCGTTATGCGATGTCAATGGAGGCAGCTCTGGCCGAGGTGGGTTCGTGAGATCATCGGCTGGTACAGGTACCTTCGGAGGCGGGGTGGGTCCTTTCTCTGGCTCAGGAGGCGGTGTCTTCGTGTTTATCCACTTCTGATTTTCATCTTGTGAAGCTGGGTCATCCGTCGTGGCAACTGAGAAATCAGTCCAAGCAGAGTTGCGGCTTCCCCGACGGTAGGTATCCGACGTAAGATATAGCTCGCGATTGTGGTCATAAGATGGTCCGTACAAATCTTCTTGTTCACTAGTATTCCCGGTATGCCCGGCACCGATATCCTCAAAACTTTCATAATCCATATCTGTGGGGGTGTATGATTCCAGTTGTCTATCATTCTCTGATGGCGACAGTGATTCGGCAAGGGCGGTACGCAAAGCCG
Organism: Monilinia fructicola; assembly: GCA_008692225.1. Lineage (NCBI taxonomy): Eukaryota > Fungi > Ascomycota > Leotiomycetes > Helotiales > Sclerotiniaceae > Monilinia > Monilinia fructicola. The sequence goes on along the minus strand of VICG01000001.1, from coordinate 2,205,648 downwards.
GCAATTCAAGCCTGGGGACTTCTCCGGAATATGTATTTGACTCTAAAGGTAGATGGGATTCATCCGGTTCTTGTTCAATTTTGATTGAAATTTCTGCCAGCTGTTGGGAACTTTCGTCATATAAGCCCAGATCTGTAGATTGCAGAGTTTTATTTGCAGAAGGCTCTACTTCACGATTCCTACGATCTGGAGAATTCGAGTCGAGGGTTTTGGGAATCAAGGTTTTCGGACTTGGTGGTTCTGCAACTGGTATTGTGACTATCTCATCGTATGCCTTGTTCTTTGATAAGTTCTCGGGGATTGCTTCGGGTGTCATATCATTGCCAATAGACTCCTCTGGCATTATTCCACCACAGCCCTCAGTCGAAGCGACTTCTCCTGGAGTGGCTTCGATTGGAGTAGATTCGAGCGACATCCCTAAAGACTCTGTAACACTTCCCACTTGTTCAACGAAAGCAGTGTCATGTGCTTCGGGCACTTGAGAAAGAACTGCAACGGAACCAGAAAGCTTGGTGGAGGGAATGCGAGCTAGGCGAGCGGCTTCCGTCTGCGCTTCATTTTCAATAAAGGTAGTGGCGGAAACATTAGAGATTGCGGATATTGGCACATCTTCATCAACGAACGCTCCAGGCACAGTGTTAGTGACGCCCAAAGTGGGCGAATCTTGATCTACCTCAACTTGACGCTCAACGGGTGGCGGTGACGTTTGTGATTCAAAGTTTGTCAGGATTTGCAAAGGTTCAGGCCCTGAGAAAGGCAGAGCTGGTACTCGATCCGAGGAACTTGAGCGTTCCCCAATGTTTGTAGCTAGGATGCTCTGTTCACTGAGACGGCGCGCGTTAGCTGCTCGCATTTTCTGCAGCTCAGATTCGTGAATTGATTTTGTGTATGCTCGTGTGATTTGTGCTCGCCGTGCTGCATAATTAACAGGTTCGGTATTCATCATCTTACGTCCTTTCGTCTCAGGAGTTCCACCGGTTCTGTTCAATTTTCATTCCAGCTCTTTGATCATGCGGCGAAGCTGACCCATCGACTGCCTTCCGCCTTGAGCTAGCAGTTGAAGCTGCAGAAACAGGTTGCCGAGGGCGTGAGCTGCGCAAGGGTGGAGAATTCCTTGCTGGGGGTGCAGAAATGTACGCCTTCAAACTACCATTGCTGGAGGGTTTTTCTGGACTACGTGCCTTAATTCGACCGCCCGGGGGGGTTGGACGACTCGATGTTCCCACTGGGCGGGTTGCGGGAGTCCATGGTCGACTGTCTCGTGGTAGTTTACCGTTTGCAACCCGTTTGCCGGTCAATGGAGAATTCGCACGTGTTGATGGCGAACTCGACACATCCGACTGGTTACCTGAACGTTTGAGTGCAACAGGAAGTCGAGAGGAGAGCTTGGCAGGCTGCTGTTCTGGCTCAGAATGGAATTCTGTATGTGTTGCAGGATCCATGGTAAAAATTTGCATTCGACTCTTTGATATCAACGGGAGAGTCTGGGAGAATGAACGAGGATCGGTTGATGTTTTTCATAGTGTGTTTACCTTGGTGTCTGCAAAGTCACTATGAGCACGATTGTGACCTGATCTTCGCGGCTTGTTTAGTTCTAGATCACCGAGTGATGGTGTCACTCCCAAATACCACGCTGTTGGTGAAGTTGGAGATATATCAGCATCTGTGCGACTACGCTGTTGCGTCGAGATAATAGGAGGCAAGCCCGACTCAGATGTCCTTCGTGTTGACGTGGATATGCCATAACCAGCTTCAGATGCACCTTGGTTGAGAGTTAAAAGTTCGCCAAACAGGGGACGTTTCTCCGGTACTGGAGGTGGTGCTTCGATTTCCAATTTGGAGGAGATGTTATTTGTCGTCTTTGGAGCTGAACTTGCGTTAGATTTTGGCCGATTGTGACGAATTGAACCCAAAGGGGTACCGTTAGACTCTTGTTGCTCTCTGCCACAAGCCTCGGTCGTTGCATCGCTCTTATGCTGGATGGAGGCGACCTAACCCTGGCTCTTCCCGAATCTCTGGTAGCATTTGCCTGCCCGCAATGACGAACTCGTAGTCGTCGGTCCTGGGTTACTGGCTACGCGGGGGGTATATGGGTTCGATCGATCTCTAACATTTCCAGAACTCTTTAGGGCACCATCATTTGTTCGTACCATAGGTTTCCGCGGCATGGGAAGGGATTGGTCATTATTCTGATCAAAGCGCTTTAAGAGATCCTTCACGCTCGTTTGCCGTGATGCCTTCCCATATCCATTGGCCAGTGGTGTTGTTGATTGCCTTTGATTGCTTTCAACAGGCGACAGGGTTTGAGCCGAATGGTGGTCGCGTCATCGTCCTGGAGGCAGGAGTTTGATTTGGTGAGTTACTCCCACTCTTTGATCGCACGGCGGAGGGGGTCGGTCTAACATCTGATGTGGTAGCCGTCATATCTAATAAATGATTCGGCTGGCCGTTTGCTTGTGGATGGTAGTCTCTGTAAAAGTCATCTGGCTCTCCACCATCATCCGAATTGCTCATATATCCATTCGCACGAAGGTTGTTCGAGGGCGCCAAAGTAGAATGGGTTTCTTGCGGAAAGTGAGGCGATCCCCAAGAGGAAGGTATTTGCCGTGAAATGAAATCCGACGAGTACTGGTATTGAGATTGCGCTGAGGACTGAACGTCGGACTGGGGAAAAGGCGGCCTAGAATAAAATTCTGGTCGTCTGGAAATCCATTCTCCATTGTGCGTCAACATCTGTTTAAGCTTGTGCTCTAATTCTGGCTGATGGCAATGCTGTGATTGTTTACTGATGAACCATACAATTGTGGCAGAAGTTGAATGGCCCTTGGGAACTCGTGGAGCTGATTCGATAGTTTGGTCTGAGCAACGGACCTTATCCTTGAGCTCTCCGCGTATGGAAGGACAAATCGAAGGTGTGTGTGGCAGGACGTTGAACGAAGGCTTATAGGATGGGAGATGATTGTATTTTGAGAATACCTAGGTAGTAATAATAATATAATGCGGGAGAGAAGGTGGTTGTAGTTGGGTTGTTATGCAATGCAATTGAATGGACTGCAATCAATTATGGGTTAGAGGTTGATTAGTGTTTGGGGTGGATAGCTTAAGGATTTTCTCCACAAACCTTCACGTTGTTGCTTTTCCAGTTTTAAAGTTTGAAGGAGAGTGAGAATGGGGAGTGAGAGTGAGAATGGGAGTGAGAGTGAGAGTGAGAGTGAGAGTGAGAGGAAATCAGGATGAGTGGGTTGATTTCAACTTGATCGTGTCGTTTTAGTGTAATGAGCTGGAGAGGGAAAAAGGTTTAGAAAGAGTGAGTGTGGTGGTATGATATGGGTGGATGGATGAATAGGATGTGATGGGATGGGATGGGATAATTGTGAAGTGATTCAAGTAACTCCAGCTATTAGCTTCATGGATATCCATAGATGATATGTACGTAGCAATTCTACTCGATAAGTAAAGTAGAGAAGAGAAGCACGATATTGGCTGGTAAAAGTACCTAGTAGGCAATGTATGTGTGTGTATGTATGATGATGATATGGTATAGTATGAGTCTGTACTTAGTATATATGTATGTATGTATAATGTATGATGTTATATGTGTTCATGTGTATGATAGATCGAAATAAGATAGATAGTCTGGTATAGTATGATGTGTATGTATGTGTGTATATATGTGTATATGTATGTGTGTATATATGTGTATATATATGTATGGATGATAGATGGATGTTATGTGATCATCTATGTATAATATAGTAAGCATACTGGTATAGTATGGTATAGTATATGGCATAGTGTGGTTGGTATGTCTGTATGTCTGTCTGTATGTCTTCCTGTCTGTATGTCTGTCTGTCTGTATGTCTTCCTGTCTGTATGTCTTCCTGTCTGTATGTCTTCCTGTCTGTATGTCTTCCTGTCTGTATGCATCTCTCTCCGTATGTATCTCTCTCTGTATCTCTCTCTACCTCTCTTCCGCAAATGATAGCGACAAGCTAATCAATCCCTCCATCAATCGAAATCATCTCGACCATCAAGGCAATAGGTAATGATGGTGAGATCTGACTGGGTAGGCATGATACCAATTACAGGGTTCGGAGAGATTTGATCAATGGCGTAAGTGAAAATCTCAAGGATGACGATATTGAATTTCATTCACAAGTCAAAAAGAGAATTCGCTATTCCCTTAGTGCGAGTGAGTATGCAGCCAGCACCCGTGGATAGTGGTTTCATGATCAGGATGAACCTAATTTGATGTATAAGTAGTCGGTATAATAAGTAATAAGTCACAAGTAACAAGTAACAAGTAATAAGTAATAAGTACTGTAGTAAGTAGTTCTACATATCCATCCATACCCGTGGACGGTCACTACGTACATAACATACTCGGCATATATATAACGAGTTTTCTGCCGTTTATTTAGTGCTTGACTACTTGATCATTATTCGAGACTCTCCCATGTAACAATAAGTTCTGACTAATAAGTATTCGGATTGATTGGTATGATTGGGATTGAATGGGATTGAATGGGATTGGGATTGGGATTGGGATTGATTGGTATTGGTATCGGTATCATTATTGGTATTCGCTACTCGCTACTCGCTACTCGCTACCATCGACTCTGTTATGATTGTGATACCTACTCGGTACTCTGCACTACTCCTTTTCTCCTTTCTACTCTCTCCTTTCTACTCTCTACTCTCTACTCTCTACTCTCTACTCTCTACTCTCTCTACTCTCTACTTATGAATCCATTCTCCCATTCCAATCAATAGATTTACTGACTGTACAAAGTAGAGTAATTCATACATCCAGCCATGTATGATCTATCTAATGGAAGGACCTACTAGGTATCTATCGACCCGGGCACGACTCAGTAATGCTCATAAAATTAATCAAAAGATCTGAAATCAAGTTATGAATAAAAGCTTAAGATCATACTGTACAGTACAATGAGTAAAAGTCAAAGGCTTTATTTATCACAAGAATAGATTGAAGAATCATAAAAAGTTTGATCATCAGTTGGTCTTTTTACTTAATCATACTCTGCACTGCAATATATCATACCGTACCCCCGCCCCCATGATCCCCCATGATCCCTCATGGCTTTCACGTTTGAGAAGCTTAAGGTTTGAAGATATACCCCGTACTGGGCCGTAGAGCAATCGAGGACGACAATACCGGTACTTTACACGGTTGATCCTCAAACTCTCATCGGAATCATCACAAAGCCTTAAAAGGCCGATCGATAATCAGTCAAGCTCTCTCTTGACCTTGAACCTTAAAAGACAAAGAGACTGGCTTGCACTTGTACTACTGTGCAGTGTGCAGTACAAAATGTAATTTGAGCATTTCATATTATTGAATGGACTTTATGATTCATCAAAGAGAGTTTGGTTCATCCTTTCTGTGCCGTGGATAGTTCCAAGGTTGTCGCGGGCAGTAGTTAGCCAATGGGCCGATGATATATTTAATCGATAATTATCATACTGTACTGTACATCCGTTTCAATATCCCTCTCTAGCTCCAGGGCTTAATAAATAATAATAATAATAATAATATAATAATAATAATAATAATAATAATAATAATAATAATAATAATAATAATAATAATAATAATAATAATAATAATAATAATAATAATAATAATAAAATAAGAATAATACTTTAGTAAGAAATAAATAATCTTTTCTTTTATATTTATTCATTTATCCCTTCCTTAACTTTTACTCCCTTAACTCTTTCTCTAAATAACGAGTCTTTCCTTCCTTATTAATCTTGGGATCTGATATCAATAAATACTAGGTCGCTACCCAATTCAGGTCTTATCGCTTATCGATATCTCATCACAAAACTAATCGATCATGCATTCGGGTATAGAACCAATGAGAGCGAGAGAGAGAAAGAGAAAGAGAGACCTCGGAGAGAAGGAACGAGGGAGGACAGAAAGAAGTGAACGGGAAGTTCTTGTTAAACTTCGGGCTTTCTTCTTCCTTCTGACTCTCCTTCCCCCCTCCCCTCTCCTTCCCCATTCCCCCTTCTCCCTTCTCCTTCAATTTCGTTTTGTTCAACCACAATTGAAACAACTCCTTGCTTGTTACAATAATTGATACACACCCTTACTTGAAGTCTTTATTTATAAGTTGAAACTTCAATCTTATGTTGTGTTCAATATTTACCCAAAGAAAAAAGGGATTGCTCATTCAATTTCAAAATTTCAAAACCATTAATCTTAGGACCTTAGCACCTTAGCACCTTAGCACCTTCGCAATACCAGCCGCGTATCCTTTCATAAGGCTGCATAATTGGTGTGGTACTAGCAGTCTTGCTTCACTTATCTTGCTGGAAAGATCTACATTTAGTCTATGGGATCTCCAGGAACAGACTTTCTAAAGAAAGATCAGTGTGGTTGACCGGTGAACCAAGAGCAAAAAAAAAACTCAACAAGTTAAAGTGCTTAACATGGCTAGCAAGAAGAGAAAGAGAAACCGTGCTGGCGCTGGCGCTGGCGCTGCCACTGGCACTGGCACTGGCCTCACAGATCTCAACAATAAACGCCAAAAGGTCTCGGGAGACTTCCGCAACAAGGATCCTCCTGTTAAGCAAGCTTTGTTGACCAAGTATTACCCCGACGTGTTATCACTTCGAGATTATTTGCTATCAAAGCTTCCAGTATCCTCAAAGGTACGCAAAAAGAAGTTGTTGTCTGTGGGTCGCAAGACTTCTGCAAACACTGAAGATCTAGTTGGTCGTGGTGGTGGTGGTGGTGGTGATGATGGTGACGATGACGATAATGATGATAATGATGATGGTAACGATGAGGATCGTGTGCTGGGTAACTTTCTTGATGGCACATTGATAGGTGTGTCATCAAATAATGGACTTTCACAGGAAGATAGATTGAAAGAGTGGAATTCCTTTTCACAACGAGGAGATACATCGGTGTCGACCATTGCAAATTCAAGTAGTACTGATGTTTATTCTCAGTCAGAGGTGGGTGGCTATCAACAATCTTTCTCCAGGAATGTTCTTGTCTCAGACTACTAATAACCTCATCAGATTGTTGATTTTGCTATCTGGTTACTTTTTTCAAAGTCAAAATCATCAAATGGGAGGCTGCAACACTTACTATGTCAAGGATATCGTAAAGATATCAGTTCACATTCTGTTCATAGGGATGAGAATCTTAGGGCTTCCATACCTGGAATTAATTCCATATATCCCAATAGTCATGTGACAGCTATGAAAGCCTGGCCATGGCCTCATGTTCTGGCTTTACTAGGGAAAGCTGGAGAACGTGTTATGTGTGATTTGATTCTTGATTGTGGTATTTTTCTCAAGTTAGAAAATACAAATGGTAGTTATTACCAACTAAGTGGTGAGCTCTCATGTGTTTGGTCGACTAAATGTTAGCTGAGGACTGCAAACAGGTCAACCTTTAGGTGAAATCCCAACTATTACAGTTGCAAAAATTCATGCAAAATTTCCTGAAACTTATGAAAGTTTTAAAGTCTAAGCAGCAAACCAAGTGTTTTTTCACAAGCCAGCGGAAATCAATTTCGTAAGAAATCGAATGTTATATGCAAAAGCTGCTTTGAATGCTCAGGGTGAAGTTCAGTTTGGTTTGAGACACATTCGTAAGTGCTAGATAATCGTTTGTACTATGGCTTTGGATACAAATTGATTATTGTGTGTGTAGATATCTTCAATAGATTTTCATGTCAAGATGATGATGATCCTTCCATTAGTCTGAGTCGTCGAAGACCCCAGGAAAAATATCATCAGAATTCTAATGTATATATTCCCTCGACAGTTTGGTCTTCATAATGTCTTTACCTCAGAGGTTGATCATCGAGAAACTGTTCAGCCATTCAAAGACTACACATTACGCGAAGAGGAAATTGATTCAAAATATCCTGAAGAAAAGGCCATCAAAATTCCCAAAAGACTTCGCGGAAAAGCCAAAGATCTGGTCAGAAAGTTACAGATCCTGCACTCTAGATGCTCGTACAATAAATTGTTAGAACATTATTGCCCGGTGAGTCTTTATGTTGTAATTCATTAACGCCCATTGACAGCTATAGAATCAAAAGAACCAAAACGGTAATACAGCGGCATCACAGGAGGAGCCTTCGTCTAACTTGACATCATTCGAAACCCAAAGTTCTGACCAAGGTTATAGCCCTACCATAACCCCTTCTAGTATGCCTTCAATTCCAGCCCGAAAACCGAATTTAATGGATCATGCAACCCCCGCTGCTCATGTATCTGCTTTCTGTCGTGCCGTACTTCGGACCATAATACCGCATGAATTTTGGGGCACTGGGGGATGTGCAGATACATAACGAAGGCATTTTCCATAAAAATGTGGATTGTTTCATTGGACTGAGAAGATTTGAGGTTTTGTCACTACACGAAGTTACGCAGGGACTTAAGGTGGCTTCTTCTATCATTGGTAGATTTCAGTCCATTAACTTTTGCTAGATTTCTGAGATTGAATGGCTAGGAACACTAGGTATCCCAAACCACAAATTGTCAGTGACTGATTTCGAAAAACGGCGCGAAATCTTTGTTGAATTTTTGTACTATTTGTTTGACTCGGTTCTTATTCCACTGATTCGATCACATTTTCATGTCACCGAGTCCAATATTCATCGCCAGCGACTGTTTTTCTTTCGTCATGATGTTTGGAAATCGGTGGCAGAACCTGCTCTGGCTTCCTTGAAACTAAAGATGTTTGAGGAAGTCAAGCTGGAAGAAGCCCAGCAGATACTGGCTTCGCGAGCATTGGGCTTCAGTCAGTTGCGATTGATACCCAAGGAAAGTGGTGTGCGGCCAATTATGAATTTAAGAAGAAGAGCTGTACAGAAAGGTAGTAAACACATGCTGGGTGCCAGTATCAATAGCGTGCTAACACCAATTCATAATGTGCTTACCCACGAGAAGGTAAGGGCCGTTGATAATCATGTTTGACGAAAACTAATCTATGTAGAAAAACAACTTGACGCGTCTTGGTTCAACACTTTTCTCTGTTGGCGATTTATATCAAAAGGTCAAGTCTTTCAAAGCCTCGCTCAATGCATCAACACGGCCACTTTTTTTCGCCAAAGTTGATGTTCAAGCTGCATTTGACACAATCCCTCAAGCTGCAGTTATAAAGCTCATGAAGACCATTCCTTCCGAATCAGAGTATAGATTCGCGAGACATGTTGAAATCAAGCCTACGGAAGCTTATGCAACTGATCCCAATGCACCAAACAAACCCATCCGACGATGGAAATCAAATGCCAAACCTCTCCATCACCTCGACAATTTCGATGAAGATCTCGAAAACGATATAGCCATTGGTAAGAAGAATACCATATTCGTCGAAAACATTGTTAATCAAATTCGTGATACCAATTCTCTTCTCCAACTCCTCGCTCAACATATCTCACTCAATATGGTGAAAATTGGCAAAAAGTTCTATCGTCAAAAAGAAGGAATCCCACAAGGTTCAGTTCTTTCCTCTCTACTCTGTAATTACTTCTATGCAGATCTCGAGGCTAAACATCTGTCTTTTCTACAATCTGGGGAGAGTCTACTGCTAAGATTGATCGATGACTTCTTACTCATAACGCTTAATCCCATTCACGCGAAGCGGTTCTTACAAATAATGCACGACGGAGTACCTGAATATGGAGTAGGTGTAAATCCGGACAAAACACTAACCAACTTCGAGGTAACGATCAATGGGAAGAAAGTCAAGAGGGTGGTAGGCGAGAAGATGTTTCCTTACTGTGGTAATTTGGTGGATATGAAGACTTTGAACATTGCAAGAGACAGAGATAGAAGGAAAGATTTTGGTGAGTTCATGTTTCATTTGTTCTACCTTCAAAATATCAAGGAATTCATTTACTCATTCATAAACAGTAATAGAAGATTCCCTCACGGTCGAATACTCTAGGATTCCGGGTAAGACATTCCACCGGAAAGTTCTTAGTAAGTTATTTTCATTTCTTCGTGTTAAAATCATGTCTTCATGTATTTCCCAAAACCACGACACCAGAGGGATATGTAAATATGAATTTAAACAAAGCACCTTTCAGTCACATACGACCATAGACTGAAGAGAATTGGGCATCCCGTCCGCTCTGCCATACACAAGCTTCAGATCGGTGAATTAGTAGTTGGGTGGGTGACCACCAGCGAATCCCCACTGTTGTATGTTATTGTTCTTTTTTTGGCTGGCTCTATTTGAGAGAATTTCATTGAGATTTTTAATATACTTGGTGATCGCCTGCCAATTCTCTTCTTCACAAAAACCCTTCATCTCTGCTCGGGCGCTCGAAATCTCTTCTGCCTTCACCAACCCCTTTCCCAGCTTTGCCTTTCCTTCCCTTTTACCCCCATCCCCACCCCCTACCCCCTCAAATGAAACCCCCAACCCACTAACCTCCCCACCCAGATTCCCTCACCCTCCAAACCCACCCCATGTACCTCGACACAACCCACAATTCCCTCGCAACCGTCCACAAAAACATCCACAGCTCCTTCACGGAATCCGCCATCAAAATGATGGCCTACATCAAATGTCTACCCATCAAGAAGAAACCCAAGGGGGGACTGGTCATCAAGACGGTGGGGGATCTGTTGGAGTTGGGCTGGTGTTTGAGTAGGCGGCGGGGGAAGGCGCGCGCGAAGCATGCAGAGGGCAAGGATGATCGATACGCGGGGTACAAATGTGAGGTATCGAAGAGGGAAATGAGGAGATTGGGCCTGAGTGCTTTTTTGGAGATCCTGAGGAAGCGGCAGAGTGGATATGTGGGCGTGGTGAAGTGGTTGGAGGGGGAGCTGGGTGAGTATGAAAAAGGGAAGGGGAAGGGGAAGGAGAAGGAGAAGGAGAAGCTGAGTGATGGAAAGTGAGGGCCCATACATGTTTGGATGTAGGGAGGGAAGAGGGGGTTTATTGAGATCATGGCTGTACTTGTACTTGTCCTTGTATTTTGTACTTTGCACAGATAGATATCCGAAAGAATTCACATGTGCCACTGCCTGCCGCTGATGACATGCATGTACCTCGTCCTGTATGGTAAAGCGAAAATATTATCTAGTGACCTTGATGCGGGGTATATACAGACGCCAGAACTCGCCGCAGGTTCTAGCACGCAGACACTGCGGTATTTCGACCTGTTTCCCCAAGCCCCTTCACTCATCTCTCGTGAGTAATTTTGCCGCCCTCCCTTTTCCCACCATTGATGAATGTCGTGTTACAAATTCCACGATATTGCATTGTGATCGCAAACTCCTGGCTCCTGGCTCCTGGCTCCTGGTTCCTGGCTCCTGGCTCCTCATTCTATAACAATGAATGCACTTAGTCGCTTGGGCGTGAGAAAGGGATATACTGTATATAACCGAGGAGGAAACCGAAACTCTCTACTCCAATGGACTCTCGTTTGAATCCATGAACCACCTGTACAAGAAAGACTGCTCAGATACGCACGTGTGCTGATCCATCAAGTATTCCTCTGCATATCGTAATTGCCGTTGCCATTGGGCGATGGACCCGATTGGTATGCTCTAAAGTGGGCATGAGCATGTCCAATCCTATCGCCATTGCCATGCGATGGGCCCACGGGCGGTGTATTTTCATATTGCGAACGAGCGTGGCCATGGCCATTGCCAATACGTGATGAGCCTGGCTGGGAACCTCCGAAATGAGCATGGGAATGAGCATTGCCATTGACAGGCGGTGGACCTGCTTGCGAATTTCCATATTGCGTTTGCGAGGGTATCACTTCGTATCCGGTCGCCCAGTTCATATACGGTTGTTGCGGTTGCATCTGTCCCGGCATGGTCGGCATAGCAGTGGCAACGGCTTGCTCGTCCATGACACTCACGCCGCGGTTCAGGAATGAGCCGATCATTGGAGCAGAGACTTGTGGGGGGTGTGTGAAGCTATCCGAGGCAACCTTCCATGGAAGATTGATCTGGCTGCTTTGTAGATAGAAATCAAGTACATTTCCCATACTACTCTGTTGTGGGTTTTCGGGACTGAAATCCAGGTCAGGTATCCCTTGGACGTTGGGCTGCAGATGCCTGGCGTCGATTTGTTGAAATTGTGCACGGGATGCATGGTTGTCGACAATGCCTACGATTTCGGCGAGTTGAAATCCCACTTGAGTCAGCATGGCATAGAGAGGACAGAGTCGAATGTTGTCCATCGCATTTTTCATATCCGAAACGACCTTTTTGCGAGAAATATCCTCGTCGGTGTCCTTTTTCATCTTTGGCGAGATAATCCAAGGAAACAACTATTACACTATGATATACGTAGTAGGGATCCATCCAGGTTACGCCATTGAATTGACCCGAAGTAATCAGTTGATGGGCGAGGATGATAGCTTGCTTGGAGAAGAGGCCGCATTTATAACTCAGCTTAAGTTCTTCATCATCAAGTTCTTGAGAGCGAACATGCTTTCCTACTTTTCGAGCTACTTGTACAGCTACTTTCCGCAGGATAAATGGCCGAGCGACGAGCGATTGTGTAAGATGGAATTGAAGATGAAGTAAACAAATCGCTCGCATGTGGTTGGCCGATGATGTCTGAAAGTCGAGACGAAGGTGTTTTGGCAATCTATGGTGCCATGATTCTAATTCAGACAGTAGAACTTTGGCGTTATGGATCCTTTGTCGTTCTGAATCTTCATTTGGTATCGACGAGAGAGGATACATGCGCCTACTGATATCCGCCATGATTTTCGTCAATTGGACCAAATTTTCGACATATCCCATAGGGACACACTCTGAACCATCGAGTAGATCTTCGTTGGGAAAATGAACGCTGACCTCCCTATCATCGATAGCACAGGGTCTGCCTAGTATGGTGCACGAATTATGTTCGAGTACATAGATCGTCCACCAGATGCGACGTCGCAGCTCTTGCTCATACGAATCGAGATTTTTGATGGCTCCTTCTCGATGCATCCCAAGGTTCGTGGCCATTCTCGACGCTGCCCCTAGCATCATAAAAGCTGTGTTGCGTTCGGATATACTGTGTTGATATAATTGTAAGAGGAGCAGAGCTTGAACATTGGCCAATGCACTCGAACACTGAAGCTCAGAAGCTTTATGCATCACCCAATCATAATAGCGCCTGATCATTTCCAGGTATAAACCATCGTGTGGCTCAAGAGATTGAGCTCCAAGTACCAGGACCATGAGAACACAACATAGCAATCCGAGTTCGAAATCTTGTACTTGAACATTGAGTTGGTTCCACACCAAGTTATAGCTCTGTTCAAAAGCACAACGGCGAAAAATCATAAAATTTGGATGGACCCGGTGAAAGAAGGACCTCACCAGAATATCTGCGATTTCCCGAGTAGGTAGAAGTAAAGACAGAGGCGCCTCGGGCGAGAAGTCTTTACCCGTCATGACTGGAATCACGTGGGTGCTTCTAGGCACGCGAGTATCTGGTTTGAGATCTGCTGGTCCAGGCGCAGTATGTTTTTCTTCGGTGACATTTGGTTCCAGACCTTTACTCCATTTTGATTCCGCAAAGTCAATCATCAACTTCAGGCTTGGATGGTTCGGCTCAACGACCCTCAATATCGCAGCATATTCCCCCGCAAAACTACGAGTGGTAAGCACAAATCCGAAGCTTGAGGAAGGACCAATAAAATGCGATGTCTGGCCTCTGGATGTTGGGACAAGCCTTTCCTGAGGCGAACTTGGTAAGGTTGTTGATTTTACTGTTGGTGTCGGCTCATCTTTCATGGTTTGTTGACTGCCATCGGAATGAGCAGGTGATGCCGCGGCGACACCCTCTGGGATCTTTGAAAATACGTCCATGATGGGAGTATGGGTATGAGTATCATCCGTGAGTTTCGGTAGAGTGATGTGATGCTCTGCAGCAATCTCGTATAGAACGTCGATATCATCTGTATCCTTGCCTGGAAATACCCCTTTAACCAGCGCCTCAAGAACGCGGAAACGTAAACTGAGAGACTCGACACTTCCATAAACTCGAATCCTTCGCGGGGAGTCAGATGTGCATTGCACCTGGGCTTCTACACAAGCCTGGCAAGGCTGATCTTCTACATACGATGGTCGTTCACAACGCACTCTACGATGCCTGCAACGGTCGCAAGATTTGGGATTTCTTTGCCGCTGATCATGCGGTACTCGGACCTTGCCAGGCTTTTTTTTATTTCGGGATGGAAGTTGAGAGTTCATCCTCCGAGAGTTCATCTTCCGAGCGTTTGTCTTGTCTCGTCTCCCGAGTGGGGAAGGAAATAAGATGAATTTGACCCCGCAAGTTTTCTGGGGTGTTAGACGTAGATGGCTACCTCGTAGATTTGTCTTGGGGTGATTATCAATAGTCGAGTACAATGATGATAAATAATAATTATTCTGAGGATGAAGGATTGATTGGGTGATGGAATACCATGCCAATCATTTCATGGATGATGATTATATGAAGTATTGAGTATGGAATATGACGAGATTAAAAAAAGATAGAACGTCTAGTTTATTTTCGTTATAATTGTATGACTTGAGGATATTGTATGGTAGAATATATATATATGTTGTGTATGTGTGTATGTGTGTATGTTTGTGTATGTGTATATGTGTGTGTATATGTGAGAGAGATGAATGTGTGTAAGTTGATGTATGTGTATGTGTATATGTGAATGCGTAAGTGTAACTTTGGTATGTGTATATATATTCGGGTATATGTGTATATACTTGAGTATGGATATATGGATATATGGATATACCTAGGTATATATATATATGTGTTTGTCGAGGTGTAGTATGGATGTATTAAATTGAAGATAGAAGTTGGGTTGGTATGCGGAGATAGCTGAAGGTACAAGTAGGTCGGCAACGAATAGTAAGTAGGGAGGTAGGTGTAGTAATAAAAGCAGGTCACAGACAATAAATAGCTGGAGGTCACAATAACAACAACAACAGCAACAACAGCAACAACAGCAACAACAGCAACAACAACAACAAGAACAACAACAACAGTACTAGTAGCTGGCTGGATTCTGGAAGTATATGGATGGATGGATGGATTATTCTTGAGAACCTGGGAAGCCAAAGAGAGATCAATGCTGACATATTAGCTGCAATTTTGGGCCGTCAACTCATAAGCCAATTATTATTCTTATTATTCTTGTTCTGCTTATGATTCCTGTGATTAATAAGTATTGGTACATCTTGTGGGTGATTACCAGGATCGTATCAATAATATAAAGGGTTTGAAGATGTTGGAGCACCGGAGAAGGCAAATAAATAATACATGTAGGTAAGTAATAATAACCATGTAGCACCTGCATTGCTATGTATGGATGGATATGGATATACTTGACAACCCGACCGTGGACATGTTAGATTGTCTTGACATGTTGGGTACTGCACTGGTGGTAGTAGGTATCTAAGTGGTAGGGAGGTAGTAGGTAGGTGCAGTACTAGGTGGGTAGATTATTAGATGATAGATACCTCCAGCTTTGTATAATAAGAATAGGAATAGGAATAGGAACAAGAACAAAAACAAGAACAAGAATAAGAATATAATAATAATAAGAATGTGAATTTGAAAGCACCCGACTCCAGCTCCTGCAGTACTTGTCGACCAGATAGAGAGACTCGATTGGCTTATACGCAGACCTTATAGTTGACCTTGGAACCTGAAATCATTCAACGTTTCAATTACATAATATTGAATCACCTTATATTTAGCATAATACTACCTACCTAGGTATATATATAATACATATCTTACATACATACATGCATACGATCTTTCTTATATCCATCTATTTATTACTGCAGGTGTATTGAACGTTTTTATTCTTCTCCCGCTATTGAAGATATAAACAAGTGCAGTACGTCCACGGGTACTAGGTACGACCTACCTACCTAATAGGCAGATGCGTATATCTATCAATCACCTGGGCAATCTATCAATCTATCAATCTATCTATCAATCAATGATGATCCATGGACACTTCAAAGTATCTATGGATAGAGTATCCATATACGAAGTACAATTTTACAGTAATCTCCCTAGCTAATAAAATCCGGTATCCAATTAATAAATTTCAATATCTATCGAATTGATTGAGTAATCTTGGAGGAATGTAATATCATCCATCCATCCCATACCGTACCATACCATACCACACCATACCATGACTCCATGAGCTTCGGACTCTAGGCCTTCGGCGTCGGAAAAATAATTTGCCCTCCATTGTGCCGCTTTTGCTGGGAACTTGCAAGGGGTTGATCTGGTTGCGGCAGGATGGTTTGATTGATGGCAGAACAAGGGCGGTGTGAGGATAGATACCTACCTAGGTAGTCTTGGCAGTTCTAAGGTTCTAATCTACCCGTGGACTCCACAAAAAAGGACTCCGTAGGTCCACGGGCATACAGTACAGTACAGTAGTAACCTCCAGGGCTTCCAAGTTACTGGTAAGTTTGGGAGCTGGAGTGCGTAATTCATTTTTATATCATCATCCAACCAATCATATTTCATTTCTCTTGGGGTGCATGCGGTACGGAGGATTTACTCAGTTCCAAGCTTATACTTTACTACCTATCTAGGGAACGTGGACTTCCAAGGTTTACTTTATTGAACTTAAATCATCTATGGATATCCATTATACTCTCTGTATAGAGGACAGTACTGTATGTATCTCCATCAGGTAGGTAGTCGGTACAACACCTACTCGGTACAACACCTACTCGGTATAACACCTACTCGGTACAATACGTACAATACCTACTCGATACTTACCTAGTACTCAATACACCTACTCTACACTTATTCTACACTTACTTTACACTTACTCTACACCTACTCTACACCTACTCTACACTTACTTTACACTTACTCTACATCTATTTTACACCTACTCAACATCTACTTGTTCACTCTTTCTCTATCTACCGACTTTCTTTCTATCTTGTCTTACCTAGTAGCCAAAGATGACCTGCTTCCTATTTATTATTCTTTTCCTTCTTCTTCCAAGGTTTCAAGGTTCCAAGGTTTCAAGGCTATTATTGATCAAGCTCTTTTCGGGCTCACTAGCTAATCTTGGAACCACTTACCTTAGCACCTCCAGCTACCTAATCTAATCAATCTACTCCGTACTTTATCTAGCTAACTAACTAATCTTGGCATGGATTCGGCAGAGAGTGACATCTACCTACAGTACTAGGTAGCCTTACCTAACCCTGGATGTACTATACTAGTAGGTACCTAGGTATTCCCAGCTTGGATTTGTCGCCTCCTTCACGCCGCCACCTGGGCACCGCACACATAACACCTTAACCCAAGGTTCCAAGCTTACCGATATCCATTGCTCTTGAATAGAGACTCACCAACTCTGCCTACCGACTCACTGCTCATCTACATACCATACATACTATCTACTACCTACCTTCACTCTCTCTTGTTTCCTACCTACCTACCTACCTACCTATCTACTTTAGGTTTTGAGCTTGAGTATAACCAACCCAACGGCTAATTAATCAATCATTCAATCATTCAATCATTCATTCTA
This sequence comes from Monilinia fructicola, assembly GCA_008692225.1. Classification (NCBI taxonomy): domain Eukaryota; kingdom Fungi; phylum Ascomycota; class Leotiomycetes; order Helotiales; family Sclerotiniaceae; genus Monilinia; species Monilinia fructicola. The sequence continues at coordinate 2,188,093 of VICG01000001.1, read as the reverse complement.
TTTCCCTTCCTTGTTTCAACTGTTGGTTCAATTCATATTAACCAACACTCCTGACTCCATCTCTTTCATTATTCCAGAACAATCTAATTCCAATTCACGACAGAAAAATCCCTTGTCTTCTACCCTGTCAAGGGTCCTGTAACCGTAACCGTTGTTGCACAGTTAGTTGTTCACACATTGAAACCCCGTGCCTCATCGGTCTCACTTTACCATTCTCTCGGGTCTTTCTGATATCAGATTGTCCCAAAAGAGGTATGTGTGTCTGCGTTTGCTTGTTACTGTACCATCCATTTGATCGTTATTGTACAATTTGTACAATCTCAAAGGCCTGTTGATTGATGTACAAGCCACCACCATATGGTACCTCCCCATGCTTCATCTTCTTTGTCGCCTGACGCTGTAGAGTGTAATGTTTGAGACGCCGAAGAATTCCTCGATATAAGCAGTATATATGTACATGTAAGGGAGCTGATTCATTCTTTTGACAGCACCATATCGTTATGAGCATGTAGTCCAGAGCTCTCGCTGTAACGTCGTATAGTCTCTTTTAACCTTTTGGTCACCAACAATCTTTTCATGGTTCAACTTCATATCAAAAACTCCAACATGTCAACAACTCAGTCAAACTTTGACCAATCTGATACTCATCGAAAAATTTCCCTTTGCCTGGAGGAGTCAGATTCGACGACTCCAGCCCCAGAAATCAAGCTCGATCAACATGGATTACCGTTGGTACCCCAACCAAGTCAATTTCAAGATGATCCACTGGTATGTTGTCTTTTCTCATAAGCATCCGATTTTGCCGAAATGCCTCTGAACTCGAAATGCATCCTTCTATCTGATTCAAATTTCATATGTTCGACAAATAATTGCACCTCTGATGATCTACAGAATTGGCCAACATGGCTCAAATGGGCCGTTCTCATTCAAGTTGGATACATGGCCTTCCTGGGCCCCTACAACGCGGCCCTCATTAATCCAAGTCTAATTCTCCTAAGTGATGGGCTTGATGTCAGTCCGAAAGTAGCTGCATACAGTACGACCACGGCTATTATCATGGGTGGTGTTTCACCATTCATTTACACGCCCCTTTCCAACATCTACGGTCGTAGACCCGTCACCCTGTTCGCCATTGTCTTGACGATAATTGGAGGCGTGACCTCGGCTAGCTCAACTACATTCTCACAGCTTGTTGGAACACGTGCTATCTGTGGCTTTGGATTTGGGGGAATGATGTCGGTGGGCACTGCTTGTGTAAATGATATGTTTTTTCTCCATCAGAGGGGTGAGGCGACTGGTGTGTACTCTGTCTTTGTCACAAACGGTGCTCATGTGGCCGCCATTAGTAAGTCAAGCACCACGGTTCCCGTCGCCTAAGCGAAAGGACAACGAAGCTGACCAACCTAGTTGGTGGCTATCTCGGTTCATCCCTAGGGTGGCGATGGGACTACTGGATCGGAACTATTAGTACCTCGGTTTCTCTTGTGTTCGCCATCTTCCTCTTTCCAGAAACTCTGTTTTCGCGCGATCCGGCCTACCTCTCCACTCGCACCCAAACCCGCACATACCATGAACTTCTCTTTGATTTTCGAGGGAATGCTCTCTCGAACCGTTCGCTTCACTTCTCTCATTTCTTAGAATCCTTCTACATGCTGCGTTACCCTTCCATCCTCTTTCCCTTCTGGTACTACACATGGGCCTGGACCTTTATAAATGTGCTTCCCGCCATCTCTATCGCCAACATTTACACTCGATTCTACAACCTAAAATCTGGCCCCATTGGTGCTTGCCTAGGCGTTTCCCTGATGATCGGTAGTTTGCTAGGAGAGTTCAGCGCGGGAAAAGCAAGTGACTCTGTCATGTATCGCATGGCCAGAAGAAATGGGAATATAAGAAAGCCGGAATATAGACTCTATCTCTCCTGTTTGTCTGCGCTATTCATGCCAGCTGGATTAATTATTTTCGGGGCTACGGTGGGGAAAACTCACCATTTTATTCCGCTGATTGGGTTGGCTATTGGTATGTTTACTCGTCCTTTTATCCCATTCTATCTCTGTACCCTCTCCAATACTCAGCATCCGTCGTCATCTCAGCATCTCTCCTTTGATCTGCTCCACTCTTCTTACCTCTTCTCCCATCACCCTCCCCACGGGCCTCACACTAACCCCCAACCAGGCGTCTTCGGCCTCCAGATCGCCTCCACAACCCTCTACGCCTACGTCTCTGACTGCTACAAGCCACAAACCCCCGAGACCGGCGTTCTCTTCAATCTCTCCCGTGGCCTCTCATTTGTCATTGGATACTTCGCCCTCCCCTTTGCCGACAAAGCTGGGTTTGCGTGGGCCTGGTTTACATTCGCCGTCGTTTTGTTCGCGTTCTTCGTGCCGGTAGGCACTCTGATCTGGTGGGGAGAAGGATGGAGGGAAAAGGGCGGCCGGCCTGGGTTCCACGGATGGCTATAGAGCATCGGCGGCTGCGCGGCTATGGCGCAACGGTTCAAGTGCGATGTGGAATGGATATTCAGGCTCCTGAAAGAAGGCCGCTGGATCTGATGATATCTAATCAGAAGAGAGGCTTGGATTTCTCCACGTCTTACCCTTCGCGCTGTCCCAGAATGTACGATTACAATACCCACATGTTTAGATAGATCTGCGAGACAGGTAGGCAGGCACCTTGACACCCGGCCAGCAAACCACAGCCAGAGACGAGCCCCAACCCTTGTCGATTGTAGCTCCTTCAATAGATAGATGGATGTACGTGGATGGATGGTGTGGTGAGGTGAGGTGATGTGATGTGATGTCCTCACCATTGCATGCCACGATGGAGCGAACAACATCACATCGCCCCAGCGCATCCCCGATTAAAACCCCCTTGTCACGCATACACACCCCTTTCTCAAACTCGCAGGCTGAATATCCTGCAGAGTGAGCAGAGGTAGAAAGGATATACATACCATCAACACCGCTATCTTCAAATGACCCACGCGGCAGGGCTACGACCCACTCGGCACTCGGTCTCTCCTGCGCTTGTCTTGGTGGGGTGCTCAGGATTTGAATTTCGTTGATATACATACATATATATATATATATATGCGTGTATACATATATACAAACAAACAAACAAACAAACAAACGCACATCAAATTGCACAACACCGCACAGAGCAAAGACAAGGGTAGACAAGACTCCCAAATCCCGTCCGACCCCAACCCAACCCAGGTATTCCCTCCGCAGTCCACAACCAAGGAGGTGGCGGGCCAGACATCCGGTGCGCATGCGTACACGCGCTCAGAGACCTCTGGGGATCGCGATAGGTATAGGTCTCGGTCGGAGGAGGGAGAGCGCGGCGACGACGCACGATCGTACCATGATCATGACCATGAGATCGGCGCTCGTATCTGCCGCGTGGATGATACGTCCTAGTCGCGGTGCCGCATTGGCATACGGTATGATGGCCCAGATATCATGGCATGCTGCCGGGATATCTCGCGGCATCCCGTCCGCGCCTGCGGGGTTGGCGGCGGCGGTGGCGGTGGCGGTGTAACTTGTGGGAATGGGGGTTAGCATGATGAGTTTTGTTTGGAGCTTGGGTTGGTGATCTCGGCCGATTGGTCTTGAGCTACGTGTTGAGCTAGGCTGGTTGAGCGTGGTTTCTCCGAGTGTATTATGAGGGGGTGGTTAGTGTTATCGTCGTCGTCGTCGTCGTCGTTGTTGTTATTGGCATTAAGCTGTTGGGATATTGAAGTGGTTGATTAATTAATGCCTTATTATTGAGATAGCAAGGGAAAGCGAGGGAATAGGGGGGCGAAAGCGGGGTGAAAAGGCAGTTTAACGATATGAGACGAGAATCTGAGATAGTTTTTTTTTGGTAATCTTGAAAGGATACCGATCGTTACTCATAGAATAAAGGTGATGACGATATAAAAATTCGATGAAATTGAAGAGTGGAGATAAAGTTAAAGTGGGATTAATAAGAATGGTATATATCACTATCCTGAAATTGATATAGTACCCCGAAGATATTTCGATAGAGACGCTCAGAAGCTTCGACTACTATATGCATAAAGCATACGCAATACGAGGATTGAGGGGACTCTGTTCAGTGGTGGCATGTTGCCATTATGTTGGTTTTGCAGGGCTACCTGGGCACTCACCGACAGCGCGAAAGTGGACGAATTCGAAATAGTGACGCCCCAACGGTAACACGAACGATGATAATCGTCACCATCACCACGCGCAGACCCATGGGACCAATTTTTACTGTGCGGCTAGGCAGGTTTTGATGATGATGCCGGATAATCACAATCCCTGCGGGCTATATAGCTGTAGAGCGGATGTGATCGGACTTCATCGTGACGGCTTGTCCAAAGTCACGTTTGGGTTTGATGTCTAGGGGAAGAGATGGAAGAATGACGTTTGAATGGATCTCGCAAGTATTTTCCCACAAGGCTCATTGAAATCGAGGAATGATCTAGTGGCGAATCTTTAGCTCTGTAGTGAGAAAGCGACGTGCAATCGAGGCTTGGGTGATAGGTGATTGGAATGTCTCAGCTAAGATTGAAGAACTTTGCTAGCATAAGAGACTACAGAAATCAAAAAAGCCGCCAAGATTGTGTTCTCTGGCACAAAGGAAAGAGGTATCTTCGTGGTGTTGCAGTGGAATTTTTCTTGCCATCTTCGACCTCACGGGTAACCTTGGCGTACCTTTTCTTCCAAAGAAAATACCAATGTATGACGCTGCGACACCCTTCAAACCTACAAAATAACGTCACGCTCGCCATGAGGTAGTGCAATGAAACTTTTCATGGGCTGACCCCGTAAATAATCGCATAGTATCTGCCTTGCAAGCAAACATTTCGACTCAGATCTATGAGATATACAACAAAATGGTGATGTTTTACCATCAAAACAAGATGTCATGGAAGACCCAGAAAACCAACTTAAGTATTCTCGAAACCTGAAATACCGAAAAAGCATCGATGTAATATACCCCTAGACCACTAGGATTCAAAAGTGAATTACATTTCGCTGAAGTAAACTCGAATTTGCAAATCAACCAATACCTATAGTTCGGAGATGTGGTGAGGAGAAACTTTGATTCATAAGGGGAGTATAAATTAGAATTATGACGATCCATTGCGCGCACGAGTGTGCTACAAACCAAGTTTTTAGATGCAACAGAGCCGTTAGTTTCCTCCAACGCCACCAATATCACTGTAGAAGTCTCCCATATTTGTAACCGGCCACCCAAATTCTAATCATCAAACAGCAACTCAAAGCAAATATCCATATTCTCTGGTCACGTTGTCATCCTGGAGGCCTGTATTCGACTTGTGCCCAGCCACTCAAAGGTATGGCAGTCATATATTGGCGAGCTACATTGATTTACTCACGAGACATGTTGAGATTGTATATGCATCGATAGGGAATTGGGCCGTTTTTTAGTCTCCCCCAGCAAAAACACATCGATAACCTGGTTTACCCATTCTCGATGATGGCGGAGAGAATTGACGGAATCAATTTCCAGTGGTTCAGCTGTGATGGAGTCGCATACAACGCGAACTTGTGAGTATTGAGATTTTGATACCGTGCCAATGAATTTACTAGAGTTTTTTTGGTCGTTTGATCTCTCTGTGAGCATCAATCATACCATTTTTTATGTCGCCGATTACTTGGTATAGATGGCCGCTGTCGCTTCCTCGCTCACTAGTCTGAACAAAGATGCCTCGTGAGTTGCCGAGGAGGTCAATCATGTAGACGTTGAAGGACATTTTTGAATCATATTTGTATATGCGGTATTGGAGAGGATAAGAAATTAGGATAAAGTTCCAGTGTGTATTATGATATTCAAAGTCTGAAGTTGGCAATGAGAACGAGATAAATACTAATGATGGCATCGGTGAGAATGCCATTGAAACGGAGCGTACGATGATTTCACATATAACTTTTTGATCGTATTCAGCTGTTGCTTAACAGCTATTACTTAAATTATCATCCCAATCATAGCAAAGGCAGTTGAGGTTGTCTCGAGGTCTCATGCCTGGCGCAAACTGTCTAGTGGGTGGTAAGGACGGTTCAGATGTCAAACGGTCCGACGTCCAGATCTTTTACATAAAATCGACGGGGAGTTACTAGTAGGCAATCAAATCGAGATACCAATACGCACCGACGTCTTGTAAGCATTAATTCAACCCATAAATCACATGATTTAGAGCCAATCGACGTGATTGAGGAGGTCACAGTATTACCCCAGCAAGTTGACGAAAAAATAGGATTGTTCATCAGAAATACAGATTAAATGAGTCCCACAAGACAGACCAACTAGTCTGCTGCATATAGACAGGAAATTGCATGAGCTTGTCTGTCAAGTAGTAGGAAATCCCATGATTGGATTCCGAAAGCGCTTAAGATACAAACATAAACGTATCTATCTTCAATACCCCTATGAGCCCCGATATTTCCGCAATAAGTGACAGTTGGAACTATTTTGAAATATCAAACGTTGCAAGCAAGTTCAGAAATCGCAAACGTCTCTCAAGTGATACCTAGCTTGATATCTGACGATCACAACAGAGTATTCTTCGAGGCCATCAAAGTTTAACAGATTTGAAGAGAGACTAGGTTAGAACATGCGGTTTGGAACACCACATGCGTGTTTTTGTTCCTGCAGATGAGTTTTGTGGCCTTTCTTCCTAACAACTTCATTGCGAAAGACGAGACGGTGCGTTTCGGCTTGACTTACTGTACAGATGAGTTTTCGTAATCTATCAAGGCAACCAAGCCAGTGTGAGAAGCATGAGATAAGAATGTTTTAAAGTGATGATGGACGACAAGGGTTAAACATATCCTTCCTGCATGCTTTGTGGGGTGAGGAAGCGACTCAAGATTCGATAGGTTCAACCAGTAGTGTGGATTTGAATGTAAGACTGACTACGTTTACTGTACTCAGTGTACTGTATAATGCATGAGAGAGGCTATGGATCGAATTGAAAAACATGGAGCAAGCTGGCCAATGCTTTGGAGAGGCTCTTGGAAAGGTGCAACGTTACTTTGTTATATTCAAGATTTTGGGCAAGAATGAGCCCCAAAATTCAGATTGTGACAGGCTTGAGATAGGACCCGAGACAGAACCACGGCCGGATCTCGTGATGAGAGACCTATATCAGGTCGAATTAAAAGAAAAAGAATGAAACTCGGAGGCCATCATATGGCGATGATGTTGGCCGTCTAGTATTGGACTATGGAGAGCATCAGAAGCTCTACAGTTGATTTCGTCTTTGGTTGATGCTCGTAGTTGTGGCATGCCCGAGATGAAATAAAAGATGCTCTTCAATTTTCATACCAACAAGGTGGATCCATGGATGTCTCTTAACGCCTGGACGCCGCATGCAAACTTGGTATTTACACCGTACAGTCAATACAGCGAGTGTTTAGGTGAGCTAAATCCTCAATCGGCGTCTGAAGAGGATGTGATTATATGATGGCACCGCTCGTAGTCGCCGTCTTTAAAAATGACCATTTTTCCTTAAACAGCTTCCTTCGAGGGAAATCGGTCATAATGAAGCGGTCAATTCACGCGTAACTATTGAGTTCTGTTCTCGGGCTTCCAAAAGATCCCTTTTTCTATACTTAGTACCTACTACGTCAATTTCAACATTTCAACACAATCGATTTTGATTCCGAAGTATTGATAGTTCGGTATTGCTGTCTTTTGTAGCTGATACTGTAAAGCATTCATCACCAAGAAGGGAGTTTCTCCGAAGTTGCCCGACACTTCCACTTCGTGTGATACACACCGCTTCAACCCACGATTGCAAAATTTAATGAAAGATTGATTTGCATGGACTAGAAGTTCTCGAGATTCTCCTCATCTCTTCTTTGCGATCCGGGCTACAAAATCCCGACCCGGGACCCACTGTCATCTCCGTAGGGAAGAGACAAACCGTTCTCGAGCCGTTTAAAATGAGGATGGGCGGTGAGCCATGAAACTCAGGCTATTTATTCATTCTCTCAGATATTCCAAGGTTGAGGAAAAAGGAAAGACTAGAAGGTTGGAACGAGTCTAACGATACTTAGGTATGTTTGCTTGACGCGTGAGTGAGTGGAAGGTAGAGTTTCAGCGCCAAATTTTGGATCCACATACCTGATTGGACATGGAATAAGACGAACAAGCGCGTGTGACAATAATGCGACAGAAATACATACCTAAATGGAGCGCCAAACTCTCAAAAAGGAAACTTGGAGTTTCACCTAGCATATACTACCACAAGATTATTGGTGAGTCAAGAGACTCAAAGAGATTGATTCACATGCAAAAATTGACAGGATCTTGATATATATCTAATGTCTGCATATCATTTAGATGCCAGAGGTATGTAGGTATATATACTACATATACTTTCGCAATACAGTAGTGGTTGTGCTTTAGGTTACATAACCTTACATCTTTTCACATTTGACCTTTGGCTCTTTTCCAAGGTTATTTCAATTCCAATTTAACTTGCCGACTGCATTTTCATCATCATCGTCGTCGTCGTCGTCATCATCAGCACAAGAATCATTAATCTCGAACTATCGCCAAGACATACCTCATAAACATTGGTTCGTGGTGACATTAGGTTCAATAATTATTAGACTTCAGAAACTACTGCCGTCTGAACGTCCCTTTGCAGATACCTTACCTACCTACAGTACTAGGTAGGTACTACTGCATTCTGCGGTCTCCAGCTGTATGTACGGAGTAGTGCGCTCGTTTTTTCCCAGTGCAGTAGCGGTCTATCAATACAACGAATCCCATCTTTTGGGTTTACCTTGAGTATATCCACTATTACAAGGAAGGGTGAGCGACAATACTGTACGGTGTTGTACTACCTCTCTACGGAGTAATAAATCAATAATCGACTGGTCATTCATTCATGAGAAACAACAAGCAATTGAACCAAGAAGCTCGGTCAAAATTCCTCCAACGAACTCCCTCGATACCACCTGGTACCTAAGTGCCTAGTATACGAAGCATACATACCGCAAAACAACCTCCTCCTTTTCTCAATCTCGTCTCGGTACAATCATATAAAATTTATTATATTCTCTTCAACCTTTCTACCTACCTTCTTAAGTAGAGAAATAAGATCAATTAGATCTTCATCGTTTTCCCACCTTTGACTTCCACCTTCAACTCGGAAAAAAAAAGTTTAATCTACCACTTGGTAGCACGTATCCGTTCGGATACGCTAAGATAGGGAGAATAGTGGTCAACTGATGCGGAGCAGAAGCTTTAACGAGGACTAGGTAGGACCGTAGGAGGGACATGGGCTAATGAGCAACCGGCTTCGCTTTATTGATTGCCAACGAACATCAAATTTCATTTACTTGGAACTTTTTGATAACTTGTTCTGGATCAATCTTTCACGGCTCCACTAGACAGTTTTGGTACCAGCTCAACAAACTTTATACTGTAGTGGCGGAAGAAGATCTCACGAACCATTTCAGATCCCCTCCCAGTGAGCTCGTTAGTCCCCTTGGCATATATACAGTACTACTGTACAAGGAGGGAAGCCGTTGGGGACAATTTGGAATCAACTCACATCATTCTTGGATAATATTTAGAGATTCATTGTGGTGGTATTACCCGTGAACCGTGGTTCTTCCATATGCATATATCTTCTATTGTGGTACCCACCGCACAAAATTGACGGTTTATTTCCCAAATCCACAGCAACTCCGCTCTCAGGGAATTTACAGAAGATTTTGGCTTTCTAGAAGAGATTCCAGTCAACAATCGAAATAACAAAGCTGAAAAATAGGAGGTTGTAAATTTGCAAGACCTCCATACTCCCCGAGCGTTCAAAACCTAGGGACGTCACGATCTGCACTCACCTTACACCAAATCACCATTACAGTATAATTTCAATCCAACCTCGCTTCAATCCTAGACATGTCTTCCAGAACCCACCGGAAGCTTTCTCCTTTGACAACCGATTGGAAGAATAGGAGTCAGTCAAGTATAAACGCTGATGCTGCCGTCTTCTATTCAGCGCGAGCGCACCCGACACCAATTGAGCTTGAACAACAAATACCTCAATCATACTCCTCTCGAACTCATTCACGCACCATGTCTTCTCCCCAAGATTTCAAGCCTATCAAGATGGACCGTCAAGATTCAGGTTTTGCTGAGAATATTGCCTACATACCTAGTCATTTACGAACATCTTCACGGCCCAGCTCAAAATCATCCTCTCATAACCCTCGGCCTTCATTAAATTCAACTCGGAAATCATCTTCGCGTTCGAAAGATTGCTCTGGTCACTCTTCCTCGGCCTCCAGTACAACCAGCCGTTCGACCCCCAAACGCTCCCCAAAATCACCCCGCTCATCTACTTCTCACTCTCGGCCCAATCTTTCAGCTCGGCACCATAGTCAAACATTATCATCACCACCACAATATCAATTTTTCCACTTTCCATCACTCTCCGATGATCTTTCCCAAGAAACATCGAACGTCGCTGCAACCCCGCCTCCACCTCCACCAGCCACAGTCCATTATTGGACATCTGATCAAACACGAAGATTGGAATACGCAGCCATTGATGCAGCGAGCAAAGGGATCCGAGGGTTTGTAGCACGATGCATACCGGACTGTTTCTTGCCAGTCGAGAAAAGAGGAACTAGATTCTGTGAAGAAAACATGAGAGAGCGAGATGATGACGCAGGGAGCGTGAGGAGATATCGATTGGTTATGGAGGACGATATTGAAAACGAGATGAAGGGGGAGAAGATTCAGGCGAAAGCCCAGTCGGTCAAAGAACATCGAAGACGGTGGAGTTCTTTTATTAGGCGTTGAGGTTCATGAGACATTATACTTTTCCTATGGGGTTGCATTTACAAAGCGACAGAGCACGCAGGCGCGATTTTGGAGCTCGACGACATTTTTCATTTATTTTTTGATACCCCTTTATATAAGGTTGAGATTTACGAATTTGGTGGGCAGACTTTGATGCTGGATATTGGAGTTGGTCTAAATACATGGGTTTGGGTTGATGACAGGTATCAGCAGAAGATGAGCGATATTTAATTTTGCTAGAAGGGGGCATTACAGACTTACAGTAGCGGCTTCCATTTTTTTAAGTTACAGCGATCCAGTTGGATCGGACAGGAAATAGGTAGTGATTTATTCGGCCGTTATATGGATACTAGCAGAATGGTTGTTATTGGCGTCTAGGAAAACAAACGAGATAATAATAGTAAATAATTTGGGGAAGGGGAGATGTAATCCATGGATATTGTAATTACTCCACGAAGAGAAGAGAATAAATAATATAGTATTCAAAACATGGGAAAATTACTCGCTTACCGTTCATCAATTGATCACCCCGATGACGACTCTGCGTCTATCAAGATGTGGGAAGTGAGGTACGATGCTGAAAATATTCTTATTCGTTGTTCTAAACCAAATTGTCCATATGCACACTTTATCTACCTTCGAAGAGTATTGAGCGACTCTTATCTGTTGTACAAGAAGTACAATAGCCCATCCTGAACTCCATGCTTGAAACCTATCCCGTGTCTACATTCATAGATCCTTTCCTTCCCCTAACAATCGCGCAATTAAGACGTAAGTGAAAATCACTCCGCCAGCAACCAAGTATTTGTTCCTACTCAACCAACTTCTTCCCTCTCTACCACCCTCTACCACAGCTCCCACAACAGCCTGGCTACCTCCTGGCCTCCTCATTGCGATTCCGCTGCAATCCCTTCCACTCCCATCTTCATCCTTCTTCTCCTCAATTCCAGTCACAATATCCACACCCCTTTCCTTCATCCACTTCCAATTCTCCTTGTCCAAATCCTCCCACTCGCTTCTAAATTTTGCGCCTCCATCCCCAGCTTTGATGTTCCCCTTCTGTGTTCCCTCTTTCTTGTAACTGCCTCCTCCAGTACTATTCCACCATCTCGTCCTACTAGCTGCCCATTTCCTCTCTGCCTCTGATGCGCCCACAGAACCCGTTGTCATTTCTTCGCTCGTCATGAAACTCAACAGGCCAATCAATATAGTGCTGACTTCCCACGCCGGGTTAAAAACTCTTAGGATGGAAATCGCTGATTGAGAGGCAGAGGCGAGTGGAGGGCTGAAAACGGCCAGATGGTGTATGCATCTTGATAGAAGGGGGCGCAAATGGATAATTGGGGGGGAAAAGAAGCGTGCCCCAGTACTGCCCACCATGATAGGGAGTATCAGGGGGGCCGGTGAGAATGTAATGCCATTCTAGGATATTGGATTCGGAGGGGTGTGCTTCGATGTAGGGAGGGGGGTTCTCGGAGATGGTTTTGTATTCACGGGTTAACTGGAGTGAAAGGAGTTAGTTGTTGAACGAGTAAAGATCTAGCACAATATGAGAACGAATTTATGTACCCGTTTGTTGGCAGCTCGACTCGCCATTGTTAAGTCGTACTTGAGACTGTAAGGATACGCTGGCCTTGTTGCTATTGCGAATGGTCAAAGAGAACGTTTGGACTGTAGGGTATTTGAATATTTCTCCTGAACAATATTCTTTAGATAGTATATAAAATTGAATCTTTAGATTCTTCGGCGTCTTATTAGGGTGAGCAAGATGAAATGACCGAGTGGTTGAATGTTTATGATGGGAATAATTCATTCACATGGAATGCTTTGAGGTTTGTTAAGGCTGAGTGGTGCAGGTACATGCATCACTGCTTAGTCATCAATATATATTTGACCTGGCAGAACGAGAATCTCGCATGAATTGTGAATCTTTTTTTTTTTCGGGAGACTTATTAAAAATGACCTCGCCAAATGGGACAAAGGGGACTGTGAGTTGGAATCATATACAATGAAGTAAACCACACGGTTGAGTTACTGATATACTAGTTACAGCTTGTCGAGAGTCTCCTGAAAACCGATCCCAAATCTCAAGAAGAGCTCGAGAAAGCCATTGCAGAGAAACATATGGGATATGCTCTGGAGGCCGCACAAAGAAATGGGGAGCTGGTACGTATATGCAGAAATTCTAATCATCTATGATTTCACGGGCTCATGGAATAGATTGGCAATAACTCCACAAAACCAGTCACAATCTCCTCGATTAGGCTCCTTGGCCCCTCACGCACAAGGAGGTCATTCCTAGATGGTATATTCAAGCCCCTACTGAGTGCAAACAGAGATGAGCCATACAAGCTCTCAGAGGCACTGCAGGAACTCAGCATAGCTACAAACAAGCTCCGCCGACATGGTACGATTTTTCTGGCTGGGATATGATCAACGTTGTACTCATATGTCCTAGGTATTTTCCATGATGATATTTCCATGTTCATCGATAAACCTGACCCTACTGACCCTTCTTCTACTCCCTCCGATATCGATATATACATCCGGGCACGCGAGCGGGGCGTCATCACTTTGAAAACTGGGACTGATCTTGGGAATGCTGAAGGCTCAGCGTATGGAAATGCACAGTGGCGGAACATATTTGGGGGTGCCGAAACCTTGAACGTCAATGCTGCTACAGGTACCCGAACTCGTTCTGCGTATCAGGCCACTTTTGAGACGCCATTCTTGAGTGACCCCGATAAGAGGGTAGCTGTGGATATCTTGTCAAGCTCGACTAGTAAGCCGTGGGCAAGCCACGAAGAAGTCCTTAAAGGTGGTGGTATAAAGTATAGCTGGGCTTCAGGCGGAGGCAGTACACATCAAGTTGGATACAATGGAGTATGGAGACAAGTGACAGGCCTGGCTGGCAATGCATCACCTACGGTTCGCAATGATGCAGGGGATACAGTCAAGAGCAGTATTACTCATACATGGCTTAAAGATGAGCGAAACCACCCTATACTTCCCAACCAAGGATACCTTCTCAAGACTATCTCTGAAATTGCAGGCTGGGGACCTTTGAAAGGAGACGTAGGTTTTTGGAAATCAGAATTAGAATCTAGTGGTGCAGTCAAAGTTCCCGGTATCCCAGGCGCAAGCCTGACAGCAGGTATTAGAGCAGGAGTGTTGTATCCATTAGGAGTTGGATTTGGCACTGCAGCCAAGCCATCACGCATAAATGATAGATTTCAACTTGGCGGACCAACGGATGTTCGTGGGTTCAAGATTGGTGGTCTTGGGCCTCGGGACAGGCAAGATGCAGTAGGAGGCGACATCTACGCAGCGTCATCTATCAATCTCCTTCTTCCATTACCTCGCGTAGATATTTCCACTCCACTGCGCCTCCAGCTATTTGCAAATGCCGGTCGACTCCTCGCACTAAAGGCGCCAGACAAGAACACAAGCAAAAATGTATATGGTACGATAGCAGAACTCGGTAAAGAGATTCCAAGTCTTGCAGTCGGGATAGGAATGGTCTATGCACACCCCGTGGCACGGTTTGAGTTTGAATTTTGGTCTACCAATCGTTGTGAGAAAGGGAGAAGAAACCAGGAAGGGACTACAGTTCGGGGTGGGCATTAACTTTCTATGATTTATGAAGCTTTAGCGCAATAGGAGTAGACGGGAATATACCACGAGAAGGCGAAAATGGAGCTTAGGTTGTATAAATGTACAATATGTTACATACCACTAGCTTTAGCCAGCTAATTGGATAGAAAATAGGAAGACAGTAACGACTTTAGATCTGATTACTGTACATATATGTCGTGGAACCTCGAAAGTAGTGTTTCTCGATGAGATTTTCAGGTGTTGCCGCCGTCGCGGCGCTTTAAATACCCCCTGCCGCTTGCAAATCGACAATGCAACACTAAATTAGTAATCTTGGATTTTGCAAATAAGACTAAAGGCTGTCGATTTATGACACTTTGCAAAATCAAACCGTTTACAGTTTTCAGAGCTCGAAGCTCTGTATTCGATATTTGAAGAATTTCAGCCGGAACCCAGCTTTGGAAATGGCCCCTCGTACAATAGAATTCAGATCCGCTCTTGACTCTTCCTCTTATCAGAGTCCCGATGGAGGCTCTTCTTACGCCCCTCTTCGTAAGAAGGTGATCGATATAGCCATTGCAATGGGATATGATGCAGCGACCATGGTTGAATGTGGAGTTAGTTGGTCCGATGACCACGATCCATTTCAGCATGTGAAGAACGCAGCATATGTGCATTATGTCAATCAATGCAAGTTCCGAGAGTTCCAATCGTTTGAGCCGTATCTGGGCACAGAGAAATTTCAGGATATGCTTAATCTCCGTCATATGGGACCTGTTGTCAAGACCTATACAGTTGATTTGAAAAGACCTGTAAAATTTCCAGATGCTGTATGAGTACATTACGTTGAGATTTTCTGTCGAATCGAGGCTGACTTTTTGGGTAGCTCATTGTCGCAAATCACATCACTGAAGTCCTTCCAGACCGCTATGTCGGTGTCACGTCAATCTGGTCATTGAAACAGCAAGTTATTGTGGCGGATTGCAAAGCATGTGTGGTTTTCTTCGATTACGATCGAGGTGTGCCAGCAAATTTGCTCGAAGCTGGAGGTGCATATAAGGAGCTCTATGAAGCTCTGAAACAACGATTAGGACAGGAATCGGAAGTAGCAGCTAAATGGGAGAAGCAACATCCCAAGAGAGCGAGAGCTTCTCTATAGAAAACTTACAACGACAATATAGAGAGATGCAAATGTATAGGCTAAATTGGAAACATTTGTTTTGAACCACTGTATCAAGTTGAGTCGGGTACCTATCCTATGCAGCTCTTACTCATCTGGCTATGCACTTGATTGTGCAATCTTGATTCAAACACTGAACGCTAACCATTTATTCTGTTTCATCTTCAAAGTGTTCATTATTCAAGAATAGGAGTTACACTAGCACATAGAATTCTTTCAAGTTTGCTTGCGCTGATTCAAGTCGGACAGACAATAGCTCGCAACAAAAGCAAGCGCTCTTGTGCTTCGAAGAAAGCTCACCCCAGCAGAAAATAATTGAGACGCCGCCTATTCTCTCATAATTAGATGCTGCAAAATGGAACCTCGCCCGACAAGTAAACCCGATTTCTTATATTCCTTCATCCCGCGAGATCTTCCTCTGAACCTCAAAGTCCTCCCCTCGTCGGTTCCCGCCAAAAAAATCACCAAGTCGCACGATCAGGCCCTGTTTCAAGAGCTCCCTCTGCCGCAAGCTCGTAATCTGTCTCGAGTCCTATATTGATGTGAGACTTGTATCAATATAGGGGACGGATGAATGACTCACTGGGGCCAATGGCGATCCCCATAACGGCACCCATAAGAGAAACTGCGAGGAGAAAACTTCGTAGACGCATGGTGAAGAAAATTTGATTCAAATTTCGTTGAAAGTCTAATTTTCGGCTCACTTGTTGGGAAAACAAGAATACTCTTTACAAGTATAAAGAACTTCTCACTGAAAACCCCTGTCTGACTTTTTCAAAACCTGCTCGAAAGCGACTCAGTATATACCTTGGGCAATGCAAATGAGTCCGAGGGACAAGATTTGAATTGTGTATCTGGTTTGTACGCATAATGATCATTTGATAACAAAGTTGTATATCTTTGGTTTGATATTGATAGGGCCATGCAAAGACATACACATGCGATATACCTCTCAGCGCTCCCCCTTATTCGCCAATAAACGATATCTCATTAATGTAGTAGTACGAACTCTTCACGCGCACCTATATAGATCACCAATCACAATGAACGTGGGGTGTTGAGTACCCGATCTGTATATTGAAGTATTTGTGCAAGTGAACATAAGTATGGACAATATATGAGCTAGATTCAGTGGATATAGCTTCTGTGCACTCTAGGTATGTGTACGAAACCACTTTGTATGACCAATGAAGTTCCACCAAATTCGGTCCTAAGTAGCTCTTATCATCTGCAGCAGTCCGCTTTGTCCCTGGATTGCATTCCATGATCTTCAATAGGGTCTAAACATACTTTATATTTCGATCTATTAGACAGTTGATATTCATGCTCCCTAACTCTTGTTCAAATACTGGCGGGTTACTCTGTAACGAGAAGGAGTATGGTGAAGACGAAAGTTGTCCTCGCTGTGGAAACCTATCTCCCAAATATACACCCTTAGGAAGGCTACGATCATGGGCTATTCTCATCATGATATATGGTATAGTCTCAGCATTGACGCTGATTGGGATGGCTTCACTACTTTACTCAAGTCGAGTTAACTTTCTCAAGTTGCCAGAAATAGATTCAAGTCACCGGCCATCATTGTGGAGTATATAGTCACCTCTCATTATCAATATAGTGCTTGAAATATCCTAACAATAGTCCAGCTCCGTTTGCAGAGGGGATTCAGTACGAAATCAAAACAGCCCCATCTGATCTTTGGACCAACAATATTTACATGGGAGAACCATGCGATGAATCGGAGCGCGCCTGGAATAAACTTATACATCGTTAGTGATTGCTTTTGCTCGCAAGTACCGTAATTTCTGGGGCTAAATCATTGTTTAGCAAACCGAGGACACGGCGTTCGACTTTACCGTGAGGAAGCTGCACGGCTGGATATCAATAAGAGTATACTTTTACCAGATAACAATTTTGCCGTCATTCTCACAGTTCACCATAACCTCCACTGTCTGGTATGAATCCTTCCATAATTACTAGTAAAAGGATCAAGGGGCTGACAATACAATCTCACTTTCAAGAGACGACTTCGACAGTCCTTTTTTTCAGATCACTACTACCCCAACTGGACCGAAGAAGACCGAGCAGACGATAGACATCACGCATGTAAGTAAAATACGGTTTCCTTTCCTCCGCATTATAGCAAAATATTAATAAGTCTTAGTACATTGTCTCGAATCGCTTCGCTCATCCATGATCTGTCAACCAGATCTAGCACCTCTTCCATACTACTGGTCTGGTAATATAAGGCATGACATGAACGCAAGTCCGCAATCCAAACGCGAATGTGTTAATTGGGATGTCTTTTCCGAATATCTCAAAGGGAGAAGCTACCAAAGATCTGAAATGATTCATGATTGATTTTGGAGAGTGTCTCAACTTTACATTGGTCCTGTTTTACCAGCATATATAATGCTAACAAAGCTATCTTTACGCATTTTATCTTATTTACTGCAATAAAAGTTTGAATGGCCCAATGGGCAGAATCGGTGCTACTACAACCTATTCACCAAAATGAGAGTTCATGAGAAAATAAGTCGATTGATGGTTTTGAATAAGTCACCCGCACACCTGTAAAACACAAAAAGAAACCTTGAGTCTTCGGAACTGAATACACTCCCAAGTTAGTCGTACTTGCCAGATTTGACATCACATTGTATCACTTGGAATAGCCTTACGGCAAGAAAAGGACCTTTCAACTGTTTCACAAGAAATACTTCGGACCTCCTCCGGAACAAGAGCCTCGATACAAGGCTTTTTTAAGCTTTACCGGAGGTATCTTAATATTGGTTAGGATACCACTTAAAGGTGCCCCCCCTTGCCCCCCCCCCTCGCTCTTCCCGTTCTGTCAAACACTCTAGCTCCAGAAGTAAAATAGCATGTCCTGCCAACCCAACGTTACTTCCAATCTTCGTGTCTATCTGAGGTTATTCGATACCAATAGTTTTGAGTGAAACAATGCGACTGAGCAAAATACCCGTCATCACCAATCATGCACATGACAAGTATTCAACTATCTACGAGGATACCTTGTAAAAACACCGAGTGATACCTAAGAGCAAACATCCCTCGAACTAAGCCTCTGATAGAGACTCAAACCGATCCCCCAAAAAATACCCCTATAATCTTGAATCTTGCCACGGGGTTAAATCTGAAAAGGTGAAGCCTGCTTGATTCTTTCCATTATTCTCTCCTGGTCACAATGACACCGCAACCTCCACTCAATTCGGGTGCAGAATCGGCTTCCGAAATTCACATCAAGAGCATGGAGGCAACATTGCACCATTGTCTTGACAGTACTGTTTTGAATTCTACAGGCAAGGAAAAGCAGACCTCGGACCAACTCGTAATTGAGCGTGATCTCAGTAACCATGATTTGACTCCCTCAGCTTGGCTATCTTCCCTCCAAAACCCAATAAACTGGTCTCCCATGCGCAAATGGACAACAATATCCCTTCTCGTCATCACCAACTTCATTGCGTAAGGTTCATCAGCTCAGGTCATTAAGAGTATCAGTAGAACTAATTGGATCCAGAGCAACATGTACCTCAGCATTTGAGCCCGCGCTCCCCTCCATAATGGCCGATTTTCACTCCGCCAATGACTCAGTCGCTTCTCTCACAGTCTCCATATATACCATCGGCTACTGTCTAGGACCTCTTGTCATCGCTCCCATGAGTGAGTTATACGGACACGTGACGGTGCTGTATCCTGGCTACATCGGTTTTATGCTAGCTCTAGCAGTATGTGGGTCGAGTAGGAGTCTTCTTGTATTCGTTGTATTCCGTGCTGTTATGGGGTTTGCAGCTATCATATTTGTGCTTATGGGTCCGGCTATAGTAGCTGATCTTATTCCAAGAGAAAGGAGAGGGCTCGCTTTGAGTATTATGTCTGCAGGCCCCGTAGTCGTATGTATCATGCTATACTATCGTGCTGGATTTTTAGACTCTTACTAACTACTGATAGGGTCCGACAATTGGTCAGTTTTTGTATTTGCTATTCTCATCTTAAGAAGTAAACTCATCAAGTCCAGGTCCCGTAATCGGTGGTTATATCGTGGAAAATATAAGTTGGAGATGGATTTTCTACTCAACGTTGATTTTGGTCAGTTGCTTCTGAACAAACGATTTCCAGGTATCTAATAATACGATAGTTTGGTCTTCTATTTTCTCTGTCTCTCGTTATCCTCAGAGAGACTTATGGACCAGTAGTTTCGAGGCGAAAGCAGAATAAAGAGGTAGAATGCTTACCCCAGAGCCAACCAACTCCAGAGGAGGCTCTCAAGGCAGCTTGGACTCGACCCTTCAAAATGCTTTTTCTCTCCCCCATAGTCCCCTTTGTTGGCTTCTACAGTGCTATCAGCAATGCTTATGGGATGATATGTTTCGCCACCATCGGCACGATCTTTCAAAACAATTATTCTTTCACCCCCGGCCAAAGCGGTCTCGCCTATTTCGGCCTGATGTTTGGGTTTGTCTTTTGCCAACTAACCCTAGGTCGATTTTCTGACCTTTATATGCTCAGAATGGAAGCCAAACACAACGATAAAAAACCCGAATATCGTCTACCGCCCATGTTCATCGGCGCATTTCTTCTCCCGATAGGGTTTTTCTGGTATGGGTGGTCCCTTGAATATCATACCCATTGGATTGTGCCAATTATAGGTAGTTCGGTTATTGCAGTGGGTATTCTATTCAGCTATCTGCCCGTGCAGGTGTATCTTGTCGATACCTATAACATCTATGCTGCGAGTACTACTGGAGCATGCACCATCATACGCTCGATTTGTTCAACTCTGCTTCCGTTGGGTGCCAATCCTTTGTACGATCACCTGGGGTATGGTTGGGGTAATAGTATATTGGCGTTCATTGCGATAGGGTTTGTGCCGATAGCACTACTGTTATTGAGATGCGGGGAAAGGATTAGAACGAATCCCCGCTTTCAACCAGAGCTATGAAATACAGCCTTGAGAAAATCGTGGCATACCGTAATGGTGATATGTTAAGAAAGTAGGATCATGTGAGAAGATATCCGGAACTGGATGTTGAAAGTTTGAAAAGTCTCACGAGGAGCGAGTTGCGAGTTGCGCATACAAGCTTAGATGTTTTTCCGGCATATATGAAGATCTGTAGCCGAAAATGATTGGCACATGGCTATATAGAAAATGTACTGAGCATGAGGGAGATTCTAACAAAACACGACCTTGGTAGGATCAGTTGAGAGTAATATACGACAAGATGAAGCCGATAAATTGTTAGAAACGCTACCTATGCGCTTTACATGAATTAAAAGTGCAAATATCTCAGTTGAATTCTGACTGAGCGGGCACTCTCATACAATGACTCTACCCCACGGAATCGCATTAATCTTGTCTATTAGAAAGCTCATAGTCCATATTTCTTCTTGTATTCATACTTCATGTCTTTCAAATCCGACGCCAGACAAGGTTCTACCAAGTCGGCCCACCACCCTTTGCGATGTGATCTCAAACCAACCTCATGAAGTAAAGCATCCGTGTACCAAATAAGCTCAAAGAAGAAACAATCTCCTTTTTGGCCATGGGTAGGATATCTTCGTTTCGAAAATGCGTGCATGTATGCAACTTCCTTAATCATCTGTTCCAACGGAGGCAAAGTTATGTTACCGTCGAAGTATGCCGTAGTCCAGATAGCTTGTGTTTCGGCAGCGCGAAAAGAATTGGAAATGTCTATGGCTCCTAGAAATGCGATTGACTGGCCTTCAAGTGGTACAATACCTTTGTATAGATTTTGTGTGGTTGCCATAGAGGTGGGTTTTCGGTGGGGAGGAGGGTGTTCAAGTATTGGAAACTTGGCAATCACTTGAAGATCTGCATCTTTATGAAGTTTCTCCCACAGCTCAATTTCTTCTTGAGTGTCAAGTGATTTTGAGTGAGAAAGACCTAAAGACCGAACTTGAACTTCGTCAAAGAGCCTATGTTTAATATCCTCCCATCCCGTGCCTAGTAAGAATTCATCTGCAAACAGCTCAGTACCATCATCTAATGTCAATCGACCGTTTCTATAAGATTTGACATCGTTGCGATAGATCCGAACATTCTGAGCTATGGTATCCCAGAAATCGTCGTGCTGCACAAGTCCTACTGGTCCAGTACACCAGAATGCACTGATGATATCAGTATTGATATTGTTTCCACGCATTACTGGGAGACACTCACGAGGTCGTAAAATCAAGGAGCGAGAAAGTTGATGATGACTCCGGCCTGGTGTTATACCCCGCAGCATTGCGACAATATTGATCGACACTTTCTATTCTCTTTAGCATATAGTTTATTCCAATACGAGTACCATAAATTATGGAACATATTAAGGAGAACCACCAAGAGCTGGGCATAAATGGAGATGGGCTGAAGAGTGCTTTAATCCTGGTTGCCGAACTTTCGATTGAATTCCTGTAACGACCATGCCCAGGGGCGGGAAATAGGAGAGCTGGACCTTCGCCACTTGTTCGGATAATCCAACTAACCTGCTGACCCTTCTTGACCAACTCATAGGCCATATCTGCAGCAGACTTGCCGCCGCCATGAACAACAAAGTGTCGTTTTTTGTCGGTACAAGATAGATGCTGCGATATAACCCCAAAATCTTTATGGTGATGAACAGATTGGATTTGGTATGGATCTTTAGACCCCCAATCAAGCGAAGGCATCTTGGGGAAAGAAGTACGGCCGGTAGCAACAACAAGCTTAGGGCATCTCCAGATGATCCGCCAGTTTTCTGTGTATTTTGGTTTAAGATGGATTGGACATGTGGTTGTTACGAGCCATGTCTCCCCTGCCTTTTCGATTTTCAAAGCCTTGTGGTCGAACTTTATTCGTGAAAAGAGAGTCTTCCCATGATAGCTATGATTATGAGCATACTCTTCGAGGTACTTGGTGACATATTTGGCTTCAAAAGTGTCATGATATAGAGGCGCATCTTCAGGAACAATGAGTGGAACATCGGAGAATCCAGACATTCGACGGCCACTTTGACACCAGAATTCCTTGTATGATCGTCCTTGGAATTACACATAAATTAGTGTGCATAAATTGAAGTATGACAGATATCTCAGTCAAGCAGAACATGACACTTACTTGAGCTCCAAACACCACCGAGACATCTGCTGTCCTCTTCGAGAATGATTAAATTCACTTTAGGATGGATGTCGAGGTAAAATTTAGCAAAAGCCAGGCCGCTTAGGCCTATGAGATGCGATACAAAAGTCAATGATTTGTATACAATCGGTACATTTTTCAAAAACAGAGGATCAAGAGGAAGAATTCATTCATACCGGAGCCAATGACAACAATATCAACGGCAGGCATATTTCCAGATATGTCTGAGAAGATGATATGTGGTGTACTCAATATTTGATATTGGATCTTAGGTTGTGTTTTGGGAGGATTGGGAGTACTAGAACACAAAACATATCGAGGAGATAAAGCCACAGAAAATTGGCTCGATTTATCAATCAATCTATAGTGATGAATGGTTGATATGAGCAAGTGACTTCATCGCTCATACCTCTCTCGCCATCGGGACTTGTGAGGTATTAAGAGGTTACACGAACGCAAGCACAGCAGGAACGAAATGCCAAACTCAACGTAATGGGAATAGTGTGATCTCATGATCAGTTCTTATCTTTTACTTCTCAATCTTAACGTGTTTTGAGGGATACTACTATTGCATCCCGTACGGAAGAGTAATCAGCGCAAACTTATGGCTCACCGGCCATCCATCGCCTCATCAATGAAGGGACACGAGATACTCAAAAACTTGCTACTTTCGATTCATCAATAAGCATATCCAGTCCTTTAAGGTGCACTGATACGCTTTCTACAGTATGAAACTTTCCTTATTAATTTCCAAATGTAACACAGAGATTTGCGAGAATCAATGATACCAATGATTAGCAAAGAAGTTTTCGAAGTCAAAGGTAGTTAGTGACGCAAGGGATGACAAAGCACGTGACAATATTGAAGCTCGCTAACAGGGCCCGGTGCATCCGGATGTCCGAGCCTGTTTGCGTTAAGATTTTGCTTCTGTCGCAACAAAACACAGAGAATACAAGCTTAAGATCATCATAACGGCAGAGAGGATGTCCTTGTTGAGCCAAATCTATAAGCCATGCCACAAATTTGATAGTCCAGGACCTCGAAGAAGAAAGTAACTAGTGTTGCTACCCTGATCTGACGTTGAGAGGAGAAAAAAGCGACGAAAGAGAATTATCAAGCATGTCCACGGGTGCCCCTGCATTTTCAGACAGAATTTCCCTTGAAGCTGTGCCAGAGGGAAGTTCATGTACATGGATTGAATGGGAACAAAGGGACATGTCAATAATTCTATCGCTAATTAAAGCATGCTCGTGGAAGTTGATCGTGAGCATTTGCGCCATCCAATTTCTGAGTTCCGAGAGGAAGTTATCATCTTCTACCCATCACCATTTTAACCTTGTTCTAACTTATTTTCTCATTTTATAATATGATGCTCTAAAACCGAAAAGTAACAGGAACCGAAGGTGGATTTAAGCACTAGTTGCTACACTTTTGGCATGACGAGTGGATTGGGGATTTCCTTAAATGCCCATTGAATTTGACTTGCAGCATGTACAATTATTCTACCCTCGAGTCAGTAATTTCAGGTCGCTTAGAATTTGTGGTGGCTTACCCCAGATCATCAGCCCATGACCAAACTAAGCCAGGATTCTTTTGGAATAATCTTCCATTGAAGATAGCATCAAGGCCATCATCGAGAAGATCATTAGCTTGCACGCCATTTGTGATGGTCCCAACAGCACCAACAAAAGCTTTGTTTTTAACTACATTCTTGATGTGCTTGGAAAAGTCAGCTTGGTATGCTGGGCCGCCTTTGATGATTTGCGCGGGATGGGAACCACCAGAAGAAACATCAATAAAATCGATACCGAGTTCTGCAGCTTTTAGTGACAACTGCGTAGTTTCTTCGAGAGTCCAGCCTTCAATGCCAGTCTCCTCTAGCCAATCTGTTGCACTGACTCGTAGGAACAAAGGCATTGTCTCGGGAATCGTAAAGCGAGTGTCTTGAATGATCTCTAAAAGTAAACGAATACGGTTGTCAAAGCTACCACCGTACTGATCACTTCTTTTATTGCTCACAGGACTAAGAAACTGGTGCAATAGAAATCCATGAGCCGCATGGATCTCAATAACGTCGAATCCAGCTCTCATAGAACGCTCGACAGCGCTTACCCAGGACCTTCTGAAATCAGCAATGTCGGAGAGTGTCATTTCTTTCGGCATGAATGAGCCCTGATCGTAAGGCACTGCACTCGGTCCGATGATATCATCAGGCCAACCGCCTTCCTCTTTAATTGCACTATGAGATCCCAGCCATGGCGCAACCGTGGAGCCTTTGCGACCTGAATGAAAGAGCTGGATTCCAATGAGTTGGCTCTGTGACAACATAGAGAAGTTAGTGATTCCTTTAAAACACGGCCACTGGACTAGAACAAGGAAAGTTGGCTATGTTGGGAAGAGAGGGAGCACAGAAATTAAAAAACCCAAACAGAGTTTTACGTTGGAGAACCTTGCGCACCTGAGAATGTGTAAAATCCACAATCTCTTTCAAAGATTCAACTTGCTCCTCCTTCCAAAGACCCATGCCATTGGGACCTAACCTGCCGTTTTTTGAAACGGCTGTTCCTTCTATTATGGTGAGACCAGGACCACGGGTGACCCAGCCACCAATTTGGGATAGGTGCCAGGGCGTTGCTTTCCCATCTTCAGCCGAGTATTGACTTAGCGGCGCAACCTGTGCCATGAAACAATATCAGTAGTTGCCAAATCGCATGAAACCAGGCAAAGCTTTTAAAGAAAATTCACCCAGATTCTATTTTGGAAGGTAACGCCTCTAATCTTCAATGGGTGGAAAAGCTTTGGGATTCTCTTGTCTTTCGGCTGAGGCTTTACTGCTGTTCCTGATGCAGGATACTGAGCAGGGGTGAAGTACGGCTACCATTTGGTCAACAGGAGAGCTTCTGAAGCAAGTGTGCTGAAGTTAAGGGAGCATTGGCATACAAAATTATTCGCTCCGCGACTAATCGTCCTAACATCAGGATATGTCATTTTGTGTTAGGTAACTTAGGGGACCTCTTTTTCTAAGCAAGTGCTCGACTTTGACCAATTTACTCCTGGTTGTATGATGGATATAAGTGTAATTATGATGTCTCTGAAGGGCACGGTATTGTTTGGATAAAGACTGATAGAAAAGAGGCTTATTTATACCTACATAGCTAGGTAATCATCGGCCCTTGATTTGAAATACTATATTGAGTTGAAAGTTAAGCTTGCTTGATAATCAAGCTGTATCAAAATCATTAGGTGAACTTGGGAAAAACTCAATCTTAGTCAGAGAGGATCTAATGAGCCTATTACGTGCTAGAAGGTATCTAGACAGGGATTGTCTTTCTCAAGGTGTTTTTATTGGCTAAATTGAAGCCAACTCACCAGCCGGTTCAAGCATACTCCTCCATTCTTTTCCCTATCGATGCTATTATCCTCTGATTTTTGGTCCTCATACTTCTCACCATCATATATATCAGAATTCTTTGCTCATTATCACACTCGCTAGATTCAGCTTTCGCATCTCCACTTTTGATCCAGGCCATTCAATCCATCTCTGTACCATCCCCTCACTATAACAGCCCAAAGCATATTCCACCTTTGCCATCCTCTGCATCACTCTTCTCAAGTATTCACATGAGCAGGCAAATATCAACAAGTTGTTCTATTGGAATCCATTTTAGTGGATGTTGTTCTGTTGTGTCGAGCATTTCTTGATACAACTGAGCGTGGTTTAGGAACCAAAGTGGAAACTCGTTGACCCATTTCGATTTGATGAATGGTTTGATCTGAATATGGTTTGGTGCTTCCGATCTAATCCCAGTAACTACATTGTGAGTTAATCCTCGCACCAAGGGCCAATTCAATTTGGTGTTCCTGTTCAATCGCTACCTTTTGATACCGTGCCATGCGCTTTTTAGCATCAATTGGACAGTATCCATGTTAAAAAGATGTCATCCATCGTCTGTCTCATCATTGGCTATGATTCTTCCTGTGTCCAATATGCAAAGTGGTTCTCGACCCATTTCAAGATGGGCTCGAGCAAGTGGAACCCAACACGATTTTTAACGACGTATCCGGCTGAAATCTTGGGCATTGCTCAAATTTGATCCTTTCTGCTTTGATGAGGAAGTATCAAGAGCCAAATTCCTGTTCCCTCGCCATAGCCAAGTTGGAAATTGTCTGGTACGAGAATTAAAGCGGCCGTGGAGAATCTTCTCCAAAAGCAAAAGTTCTCACTTGACCCTCAAATCTTCTTCCCATCGCCACGAACCGAAGGATATTTGGCAGCACATTCATAGTCTCAGAGACGAGAATAATCAAAAGCCAAATATAACTAAATCCCTTTCAGCAACTTAACTATATCCACCTCTCAAACTTGATCCATCATCACTTCCCAATTTCTTTTTCTCCGCAAGGACTCTTTGGCGCACTCATGTCGCTCCCGCGGCATTTATCTTTCATGCCTCAAGGCAAAAAGCGGTGCAAAATGCTTCTTTCTATCAAAGATCCTTCTTCATAGCCTGGGTATGTAGTTTTGTCTTGCTCCACGTCAAGGAGATCAATACTGATATAAATATATTTCTGAACTGTGTTATGACCTTGCTCGGCAGCTATCTCCATGCTATCATCAACCATGGCGTGGAAAGTTGTAGGAGGTACAAAACTGGACACGCCCATAAGTTTTGTTTTCTTCTTTACTTTCGTGAACTGCCGAAACCTTTCGCAAGATAGGTAGAAGGAAGTCAACAACCTGCTTGGCAATCTCGCGTCTCAGGTCTATCTTTGTCAAACCCGACGCCCTAGAGGCTGGCCTACCTCGAGGCACCTTGAGCCGGGGGATATAATTGCGCAAAAACAAACAAATCATGTTTTTCCTGTTCAGCAGTAGCCCCGAAATGTGCTTTGATTGTTTTTGCATCCATTTGAACAGATCGAGTTGCGAACTCTACACCAATTGTTTATCTTGGGTCAAGGCCGAGTTTATTTCGTGTAAATCGGCTCAAGAGGGTTGATTTAACGAAACCAGAATCTCCGATGGTGATAAAAGGCTGAAAAGCTGAAAAGAATCAACTACATTGCCTAAACAACGTATTATCTGCGTACACAGTAGCTGGCTCATATAGAGCTCGAAATCTGCTATTACCAAGAATTATTCTCTAGCTCTTTTTTGCTGTGTAATTTATTCACTATTGATGGTTAGAGGAATTGTCAAATCAAGCCGAAGGAGAAGTTTGCTTACCTTGTCATGACCAATCGGTCATTTTTCTTCTTGAAATAGTAATGGTATCCATCTCTTGCAATTCCTTTGTGGCATCAAAGCCTTCCTCACTCCCAGTGCCGCCCCATGCTGTTCATACCTTTGCTGCTCAAAAATCCCTTGTAACCTGGTGCACCCATTCGACCACCAAGGTTGCCTTCTTTTCTGCCCACTCGTCGCAGCATTTGTATTTGCTGTATTTGCCACGGGAGGTTCATTAACTATGGCATGGAAATGAGAAGGAGAACGGTGCTCACCACTCACATTCTTTCAAAATGGGTTTGAGTCATTATGGGAGCAGTTGGCCTGAGAACCAGAAATTCAAAGCTTTTGGATTCTCGTGCCAACCCTTCCAATAATAATAGCCTGTGGCGTTGAATTCCAGGAGATCGTAAAGTCTGGGATAAAATGCTCATGGTAAGTTTGATGCATTAATCCGTTAACACCATGGCTGTATTCATACTGGCCATTGCTGCCATCACAGCCGATAAATATGATTACCAAACTGGGCAAGAAATGATCTCGATCAGAATAGCAAGTCAAGCACTTAGATCCCGATGGAAGGAAAAGGTTTCAGGATGATTAAGGTACCAAAAGATCTTTGATGATGGAAAAAGATAATTCAAGTTGTGTTTTGTTGAAGTGATTGTTGTCAAATATCAAGTTCCGACGGTGCGATCGATGTAAGTTTCGCTTACAGGGGTCTAGATCATTGATTTTTGTGAAGGCCAATCATACCAAGACTCATATCAGGCCATTGTATATGATCATTCTGACTGGTTTATTGAGATATCCAATGGCAACTCTATTTGACTTCAAACTGGACACGGGAAGATTGTCAGTAAAACCATTGACTGTCTTCATAATTTGGGGTAAACTCAATCTGCATCTGTCAATGGTTATGGGACGCGGCTAAGTACATCAAACTCTGCCTCTCATACCGTGTATTGTCAATCATAGCCCCAATCGTGATTCTTGGCAAGGGCTTGAAGGAAAAGAAAAGCGCAAGTACGTTATTCTTATTCAAGCCCATTGCTTCTGAGTTGAGATCCTATGACTAGAGATCAAGAATTTTCAGCTGTATCTTATTAGGTTCTCCTCCACTGAGGTTTCAATGGTTCCTAGTGGCTGATGGACTAGGTTCACAACTTCTGAGTACTTTGTTCTTTTCAGGGGTGTCGCTTCGAGTCGCTTCGGGGACCAACAAACCCATTTAAAACTGGTGTTGACACAGCCCTGATTTGAGAAGTGAATACCAGAATACTTGTAGATAAATCTTCCTAGAAGCTATTGTGATTTGGAGAGAATCTTGTTCTGTTGTCGCTTTGATTGAAGATTCCCGAGGTCAAGTTTGCAATCCTTTGTTGGCATCGCAGTACATTTTTTAGTACATGCTGATTCTTTCTTGGCAGCAAAATTCACTTACATATGATAAGGTAGGTAGGTACCGGTGGTTTGTGGTGACACCGTGAATCACCCAACTATGTCGAATTTGGCATACACAACTCAAAGAACCATGAGATACTCCTCTCACTTTCACTTCTCATTTACATATCGAGGTTTATGATAGACGGTCCCAACAACATAAAAGCATAGCTGATGAAGATCGAATTTCAATTATATTATTCGTAGAAACGAACTGGCACTCATTCCCTCGCGAGGATGCCGAACACCAAAACCCAACGCCAGCCCAGACGCTGCGAATATTGCAACAACATATTCTCCGACTCCAAATGTCCACACGCCAAGCAAAAGTTCAATAGCAGATACTCCAACTCCAGCCAAGTCCTCCCACCTATCTGTGTCTTTCCTTCTCTGCATACGTCTTGTTCCACGGCTTCGAATCCTTCACCTTCTCCATCAATGCCGTGCGATCAAAAATCGTATCCCTATCGCCCCCGTCAGTGTCGTCCTCTCTGAGAGCCAACGGCGTGGTATGTAACGCACCAGTACAAAGTCACGGAATTGGAGTGCATACCTAGGATCTTGTTCGACATGCGGCTTTGTATGAGCATTGTATGAATGCAATTGGCTATCCATGCCGGCCTTGATGCTGTGGTGAGGAGATGGTTTGAAAAGTGCGTTGGCCCCAATGAGACCACCGACTGCGGCGACCGTCATGACTATTGCTTCGCGCTTGGCCATCATTGACATTTTCAAGGGATTGTCGAATTGTGTTTTTGGTGACGAGTGGTACAGTGGTGAGAGTTCTCGAAGATTTGGATGTTCGGATGTTTTGATGTTTTGATGTTTGATGATGAGGATTTAATGATAATTAATGGTTTCTTATTGCTAATGTTATCTTATATCAAGTTATATGCAGTATATGTATGTATGTATGTATGTATGTATATATATATATATCAAGGTTCCATCATATTCCAATTTACAATCCATTATATATATATATATATTTGTATGTGTGTGCGCGTGTAGGTATGTAGATATGTAGGTATGTACCTAGGTATGCATGTATGCATCATTCGTCCATTCCCTCAATTCAAGTAATTGTTTGGTATATTGGCAGGATTTCTCACCAAACTCAATTGTGACGCCGGGGTCATACGACATAATGACAGAACACGCCATTCATGATGTGAGCGGGGGCAACCGATCGCCCCCGTAATTTTTGGATCGGCACATATGATGACAAAATGGGGAGAACAAGTCACTAGATTGTTCGATTGTTCGGATAAATGGTCTTTTTGTTTCTTGTCAACTTTCGGATGTCGTACGAGGATTCACAAGGCAAATGTTTTCGGGAAGAATTCCAGTACAGTATGCACTATGCAGAGGATTAGAATGAGAATTAGAATGAGAATTAGAATTGCCTTCGCTACTGTACTGGGTCTAAGATTGAATTACCAATAGAATCTCTTGGGTTGACAACCCTGTTTGTTACCTCGCAACGTCAGAATTTGGTTTGCATCTAATAATAAAGTGATTGGTAACCTTAGTTCCAAGGTTAGTTCTATATTATTCCTACACTATGAAGTATCATCATCAAGCGTTTGCTCCATAACGTTTCCACTACCTGGTTCAGTAATCTATGTACACAAAACTACCTACAGTACCTACCTACGTTTACCTAATACCAACAAGTCCGAATTCATGGCTGAATACATCTAATCATGTGAAGAAGTTTATTCTTGTCAGTAGGTTACCCATGGCCAGATACCAACCAATTCAATATCCCTAGCCTAATTAATACCTTAACAAGAGACCGCAGGTATCACATCCGCTGCCTTTGACTGTCTGAAACCCATTTTAAACATAGGACCCTGCGTGAATCTATTCAAATCATGCGTTGCTACGGATGAAGCGGCCGATATGTGTATCTCTCTCTTTCCCCGCTCGAGTACTTCGGCATCGTAGGCGGAAATGGCTGCCGCAGCAGAGCTTATCCCCTCACTGATCTTTTTGATGGCTTCGATATAATTCGCAGCATCTTGGATGGCGTTGTTGAGGCCTTGGCCACGATCTAGAGAACGAATATCAGCAAGGAGCTTCGATAGATAGTGGCGAGATTGAATATTTACGAGGTGGCATTGCATGAGCCGCATCACCAGCTAGAGTTACACGGCCCTGATGGTTGTCCCATGGAACGGGGTCCTTCCATAACATACAGGCATCCGCAGGAATCTAGAAGTTCATCATTATCAGCTCACTTAGAAGTTTCCTGGGAAGCAAAAGTGCCAAACTTACTTCGGTCCCTTTTGACACCCATTTGAGGGCGCTTTTCCAGGGATCAGCCCAAAGGTCTGCGTTGCTCTGAAGAAATACCAGTTTCTCCTCATTGCTCATGGTAGCTACCTTTTCTTGATGTTTTGGATCTTCCTCAAAAACACTCCACAACAGCTGGAATATCCAAGTCTCGGGCTTTTTTCTGTCCACGACATCCAGAATCGATATCATGGAGAAAATTCTAAGCTCTTTATTGGTACCAAAATTCATGATGGGATGAAAAGTGGAAGTCTCCTTAAGATAACGAGCCTGCTCAGCTGTAAAGTTCGTCTTGAAATTGTACATGGTGTATGGCATAGGTGTAAGGGCGGCGGCGTCTCCGAGTAGACTGGTACGAAGTAAGGACTTCGCCCCATCTGCCCCTACAAGATGGGTTCCGCTTGTTGATGTTCCATCCTCGAATTTCACTGTCACAGTTGTATCCGAGGCTGTGAATGAAGTGAGCCTCTTGTTGTATTGTATATTTAGGCCTGTGGAGAACAGGTTTCTCATTTTTTTCCTGCTCACACGTCGGATGCCCTCAGACGGGATGTTCAGTAATGTCTCTCCACTCTGCGCATCATGGAATGACAAAGACGGCATGATGCCGTATTCTTCTTCATAATATGGGTCGCAATCAAGAGATCTGATGCTCTCAAAGATTTCATCCGGGAGACAGGAACTAAGATGTTGTGAGCCCCAATGTAAGGCCATCGACCAGTCGCGAGCACGATTTGTCGAGTTGGCTGAGGTTGCTCGCTCGAATACCTCGAAATATATGCCTGCTTTCTTCAACCCTTGAGCTACCAAGAGGCCGGTAGTACCTGTTTGTGTTAGCTAGGGCGAGTAGGTTAACCTGACGGAAAATCTACCGGCCCCTATTATTAACACCTTCATTGCCGGACTCATGCTTTCCAGTCTGTAAGTGCGTCCAGTGTGCAACTTTTGTCCACTGTATATTGATATTTATAGTCGATAAGCAATGCAAAGTTGATTACTACTGATACTTTCGAATATATTACAGTGCATAAGAAGTTTTGAGATACTCGGAGGCTTTATATTAAGATCGCTAGTCGAAGCATTCTTATCAGCATTGGAAGATGGTTTCTTTTGCCTCCCACTATCTCTGTCTACGTCAATAATGCATGTATTATCACCTCTGAGTATTGTCATGCCCGCGGTTGGTCGCATGTCCTTTCTAGGTCGCGGAATTGTGATTGGATTAGTGAAACTATGACAAGTGAAGTATGTTTTCTTTCACCGGGGAGAAATCCATGCTGTGCACCGAAAGCACTTGCTGGAATGGGAACCCGAGATCTTTTCATGGCACCAATTGGCTCTTGTCGGGAATTCCATTCCACTCGGTCACACCGTCCCATGCGCACTAACATTGCGGTCTTGCAAAAATGCCGACTTATGACATCTCCTTTTCAATAGATATGACTCCCCCTGGTTATACAAGAACTTCTATCTAGATTCTCCCCAAGTTATTATGCGCATGGTTTCTACTTCTAAAGATATCGGGCCGCAGAAGATTTTCGTCCTTTTTCGTGGAAGCGAGATGAAATTTTATCGTCACCACCACTTTGTGAATTGATATGAACAGACGAAACTGAAAGATGATATCGTAAGTACGGAGACATTAATTAATATGTCTGCATTTTCGCTATTGTATCACTATATTAGCTCCACGCAGACACAACGCTTGACCACCATAACCATAAGAAGACCATGTTTCACTGCCCAGGCTCTATTAGTGACTCTTGATGCATTGCTTATTACTTCAGCTCCCGTTACCGGCCTTGATGAATATCCGCCAGAAATTTTTGATTGAGCCATCATTGCACGATTTGTTTGTGTTCCAAGCTATACATACATATTTAGTAGTTCGTCAAGTGAAGAAAAATGTGATCTGGGCATCTCAAGTACCATCGCTTGTTAATGTCTCTTCACTTCTAGATTCTTCACTGAAAAGACTATCATTTGCCTCATCTGTGCGCCCATCCTCTGAGGGATCTGAATCGATGTCTCCCTTTTCATTTTCAATGCTTTCCATGCGATTTATGAATTCTTGTCGCACCCTTTTAACCCACTCTAATAAAGTCTGGTTATCCATGGGGCTATCGCGAAGCTGCTCAAGATGCTCTTTCAAGCCACGAAGAAGTTTCCTTCTTTTGTTAGTCGCAGAGGCCCGGGAAGACATCCGCTTTGCAGCGGTTTGAGCAATGAGACTTTCTGAGACTTTCTCGGCCACCGCGAGTATCTTGGGAGGAAGATCGACCACGCGTGCTAGAGCAAGACCATAGTGCTGTTCCTTGACACAACCCTGACCAATTTGATAGAGCATCCTCATTGTGTTGAGATCGCTCATGTCAACTGATAAATGATAGACCTCAACGCCAGGGCGCCCAGACATAACTTGGGCTGCTTCACGTTAGCAGGACTACTTATCTGAAATCTAGGGTCAGTACGAACCAAGCTCCTTGAAATGGGTAGCGAACCAGATGAGCGCTCGGCTCTCTGCCAATGCTTCCGCGATGCTTACAGCAATTGCTAGACCGTCCCTTGTACTAGTACCACGACCAAGTTCGTCAATAATGGCAAGACTTTTCTCATCAATATTTCTATAATAGCTTGTCAGTAAAACATGAAATATAGAGGGTATGGAAAAGTAACGGGAAGAAAACCTGAGTATGAAGGCAGTTTCTCTCATTTCCGATGCAAAAGTAGAAACGTTTGCTTCGATGCTATCGTCCATTGATACGCGAGCAAAAAGTTGATGAATCATTGGAAATGAGGCATAGCTTGCCGGTACAAAACAGCCAACTTGCGCCATCACGCTCATAAGAGCAACTCCTCGTATATACGTACTTTTACCGCTCATATTGCACCCCGTAATAACTTGGAAACGAGATTGCTGCGTTGCATAATAATCATTGGGTACAAACTTTTGTGATGGTATCTAAGGAAGTGGGTATTAGTATATATATAGTCTATACCCATTGAATCATACTAGCCTTGTCTCGAATTGGATGGCGGCCAGACTTGATGGCAATACAATTAGTAATCTCCGGTCTAACATAAGAATCCTGGCTCGTCACTAGTTGTCCAAAGGATGCGATCATATCAAGCATAGCGATACTCTCGCAAACCCTGAAGAGACTGGGGATTTCGCTTCGCACTCTTTCGAGGAGTCCCTGAATAGTTTTGTCGCTCCCTAAAATAACTTCAATGTGGGAGTCTTCGATTTTCTGATTGAGCTTTACTAAATCCAAAGTTTGACATTCGATATACCCCTTTCGGCGAAAGCGGTTGATGAGTACATCCGGTATGCTTCGACCATCGAATTCATTTTCGGAAAACCGAAGATAGTATCGCCGGAGATTATCAAATTTAGTTTCGCCTTGCATCTCATATTTCTCTACCACCACTATCAGTAAGACTGAAAATGAACCAGGAGAAGGTAGGAAAGGATACGATGGATTTCAGTTACATGCTGATGTACGTCTTCAGTTGCCTCTTTGAAAGTTTGACGTGCTACATCTAAGAAGCCACTAACCCCTGCTTTTACTGCATATGTTCGCTGGTTTCGTAAGTCTAGAGGAGTCATCTGATACGTAACATCCTCATTAATAACCTCGTTAATAAGTTGCAATGTGGAGTCGACAACTCCAATGCGACAATTACTGCGTATTTGAACCAATAGCTCTGATCGAGCGCCTGACAGGCTTCCAAAGACAGGGCCAATAGATTGCGCAAAGGATTTCAGCATCAAAATATTGTTAATATCTTGCTCTGAGTTCCAAATACCTGGGATAGTTGGGATGACTATAAGCTATGAAATGTCAGGGGAAGATAGGGTGAAGAAATGGACTCGACCACGTACACAAGAAAGCAACTTTTCAATATCAGGAATCGACTTCAGGGCTACAACTTAGTTAGAAAACAATTAAGTTCAGGAGTAAAACTGAGTTAAGTTTGGAGATGGTAGGTAATATCAATCTTGCAGCCACGAAAGAATACAACAGTAAGATGGGCATTCGACTAACCTTGTCTAGTCTGTAAAAACATGTCCTCATTTTCTGACAACTCAGCCAATGCATCATAGCGAGCAGCTAGTAGAGCTGGTTGAGTAGAAGGCTGCAAGATATTGCTTCTCAAGAGTCGAGATCCCATTGGTGTCAGCGTTTCGTTCATGAGTCCAAATAAACAATCTTTTGACTTGGCGTTCTGTAGATTCTGAATCAGTTCAAGTGATTGGATGGTCGCAAGATCTATCATCATGGAATCCTCTGAGGGCTGGTACTTGACTCTAAGAGAATGAAATGCAAAAGTAAGGGATAGGCTCATGTCAATGTATTTCAAAGCCTATGTTATGCGTTAGAAAATGTCACAGAAGAAGGGGTTGCTGTAGGAACTTACCGCCGAAAAGCAGCAAACTGAAAAGTAGTTACCTCCTATAGCAACCTTAATGGCCTCGAGATCTTCCTTGAACGCTAGCTGTTGGATGTATTCTATACCAGACGTTTCGGACCAATAACGACGATCCACTGTGATGATCCTAGCTCCTAATATATTTTCTTCCACAACTTGGTACATCTTAGACTTAGGGTGTGGAGGCCCAGAATTAGATACAATCAAGATCTGAGTAGGTTCGAACACCTCTAACTTATGGAGAGTTTTGACGTAGAATTGATTATCGCAAATCTGACTGAGGACTGCTTCGCCAGTTGAGATATTGACAAATGCTAACCCAATAGTTGGGGATACTCCACGACCTTCACTAATTGCACAGATAATTTGCTGAGATTCACCTCCTCCAATAATGGAACTTGCTCGTGACCTACGTCCAGTGCTGAGACGAGTTGTATTCGGGCGAGCAGTACTTGAGCGGCGGCCAAGTGGAGGCAATGAATAAGAATTAGAATTGGTGAAACCAGACTGATATGATATAGAGGTGGCGCTGGAGGAAGTTGAGGGTCTCGACAGTGATGCCATTCTCACTAACAAGCATATATTAACAGCTGCAGGGAGGATGGTAGGTTAATGACTAAAGTGTTAGTTCGTGTATCAAATCAACAAACTGTTGCTCAAACCCTATCCATTTATTTGACTATCCCCTATCATATTAGTAGGAGTCAATTGATTGATATGAACAGGAAACGGAGATGGAGATAGAGATTGTATGGAGATTCTGCTTCTCATTTGAAGGAATCCAGCAATGTGGGAGGGGCCCGGGGATCTTGAGATTTCCAAGGCTGGATTGGATATATAAATGTAGATGCGGAAATTGCGGGGAAATGGATGCACTCACTGATCAGCATGTGGCATGCTACCAATCTACACGTGACATAAGAGCTTTCTTATCGAATTCTCTTCGATGATTGGTTTATCGATTTTCGATAACCCATAGAAAAATTCAAAAATATGTGCCAAGCAATTAATAATGTCACCAAAAAATAGATGTAACAATCCCTGACCTGATATAAATTCCAAAAAGGCCCCTCGCAAAAGATCTCTTTCAAGTGTTAAAAGTAAGTTTCTGAAACGACAACTCTTGCAAACTTCTTCATCTTTTGCCAATCCTCTTCAAATAAGTACATCGACGTTTATAGTCTGAGGCTCTCCTTCCTCCTCATCGTTGAAGTCTTCGTCCATAAAGAATTATTCCATCTCGTCATGGCGACTGTTCTTCCACCCCCCAGCAAAAGGCAGAGAACCGATGCATTAGCAAGAGCAAGAGAACAGCAAGACATTGAGGAAATACCCAGTGATGCTGGAAGTCTGCGGATACAATTTTTTGACGAAACTACTGGCCTTCCTATTGGCAATGGCCCAGTTCTCGTACCTGTCGCAGATGCAGATCCAAAAAATTTAGAGCTATTGTTAAATACTTTGATGGGTCATGTAAATCTACTTTGCAATAGAAATTCCGCAAGATTTGAAAGCTAATACCTACTTAAGGACTCATCCGAATATATCCCATATCGCTTTACCTTACCTGTTCCTGACAAAAAGTCTTCAGAAAAGATCACCACTGCATACCCAACGAATATCTACAAAACCTTAATACTACCAAAACTGATAAGTACGGAAGAGGTCCAGAATATTTCAGCAGCACCACAGGCAGTGTTCAGAGTTCAGGCAGTTTCGAGATGTGCTTCTACGATACCCGGTCATGGCGAGGCTATTCTAGCTACCCAGTTTTCCCCAAGATCTTCCTCCAGAATGGTTAGTGGCAGTGGAGATAACACTGCGCGCATATGGGATTGTGACACAGGAACTCCGGTGCATACATTGAAGGGTCATACAAGTTGGGTCTTGGCTGTCAGTTGGTCACCGGACGAGTCCAGAATTGCAACGGGAAGCATGGACAACACCGTGAGAATGTGGGATCCTAAGACTGGAAAGCAATTAGGTAACCCGATGAAGGGCCATTCGAAATGGGTTACGAGTCTGGCTTGGGAACCGTATCATGTTCAGAAACCAGGAGAGCCTAGACTGGCTTCGTCCTCGAAAGATGCTACTGTCAGAATATGGTCGACTAATCAACAAAAAATCGAATTGGTTTTAAGTGGACATAAGGGCTCAGTATCATGTGTTAAATGGGGAGGAACTGGATTCATATATACTGCATCTCAAGACAAAACTGTCAAAGTATGGAATGCGAAAGACGGAACCCTAGCTCACTCCCTTAATGCTCACGCGCACTGGGTCAATCATCTCGCACTATCTACAGACTTCGTCATGCGAACCGCCTATCACGACCATACTGGCAAGATCCCCGCAACAGACGAAGAAAAGGTCAAAAAGGCCAATGAACGCTTCCTCAAAGCTTCCAAAATTCAAGGTGAAATCGTTGAACGACTTGTCTCAGCCAGCGATGACTTTACTATGTATCTCTGGGAACCTTCCAAGCAGACCAAACCCATAGCACGAATGCTAGGCCATCAAAAACAAGTCAACCACGTAACGTTCTCTCCAGATGGGCTCACCATCGCATCTTCAGGCTTTGACAACCATACCAAAATTTGGAACGCCCGCGATGGAAAATTCATAAACACCTTGAGAGGCCATGTAGCTCCTGTTTATCAGTGTGCTTTTAGTCCCGATTCGAGACTGTTAGTGACTGGTAGTAAAGATACTACGCTCAAAGTATGGGATATGAGAACACACAAGTTAGCCGAAGGTATGTTATATAGACCCCAAATAAGTTGAACCTTCAGCAAATCAAATCCCTCAAATGAAGCTACATGTCAACTAACATAATCGTAGATCTCCCAGGTCACAAAGACGAGGTATATGCCGTAGATTGGAGTCCTGATGGACAAAAGGTGGGAAGTGGCGGGAAAGATAAAGCTGTGCGCATTTGGCGACATTAGATTTATCAACATTTTTAAGAAATTCAATCGTTCAAGGAATCTCGATCTCTCAAGTAATTTGAATCGCTCAAGTCATTTTTTTTGAATCTCTCAAGTCTCACATCTCAAACGATCCGTTATTGGGATTTTGAGGAAGCTTTATGTCTGAAAAAAGATTTCTGACTGCCCCATACCGACCTACTTATATGATTTTTTTATCGCCAGGCCATAAATATACAAAGCTTTCCAGTTTTCATGCAATCCACTATCTACTCTCTAACAAACAATCCTGCCATCCCCATACCCGTTCCAATACACATACTGACCACTCCCACCTGTTCCTCTCTCCTGCCTAACTCTGCTAACAAACCAGCCACCATTCTCGCTCCCGTGGCTCCCAATGGGTGTCCCAATGCAATAGCACCTCCCTTGGGATTAACATTACCCTTCTCATATGCACCCGTCAATCCCAGTTCTCTCAAACAATAGATTGCCTGGCTAGCAAACGCCTCGTTGATCTCCCATACATTTACCTCTTCCTTTTGTATTCCAGCCTGCTCCATCAACTTTGGAATCGCAAGCGCGGGACCGATGCCCATTTCATCCGGTCTACATCCCGCTACGGCCGTACCAGCCCATTTTCCAATAATAGAAGAAGACAATCCGAGAGAAGTGGCAGTACTACGACGCATCAACAGCGTGGCCGCCGCTCCATCCGAAATCTGCGACGAGTTGCCCGCAGTGGACGTACCATCTTCCTTGAATGCGGGTTTTAACTTTCGCATACTCTCGATCGTTGCACCCTTTCTGATCCCATCGTCTTTTGTAACGGTAACTTCCTTGGGTTCTCCCACTTTCACGCCCCCTTTCCCCGTTTCTTGCCACATCGTAGTAACCGGTACGATCTCAGCATCGAACCATCCCTTCTCCTGCGCCTCTGCAGCCCGGCGATGACTCTCCACCGCCAACGCATCCTGTTCTTCCCGGCCAACGCCATACCTACTCGCTACATTCTCACTTGTGATTCCCATCGGCATGATACAGTCCCTAGTATCTCTCTCGGCATCCTTGAGCTCCGGCCACAAATCCACCGGGATAGCCTTCGAGCCGTAGTTCCTCGTCATGCTCTCCATTCCTCCTCCCACCCCGATGTTGATGCCGCCCGTGGCGATCGAATTCGCAATATTGGTAATGGCCTGCAGCCCCGAACTGCACGCGCGGTTGGTCGTGTAGAAGGATGTCCGGGTATCGTAGCCGGCGTGGTTCATGGCCATGCGTCCTGCTTTGGAACCGCCAAGTTCGGATAAGACGACACCGACGGACACATCATCGATGAGAGCGGGGTCTAGGGAAGGATTGGCAGAGAGCGTGGCTTTGAGGACAGTGTGGAGGAGCTGTTCGGGATAGGCGGAGGAAAGTTGGCCTTTGTAGGAGCGGGTTATGGGCGTGCGGAGAGAGGAAAGGATCACAATGTCTGAGGGGTCTTTTTTGAGGATCTGGGAGAGCCCTCTGCGGAGAGGTCCAGTTGACATTGTGACGGGTGGATTGAGGGGATATTGGGATGGAGGGGTAGATGTTCCGTCAAATTGATATCAATTGGAACGTTCTCTACTTGAATCATGCACAAGAGGTAGATGAGAGCTTTGAGAGTACAATGAAAGAATACAGGTGAAAAGAAATTGATAACCTACCATAAAACTTACCCCATACATTGCAGTTATGTGTTTCTGGGGAAGAGAACTTCGGCATCGACATCGGGGAGGTGTACTGTGTGGAGAGCTTTGGAAGTCTGTTCCGGCCAATCATAAACGAGTAGTCGGATAAGAACTTACCCGAGTTCTTCCAATATCAGAATACTGTAATTACTGTATATCCATTTTATGTCTCAAGAAATTATTACAAATGAAAGTACTTTTAAAAAGTCATTTAGAGGCTTCATAATTCTGATTGAACGGCGGGTCTTCACTAACTCTTTATAAGAACATCAATCATCAATTGGAAAATTACAACGCGTGAGAAACTCAAGTCAGGGGTTCGTCTGACATTCCTGCACTGCGCCACAGAGGCATCAACCGTAGTGTTGTAATTTAGGATGAAGTGGAAACTCAGATGGGGTTTGTTCTGAACGAAAGCATTAGTAGAGTTTATAAATTCATATATTCCCATTTTCATTTGGGTTTCAAGATATTCGTGATAAAATGGACCAATCCAAAGCAAAGAAAGGGGTATCATTTGCCTTGCTCCCCCAACGCCCCCGCGGTATTTAAATATAAGTGTACATGGACGAACATAAGTCGAAACAGCCCCCGGCATAGTATCATACAATCGTACCTGCAGTATCTGCAGTACCCCCACCTGAAACAGAAACATAAACATACGAAAAGAGAACCCCGGCATCCAGGCAAGTGTTCTCCTCTCCCAAACACGACCGCAATTCTAATCATACCCTCTCCGACACCTCCTCGGCTCGTCATTGACAACCTCTATGCCTCAAAGCCGATTTCCCTTTTGCTATTGAAGCCACCTGCTGGCTCACATAAATCCAACCACATGGTTCCGGTGCTCAACGGGCAGGAACGGGTAGCCTCTTGATCAGGAGTGTTATATGCATCCTTGCATAGCGCACCTGCGGGACATTTCAGCTTCAGGCAAGTGCCTGTTCCGCTACCAGTGCCAGTAGGACTAACTTTGACATTGTCATTCATGAAAGGAGTTCCCACTAGTCCGCTCCCGGAGCCATCTAGATCACTGAGGTCCCAGTAAAGAGCAGCGTATTGCCCAGTTGTCCAGGCATATTCGAATTGAAGTATCGAAGGTGTGGTTTTCCAGTTTGAGGTTTTGGCAATTTTGATTGATGTTCCATGACCATCGGTGTCCCAAGGGAGGGTAAGGGTGCTGCTAGCTCCTTTGCCAGCTTTGATGTGCCAGGGGCTGGCATTGGAAGCAGTGGAACAAGCTCCA
Organism: Monilinia fructicola; assembly: GCA_008692225.1. Classification (NCBI taxonomy): domain Eukaryota; kingdom Fungi; phylum Ascomycota; class Leotiomycetes; order Helotiales; family Sclerotiniaceae; genus Monilinia; species Monilinia fructicola. The sequence continues at coordinate 2,146,055 of VICG01000001.1, read as the reverse complement.
TTGGTACCGACATTACAACCTCCATTGTTTGACTTGTAGATATAAACATCTTGGGAACACCTAAAAGTTATGTTAGCCAGATTGTAGATACATTTAACGTAAAAGAGACTAACCAGTTGTTGATGGTAAGCGAAGCAGATGCCGTCGAGGCAAAGACAGCAAGAGCTGAAAAAGCGTGGGAATAATGCATTTTGGCCAATATACGAATCGGCTTTGAAAAGAAAATAGAAATGAACGTGGGTAGGACTGAGCCTGAAAGGAAGGAATGACGACAAGCTGTAGTGCTTTATAAAAAGCTTTCAAATCAAAGGACGTGGAGACTTCATATATGGCGATGCAAGAGAAGTATCCCTAGGTAGGGAGCTTCCAAAATATATAGAGGTTGGAGCACTGGCAGAAATCAGCCCGACAGGATTTTACGAAGAAGTTTTCATACATGCTCGGCATGGTGGCTCATTGTATAAGGAAGGGTGAGCTAAATTGTGCACTCCTGAAACAACGGGAGATGTGATCCTGCTAAAAACAGCTTCCTGAATGCGTTTCGCGTACCATTGATATAAGTCTAACGTTCTCGAATCTTACTGGATGTCATCTCAAAGGATGAGGATGATGTTCCTGGAAAAATCATCTTCGCTTCGTCTGTTCTGTATCTCTTTTTGGACATAAATGTAACATCAGCTGACATGGAATTTGGCCAAGACCAATCCGAGGGCTGATTATTGTTTTTTCAATTGGGTCCCAGTCAGATTGACGAATATAAAGAGATTGAAATCTTGTCAGATTGTCAGACTTATTGGACTAACAATATGCCACTGGGGTAAAGCCACTTCCGTGACTGCCATGTGCAGATAGAAAAACCTATCTCCAATACCTGATCGACTTTGACGAGCATCTCATTTCAGCCTCAACAACCTCCGTTCCTCAACAGGAATTGAAAACCCCAAGAGCAAACTTGCAAAACTCGAAACCTTTCTTGCCTTGAACTGAAGATTAATCAATATGATCAAAGAGAGGTCAACTCTCCATATATATATTTACAGGATTTCCACGCTTTGTTTATATCATTCTATCCATGACAGTATTGGGACTGAGAGAGACAGTTAAGAGCCTTGTACATGTAGAATATCCAGCATTCTACACAATAATAATGCATGTCACGCGCAAGAATGATACCTTTCTTAATAACACCTTCCTAAATCAGGAATCCACGAGTTTCAAAGCTTTTATCACTTGATTTCGCCGAACCCTTTCAAATAGCACGTAAAATTCTCGTGGAAAATAGCCGCCGCTATCAAAAGTTCGAGCGCCCACCTTTTTCAATGATATTCTTCATTGCTTCTCCGCGTATGCTACCATGAAAATGGTATTATTCAACGATTCTATTATGCATAGGTCTGAATAAATTATAAATCGGTTGCGTATTAAAATTTGGCAAGAAAGGTCTACTTTCAAGGGGGAAAGTGGCAGCGGCTTAGGGTCAACATGTCAAGGCGGTCGATATGATCTAACTTGAAGATGACGAGATGTTTGTAGACATTCAGACTGGCAACAAATGATTAGGCATAGGGGTAATTATCCATGTCTATCTTGGATAAGACTTGACTTTTGCCTCAACGTGTGCCAAGGTGTCAAGAACAACATGATTATTGATGTATCGAAACGCTGCAGAAACGATGGTCCAATCCAGCATGTTGGAAGCAATTGAGCCACAACAATGCACATCTATATACACTTGTATATATAGCTTAAATAAGTCTAGGAAAGGTTGTGGAACCCCAGGCATCAAATGTGGTATCAATAGGGGAATGTCTATACAAGTCTTTCGGGTTTCGTTAGCAGTGATAGATGAATTTTTCACTTGATGTTCTGCTAAGATGATCAGACACATTAAAAGAGTTTTGACCTCTAGGATGTCCGGCACAGAAGAGCATCACACCCACGGCTGGCTGCGATGACTCCATGTATGGATGTACCCATAAAACCCTATAGAGTAAATGGTGAAGAGATGAAGAGCATATGACTCACTGAAGTGAATTCATGACTATATAAAATCTTTGACCAATGGAAAGACAATTTAAAATTGATGACCGGGGACATGGAAGTGCTATGGCATCGTGGATGATCATCCAGAGATGAATCATGAATGCTATGAAGAACACCATAGCTCGTTTGGCTAGCTTCGATCGGTAGGTGAGGGTGTGAAAAGTCGGATCTCATCGTTCTACCAGTGGCGAGTAATGGAAGGGGGATTATGCCTTGTTTACCTAGGTAGTTATGCCTGGCCAGCAGAGAGAATGAGACCGTGACCATTGAATTGCCGATTTCTGTCCGGAATGGCTTTGGCTTAAAGGTCGGAGAAGGTCGAGAAGGTCGAGAGATCGAGCAGGTCATAGTACTAATAAGTGACACTGTAGTAAAGTATTGGCCTACTTCTATTTACTTACCACTTTACCATTTCATCCATTTTCCGAATACGATAAAATTGAGGGCTCAACTCAATCAAAGGAGCCAATGATATGCGCCCGATCACATGGGATAAAATAGCGAATGATAGCCGCCTCAGGATCTGAAGCCTCTTCTTGACTTTACAGAGACAGTTCCAAATGATTAGTAATATGAAAGACGAGAGTTTTGTGTTCATTATCGTCATGGGTTATATGATGATATTATATGATATTATATGATATTATACTTGGTGTTGTTTTGGGTCTATGCCGGGGGTAAAAAATCTACAAAATAGTATATCTTTTAAATTCTTTTTTATATATATTATAAAACTTTCATTTTTAAGAATTTAAATATACTAAACGTTTATTTTTCAATTCAATAATACTATAAAGCATTATTTATAATTTTCAATGGATTCGTTGATTTATTATAATTTTTTAAAATAAATTCCGTTTTCAGTTAATTTTTAGCCCGGCATTGACCCAAAACAACGCCAAGTATGATATTATATAATATTATATAATCTAGTCGTGCCCAGGTGGCTATAAGAATTCTATAAACGTAACTACCTAGGTACATATTAGTCCGTAGATATCAATGTATTTGGTTTTACTATAACTTATAATAAAATTTGGAATCCATTGCTTCGTCGAAAACAATAATAACCTGGAATATAATTCAAAACTTATTAATTACCTTGGAATCCTCAAACTTGAGGTAAATTCAAACAAACAAATAATCGGGACCCGGCTACATGTTACGGGAATAACCTCACCCGCTTTTTCCCGTTTTTTGATTTGAATAATACAATTTCTGATTGGTTGGTATGGTGAGGTAAGCGACTCTTGTCGGTATTTCGGTTCAAGATCAGGTTCGCCTTCTCCACAAGTTCTTATTGTAATTGACAACTTTGACAACTTTGTTTTGTGTTTGTCTTTAATCCCTTCACATTCCAAACGAGGGCCTTCTCGTCTCTATCTTGCCATTGATACATACAAAGTATACAAGGCTGTAATAATATTCACCTACTCCTAGAACCTATACTCAAGTCAATCAATTGATCCTGACATTTCAACTCCACTCTCAATATGGCATCTCTCCGCACCACCAGTGCCCGCAGTGCACGCGCGATATTCGCCGCCTCACGACCTGCTTTCAGAACCCAGATGCGTACTATGGCATCAGTAGATGCTCCTACAGTTTCTCCGTCTCGTCCAGTTGAGCCTGCTTCCAAAACCTCCACCGTCAAGGAGCCTGCTGCCGATTCTCAATCTTTGATCAAGACATTCCACATCTACCGATGGAATCCAGATGAGCCAACGAGCAAACCCCGCATGCAATCATATACTTTGGACCTTAACAAGACTGGTCCTATGATGTTGGACGCGCTTATTAGAATCAAGAACGAGGTCGACCCTACTCTTACATTCCGAAGATCCTGCAGAGAGGGTATCTGCGGTAGTTGTGCAATGAACATTGACGGAGTCAACACATTAGCTTGTCTTTGTATGTTGATCATCCTTAAAGTAACAAAGTGCATTCGCTGACAGTTTGTTTTGCAGGCCGCATTCCAAGAGACGCTAAGCACGAAACGAAGATCTACCCACTACCCCACACCTATGTCGTCAAGGATATTGTCCCTGATCTGACACAATTTTATAAGCAATACAAGTCAATCAAGCCATACCTTCAACACACCGACCCTGCACCAAATGGAAAGGAATACTTGCAATCAAAGGAAGAACGTAAGAAGCTTGATGGTCTTTATGAGTGCATTCTCTGCGCATGCTGTTCGACATCATGCCCCTCATACTGGTGGAATAGCGAAGAGTACTTGGGACCAGCTATTTTGTTGCAAAGTTACAGATGGCTCGCAGATTCGCGTGATCAGAAGAAGGAAGAGCGTAAGGCAGCTTTAGACAACAGCATGAGTTTGTACAGATGTCATACAATTCTCAACTGCTCGAGAACGTGCCCTAAGGGTTTGAATCCTGGTTTGGCGATTGCGGAGATCAAGAAGGAAATGGCTTTTTAAGAAGCTCATGGCAAGATAATATCAATTCGGGGATATGATGAATAAGCATTTCAGCAATGGGTTGTGGTGTTTAGGGCGGTTACTGCTAATGCAGTTTGTGTAGATAGGGAGATTAACATGAATAATTATATCAGCACTTTTTGCTTTCGTCTTCAGCTTTGACTTTCTGACTAAGGCTATTGATTGAGATTGTATATTTGCCAAAATGGTTATGAAGCTTCGCGAGTGTGGTGTGGCTTCCCAGGGGACGGACTGGTGCAGAGTAGCAAGAAATCCGGTGCCAATTGTGCGTGCTATCTGGAAGTTTTCAGAAGTTCTTATTTTTTCAAAAATGATAGATAAGGTCATACGGATTGGCATTGACACAGTATATACATGTCAGTGTACGGTTTTGATTTCATTGTTCCAAGCAAATTCTACTTAGTTCTTCACGAAGCCCTTTTTTTGGCACGCAGAAATCAAAAAACAATGATATCTAAACGATGTACTAAAAATTCAATGTATTCCAACATAGACGATATCCCCTTCAAGCCAGTATATGGCACGGGCTTTTGGGATGAATTGTGATCTGAAGTACCATATGTTAATTGCTAAGCTACTCTGGCAAGTCCCAAGGATTCTTCAATTTGCAGGAGTACCCGTTAACTCAAATGTCAGAAAACACTTTTGCAGGTATCGATACTGAAGGATCCCAAAAGCGGGCAAGAGAAAGGAAATTCATGGTCAGGAGAAAGAGCTTTTCTCTTCCACTATGATGATTCTACTCCCATCGTGAGACTGCTGTTTAACAGAAAAGTTTTGGCAGCAGGAAATACAACCGCATCGAGGTCTAGTCCCCAGCCCAAGGTAAAAAAATCCTCGGAGCCATACTGGTGAGATCATCATATAAGTTATGGTTGTGTGAAGTTTCAATTGTTTTCTTGCTTGGGCGGACTTTCATCGCTAAGTAGCGTTTGGACTTGAGGATCCATCGCCTTGGAACGCTCGTATGCAATCTTTCTGCGCCGATAATCATTAACTGCGTTTTTAATGCGAGCTGCCATAGCAGAGGTGGCAATCAATTTGTATTCGATACTAGGTTTGCCTTTCGAAGCCAAGTATCTTGAACTGGCAAGAAAAGAAGGCCCCAATTCGCCCAAGTGAAGTTCCAGGCGTTGCAATGTACGACGCAATGGAACCAATACTTCGGGGGATAACTGAATACCATGTCGAGTTTGCCAGTAGTATCTTACCCATGAAGCATGATAGAGCGATGCAGCTGTGCCAGTGGGGTCGAAGGGTTGGGAACAAAGATGTAGAAATGAATCATTGTCGATAACATCAATCAGGGTCAGGCTGTCCGATTCTAGATGCTCGTGTCGTCGATGCGCTATCTTATACGCCGTGACATTTGGAAATAAATGCATTATCTTATAAAAACTAGTCATCAGCTTCCCTTGTGCGGCCGCGGCCAAGTTGCCAGCCCGTGAAAGAGGACGGATGATTTCCGTCGTAGTAAATTGCCAATCGGTGTATATTTTCGAAATCTGGACTACAAATAGTCAATGGTTCATAGGAAAAGGTCCTCGAATCCTGACTTTCAAGCCCGGTGCAGTCAAGAGAGAGGGCGTCTATATCGAATCTGAACCAAGACTGGGGAAATGCGTCGTTTGTACCAAACGCTTTAACATGACTGCTGAAAACCAAGTTATATGCCTCTCGGCATACCTACGCCATATTTACGGATGAAGGTGATTTCCAACCGTATCCGTCTCTGATACTTTGACCTTCCCACCGATAACCAGCAAAATCACCGGCATTAAAAGTTTCTTGATGCGACCTTGGCGGCAAAGGGTAAGGTAGACGATTCGCGGTCCTGGAAGTGCTGCCCTCCAAATTTGCAGTCGAATTTCTGTCGGTAGCCGAGCAAAGCATGTGAAAAGTTTGGGCTGTCCGGAGTTGGGATCGATTATCTCATCATAAAATCGCAGGGCTCTTACAGGTGAAGGCTCCCAGGAAGGGCTTCAAGGGGCAGAACGTCTATACCTTTGGATTTCAATGGATCCTGTGTGATGATTCAATCACATGCGTGACATCTCCCATCCCACCGACGGATTGTATGATCACAATGAGGGCAGCACCTAGCCATATTACTGGATGAAAAAACTTGCATCGGTATAATTGCGATCTTCGGCGTTTCTGAGTAATTCCCACTTGATTCTGGCTTATCTCCAATCCTGAGTCCTAGAAGAGAACAGCTCATGGCTAGGAACATGAGAGGAGTGGTTTTTTTTTTGGATGGTATCGGCGAGCTATCGAAGGAATCCCCTTGGTAAGCTCTTGTATCCAAAGATTCACTATAAGCGGATGTAAAGAGAGTGCAAAAAGAAGAAAGTAAGAACAGAAGCAAACGAAGGAAACAGAAGAAAGTCAAAAGGTAGCGTTAGGAGTTAGCTGACAGCTGATCGCCAACGCCTGAAAAGCAACGAAGATAAATTTCACGACAGTGGCAGACATGATGGCAGTCTCTTCAGCTAATGATCATAGGCTGAATGAATGCCGTTCTAAAGATTGGAGGTTGGGTCTTGAGGTGGAAATCAGCATGGCCCATTTGCTCTTGACGACCAGAGGAACATCCTTTTCGTGGAAGTCTCAATGGAAATGGATCCTGTTTGAGAAAGGAATCCCGCGCGCTGGGGTTTTGGACACTTGGTACTTGCAACTTGGTTTGCAATCACAATCTCGAGCTTCTACTGCTCTCTTGTATCAATAGCGAGATTGCCCCAAACGCCCACGTTAAGAGCCCCTCGGCTTCCGGACTGCGGGTTGGTGATGAGGCGTGATTAGGTTCCGGGCAATGGTAGGACTGCCCGAGTCCTAGATATTGACGAATTCCAACCCCGAATCAATTTGGGATATAGAATCTGTTTGGAAGATCAAGATAGACTCGGGCACCTGAACGTCCTCGAACTTTCGAAGCCTTTGATGCATCCTGGCCTGAATCTGGAGCAGCCAATTAAATAGACGGGCCCCTTTGCGCCTCCACATCCCCCGCGTAAAACACATCTGATAGCTTTTGCAAAAACATGCCCGTGGACATCTTTCTGATAAAACCGTGACTTTACCCATGACCCACTGATTCGTACCCATTGCGTCAAACTTTTCGTTTTTTTTCCTTATTCATCTATTCATCTATTCATCATACCATAAATCATCTGCACCTACACCTACACCTGCACCTGCACATTCAAACAGTGTTCCTATTTCCTATCTATTCACAAAACCAAAAGAAAAAAGTCGCGACGTTCCCATTTCTAATCGTCCCATCTCACTCCAGCTCATCGCATGCTGCAAATCCCAAATCGCAGATGACCCCATCCCACCCCTGAACTCAAAGAGCGATAAGCGAGTACGTAAGAATTACAAGAAACCAGTCCTTCCCCACGCCTCCACAAACGAGACATTCCCTTGCAGAGCATTGCTCGACGCTCCCGCCTGATACGTGACATGCGCATAGTCACGCTGATATCGATACTGCAGCGCCAGCGCCAGCGCCAGCGCCGATGCTGCCCCTCGTGCACCTCCAGGTACGCGTGCTCGTGGTGGAGCTCGTACAGGACCTGCGGGGCCGGCTGGGTCTTGCCCAGCGTCCACCGGAGCGCCATCGTGCAGATCTTGTCGTGCCACCACGGGTAGTCGCGGTGCTGGTTGCGCTGCGCATCGAGGACACGATGCTGGTCGCTAGGTTCTGCCATTGTCTGGACGCGTCGGGGTCGTGCGTGATCTGGAGTGCTTCGTACCAGGGCTGGGACTCGTGCGCGTTGCTGGAATCGACGGTGAGCGGGGGGGTGGGGATTCTGTTGAATTTCACTAGAATCATTGACATGGTGAAAGGCTTGGAGAGAATAGTTCTGTGTTGGGGTTATGGATGAGCCGATGTGGGATTGGGATCTATGGAGGTGATGAGCATCTTATATCATGAGTTGATTGCCATAAGGTATAAAAGAGGTATTTAGCTTCTCGGGAGGAAAGAAACAGAAGCCCAGATACTTGGATTACATAGACATTTGAAAGACCTCGTCGTTTCCATGTCTTTCAACTCTGCATTGAATCACCACCTCGAAGTTTCTACCCGTTTAGTATGTTTAAGAATAGCAGACTACCAATGATGACTTGAATTTTTCATATCTGCTGATGAATTTTTATGGAAGCACAAGATTTTTAGTTCATTATTGAAGTCAAACTTGGAAATTTAGAAGGGGAATCTTATGATGAGCCAAAGGAGCTGATCAACAAAAAAACACATGGCAACGAAGAATATTGGAGTCCCAAATCCACATCCTGCAGACATTCATGGATGCTCGGACCCAGTGAAAACACTGAAGGTGGTTTCTATGTAGAAATCATATTGATCACCATGGCTGCCATAGCATGCTCGTACCAGGATAAGGAAATGATGGCGATGGTGAGTTTAAAATGGTGGTATAGGCTGGGGCAGTGAAACAAAATAGGAGGTCTATAGCGAGCATTAGATACACACGGTCCACAGCCTACATCTCACCACGCTCGCTGAACACAACCCCAAAAGGAGCCCCCGCCTCATCCCATCAGGACCAGCATCATTCACCATCCCGACACCACTTGGGGAGAATCCAGGATTGTAGCAATGAGATCCCACGGCTCTATCGAGGATACCAGTAGCCAGCTCCACAAGACGATAGCGATGACGCCCCCAACAAACAGCGACAAGATACCCAACCACGAGCGCTATCACCAATCGCTCGATGTCTCGTACAACATAAGACCTCGACATTCAATCTGACAGGAGGCTCACAGAACGTTGCTTGAAGGAATATCTAGCACCGAAGTTGCTGTACATTAAATTACTTCCCGCCCCACTCACCTGTCTCTAACTCTTGCACATCTGAATATCAATGAGATCAAAGATGAAAAGCGTTCCTCCAACACCATTCGATCGACATCGATGAAGCCTCGAAAGAAAGTCCGAGCTTTTGCAAAAAATAACATACTACTCAAGGTGTCCTTCCATCCAGATAATCGTCCAAACAAGGGCTTTCAAGTAGCAAGACCTTCTAAATACTCAAGAATGTGTTATTAATCCAATGAATCGAATGTTTCAAACGGATCCAATACCTCAAGTAAATCCGATAGAGTAAACAAATTTCTTTCACACAAAATCAGTTCATAGTCAAGAATCTCATTCTCCAGCCGCAGCCCAAACCGTTGGAACCTTTGACCGCGCCATTTTATCATTCAAAGTGGATGTACCAATTTCGTTTCAGTGTGGCGGCTACAATATAGTGGAGTGATTGTTGTGTTGGAAAACAAAAACAGTACCATTCTATATTTGCCCAGGTTGACAAAAAGACTTGTCACCCGATTCAATTGTTTTCGAGTTAAAAGGTCCCTCATTTTAACGATAAATTCGAAAGATTAAATTTTGGGCACCATTAAATTTTGTATTATCCCAACCTTACAAACCTAGATCCTAGGCCACGCATTTTTCATCTCAAACCCAACATTGCTAGGATATCATGCTTGTGAAAAAAAGCCCGATTTCGCTTCCCGAAAATATCTGGAAGTACCATTAGCAACCTCTCTCATTGAATAGCTTTTTCGGCCATCCTCCTAACAACCCGAAGTAACTTACACATCGGAACACTCAGCAAACAAACGCCCACCTGGATACTCGAGATGATCATAAAGGTATCGTAGACGCCATTTTTGACAAGCCAATTATATCCACTCCATGTGAGGCCAAAGCAGAAAAAGTTCTTGAAGATTAGGAGGCATGTAAATGCTTCGATAGCAATATCCCCTGTTCATAGTGTCAATTATTACATCTAGCAAGGTAAGCGAGGTCAAGTAGACAAGGGAAAACGAACTATGAGCATCGACAATGTAGAGAGAACTAAGCCTGTCAGTGTACTTTCCAAAACCTAGACAACCACCCAGGAAAAGCTTACCTAGCCACAGCCCCAATGACCATTCCCATAACTTCCATCCCGAAGAAGAAAATGGGCCAGAACCAGCCATAATCTACTGGCGTGTTCGCCGTGATCCCAAACCCATAGAGCCCAGCGCAGCCGAAAATGAATTGCGGAATTACCAACACAATCCTAAATTCTGGCTCATAAATACCCCTATTCTTTCTCGTCATGTACTTGGCACTCCAGTCAGCAAGAGCACCTGCGACAAAAAATCCGAGGATCGCGCCGATGAAGGCACCGGTATAGGCATAACCAGTTTTGACTTCATCCCAAAAGAGTGGAGGTCCAAGGAAAATGGCTGCGAGAATTATTCCAATGAAGACGGTCCAGCCAATAAGGGTCCCTTGAATAAGACAGGACCAAAAGATGGCGGGTTGAAAGAAGAGAGGGAATGGTCGTAAACACAATTTCCAGAAGCTTTCTTCGGAGTAGCGTCCACTGAATGGCATGAGAGTATCTTTGTAATGAGATTTTGTCTCGCTATATGTAGCGCAGCTTCTATTTAGTTTATCTTGCGAGGCCGGGCTACCATCGCTATTTGCCGTGATCGTAGTCTCTATGGTGTTGGGCCCCCGAAGGACCTCTTCTAGTTCGTGGCCTGGTTTCAAGATGAATTGTTCTATTTCATCTGTAGATGCGAGATCAGTATTCAAATGAAGAGGCCGGACATATGCCGTCTCGGGAACAAAGAAGATTACAAGTGGTAGGCAAACCCCGACGAAAATAGCGACGAGGTAGAATGACCATGGCCAGCCAATTGTGTGAGTAATCTTCCCAACCACAATTGGTGTGAAAAAGCATCCGCCAAACACGGCAAGGTTGGTTAATGCCATGCGCTTGCCGCGTTCCTGTGTTCTGAAATGAGCCAAACTAGATACATAAACGAAGCTTCCATCATAGGCGCACTCACATGAACAAAATATATGTCTCCAACCGTAGCATTGACCAAGGCCTCGAAAGGAGCTGTTCCTATTCCTTGGAATATCCTTGCCCATAACAGACTTCCATAAGATTTAGAAGCACCTCCCCAAACACTGGAGAAAATCAAGATAACCGTCCCAAGGAGGAATTGATGTCTCTTGCCCCATACCCGTGCCGATGGTATATAAAAGATCCCGATAGCTCCCACGCCCATAAGATAGTATCCCGTAAGAATGGCAATCTCGGTGAATGGTAGCTCGAAATGTAAAGAGAGAGTTAATGTGTTTGCAGCGAGTATAGGGCCCAGGCAGGTTGCAAAAATTGAAACGAGCGAAAGGACGAGAAGGATAACATCGCGCTTCCACAAAGGCCAATTCTAGATACCAATGCAGCAATTAGCAAGAGGCATATATGTTTATCTTGGACAAGAGGCTATACCAAAGGATCTCTGGGGTCGTCACTGGGTTGAGGAATAAGAATAATAGGAACAGAGCCCGATGTATCGCACTTCAAGCCAGCAGATGCAGCAGTTGCGATTTGAGGTCTTTCAGGATCATCATAATATCGAGTTGTGCCTGAATTGGTCAGTAAGAAGTAGAATTTCCGACCAAAGATAGCAGAGGTCCTACCAGGAACATGTTCCATCCTATCCTCTAAAATAAGCATCCCCATATTGACGGACAAGAACGCTTCCCTTTTGCTAGAGTATGAGCTGCGAGCGGCGAAACAATTGTAACGATTGCGCAGACTTCTGAATGATGGGATTTACTTCGTCCTACACTCTCAATACAATGATATCCATATCGGACGTCTTTGTAGTTGTAGTCCGATAATATGTTTTCTTTCTGATGAGGCTGAAATCTGGAAAATGACAATTATTGGCAGAGTAGGAGAGGATTCGTAGGGTTGGTTGGTAAGGTTGGTTGGTAAGGTAAGGTTGGTAAGGTTGGTGAGGTTGGTAGGGGTTGATAGATAGATACTAGGTAGATATCTCGAGGACCGCCTGCACTGATGGGAGGACCACCGGACTCTTTTGGTCAGACTTATCGGAGTGGAGGCTAGTGCTGCAGGTGTGGCCAAGATTGTCGGCTACAGTACTGATAATAATAATACTTTCATTACTGTACTTGTGGGAGTATAGCTGGAGCTGGAGCTGGAGCTGGAGGGACTTGTAATAAGTACTAGGTAGGTAAATACTGTAGATAATTACTCGAGTATATGTCACGGGATTACTGGGTAAGTGCTCCGTATGATTTGTATGCCGATCAGAAGTGGTAGTGTTCTGCGGGGAACCTGGAATAGAACTATGGAGCGGTTTGTCAAGTAAGGTACGGAGTAGGTAGGTCCATCTATCATTTGATCCATTTACGTTATTATTACAGTAGCTGAGACAAGAAAGAAAAGGATCTCTAGGGCTAAACATATTATCTATCGACAAGAGTAATTACTAGGTACACCTTCTAGGTACACCGGCTAGGTACTAGGTAGGTACTCAAGGAAAGGACAATCTAGAATAAGGAAGAGAAAAACAAAGAAAGAAAGAAGAAAGAAAGAAGAAAGAAAGGAAAAAGCTATCACTTCATTTTATTTTATTTCATTTCATTTCATTTCATACCTAGGGAAATACCATAAATATTAAAATAAAGTAAAATAAACAATACAATCAACAATTAATATTACCAGGTATCGTACCTACCTAGTACAGTAGATCCAGACTTCTGCTTAAACGTTAAACGGTCGGTATATACTCCGAATGATAAGCTCACCAGCTCAACTTGGAATTGAAAAGAAGAACCAACCTGGAAGTTCCAAGTTAACCAACCACTGTATCTAGTATCTACCCTACCTACTTCCTACCTAGTCCGTATCTAATCATTTCCAAATGTTCATTACTGTACTTACTAATCGAGTATTAAGCGGTTGATAAGCTAGCTGGATTGGACTAAGAATGATGACCGATTGGACTGGGAGACTGGGATGAACTATATATCGCCGCATTGATTCAACATCGGAGCTTTCATGCCTAGCTGGACTCTGCTGGAGGTACTACGGAGGAGGTAAGTAGTAAGGTTAGGAGGTTAGGAGGTTAGGAGGGAGGGAGGTAGGGAGGTACTAGGTAGGTACTAAGGAGTAGGTAGCATTGTGGTAGGACTGACTGCTAGGTATAGAGAGGAACCTAGTAGGTCTTGCTGGAGAACTACTCGAGTACAATGTATCATAGGTGGCTAGCTAGGAGGTCATGGACCCAAAGCTGAAAAGAACTCTTTTGATCTACTGTACTTGTACGGAGAAGTAGCTGGCTATTGGAGTGCACACTGTACAGAGATCTACAGAGGAGATGGGTACCTAGGAAAGGTTATTGAGGCCGAAGATACTACGTACGTATGTATGGCAGCTTGAATATTACAGACAGACAGACAGACAGACAGTGACAGGATTGACAATTTGATATTACCAGGCAATTTAATTGCTAATTCGTTTCAAAGCATGGTACGGACAGGATCTAGGGCTGGGTAGGTCGCTAAGGAGGTACCTAGGCCTTGTAAAGGAAGTGGACACCCAGAAATGTGTACACTGTACAGACTCCAGAGTAAATAATGAATGGTCATCATGATCTTGATAGACTTGGGAGATCAATGGTGATGGTAATGGTGATTGATGGTCATGGCCACGGTCATGGTCATAATGGTAAAAGTAATGAATGAATGGTAAGGTTGATGGAAGAATAGACTTTTCTTAGCTTCTCTTATCAAATCATAATCAGGGCTAGACCTGTAGATTGATACCCAGACAGGGACAAGCAGAAGGTTCCAGGTTGAATCTTGAGAGTATATCAGAGTATCTACCTAGTACCTACAGTAAGTAGTACTCCGCAGGTAGAGTTTAAAATTTAGAATGAACTGATTTGACGAAATGCTTATATCTTCTCTTTCTTCTCTATCTCGTCTATCTCCTCTTTCTCCTCTATCTCCTCTATCTTCCATATCTTCCATATCCATGGATCTTCCGTATCTTTCTTTGGGCAATGGGTTAAACTTTTCAAAATCTCCTTAAAGAGACTTCAATGAGACCTCCAGGGCTCAACATGGCCTTATTATGAACTCAAAGGCAGGGACCTACCTAGCTACATGAGGTCCTTCCGACTCCTTCGTTGTTGACAACTCAAATCTAAATGACCGTGACGTTGGCACATAACCTCCGTCTTACACAGACAGTACATTCCTTTGATTTCTTGGGTAACATTTGGACAAGAATACCAACAGTTACTATTAGTTGCTCTGGACTTGTAGTCAACGTGATGATTAATGGAATCATCGACTTACCTAATTGATATTTTGGGTTTGTTGTACCAAGAATACGAGCAGGGTGTCATGCCAAATAACCTATCGTATTGAATCGATCAGACTTCAATCATAATGAAAACTTTCAAGTGCACCAATCCCAATTAAATATGGTGGCTTGTATGGCTTGTATGGTTTGTATGGTTTGTATGGCTTGTCCATATGAATGGATATGTTTAATATCTCTTGCTATGGCTTGATTCTATTTAAACCCGAATGGTGCCTCTTGGAAAGAGTGAAAGTGTCATCCAACTTTGCACTCATTCACTCGGTCACCACTTAATTGAAATCTCAATTAATTCCTGTCCGCGCGACTTTACTCTCATTTATCAATCAACTCGCCACCAACTGACCACCAACTAATCATCAACGCAAACAATCCACCCTACCATACACACCGTCGTTCTGCATACTACTCACACGCAAATATGAAGACCAACTTCATCGCCTTCACTATCACTAGTGTGCTCGCAGGTCTCACCTCGGCACAGAATGGACTTCCAACTTGCGCAGTAAGTTCGAATAAGCTTTCCTTGAGATCGTCATACATCAAGCTATCTACTATTCGGCCATGTGCCAACCGGTGGTGCACATAATGCAAGCCTGCTAACGTAAATCTTCCATGTAGCAATCTTGTGTGACACAATACACCTCAGGATCTCAGATTGCTGGCTGTGCCAACCTCGATATCGCCTGCATCTGTTCCAATGACTCATTCTTGAGCGGTATCGCCTGTTGTTTGGCTGCCGCCTGCGAGGCAGCAGATGAGCAGATTGCCGTCGCTTATGCTCAAAACCTTTGCAAGACCTCTGGTGTCACCGATCTTCCATCTGTGGTCTCGTGCGCAGCAACTGCCTCTCCAACAGCTTCGAGCTCAGCAGCCCCCACAGGAACCTCGGGAACCAACACTACAGTGGGCACAAGCACGGCTACTGGACCAAACGCTTCATCCAGTGGAAACGCATCGGTTACAACAGGCAAGTCATCTCCCACCGCCACCAGCAACTCGGTTCTTCAATATGAGATCGGTCTTGGCGCTGGCCTGCTTGCTGGAGTAGGAGCCATGATTGCGCTGTTGTAATAGATTTCACCGCATATGAACAAGGAATGGAGGGTGGGGTTACTTCTTCGATCTGCGAAATGACAGATTTGACACACGGGGTCCAATCTATGTTGTGGAGCACATTTCCATGTTTATAATAATTACTTGGTACCTGAAGTCCAAAAGGATCGTGTCCTGGAAGACAACTGGGCCTTTTCAATGATGGGAAAGAAGGTCGGGGAGCTAGTTCAATTCTACAAATAATGATACATCATCCAAGGCTGACGAAAATGATATTGCGATGCTTTTCCACTCTTGCGAAAGGAACACTGTCCATGTTTGATCCCGTTTGATCCCGTTTGAAACAATGATGGCGAGACAATGTGAAGATCGATCCGCATAACTCCCCATGCATCACGGAATGATAAATTCAGAAGTGGGATTATTCTCCGTCTCCTGTGATTAAAGGTCTGGTATTTCTTTTGGCACCTTACAGGGCTGGGATCTAATCTTCAACCAGGCCCACGGGTCCATAATATCCGTCGTTTGTTTGCCGAAATCACCGAAGCACACCAGGAACATTAATTACGGTATGGGCATCGAGTCGTGCATTAAATCCAGATCTGGGGGACACAAACCGGACCCATAATTTCGCATAAGGCTCATCTATCGAAGATCAGTATGGGAGGATGAAACGTGGATGGAGAGGAGATGCGTGATGCTAGGGAGGAGATCTGACGAAGATGGGAAGAACGGGTGTATATTTTAAGAATTGGTGTAGTATGGATTGTACGTGTATTTCCATCTTGGACATTATGCGTAAAGAACATTCAAATGAAATTTCTCAGAGACGAAAGGCTACATTCCTCTCTCTTTCTCTCTCCTTCTCTCCCAACTTCCCAAGCTGTCAAAGTGCTTGTGCCATATAGATGAAATCCCGAGTATGGTAAGATTAGTTTTGTGCGGTACATAATATATTAGATCCCCTGGCTCCCGACTCCCGTTCTCAATTGAACCTACCTACTGTACCTAGGTAGGTAGTAATATTGTAGGATTGCCGAGGAAGAACTAACTGATCGATTGTAGAGGAGGTATCGATTGTCCAAAGCATCTACTCGGTAGACAGACAGATGTCTGTCTGTCTACCGAAAGTAATTACCTATTCGGCAGGTGTGTTCGCTTCGAGTACCATCCTTAATCGAAGGTAGCGTCGCGAAAGAATAAATAATAACCGCCGACTTATGACTGTCTACCTGAAGTACGGAGTAATTGGAACTGTACTCCAGTACATATCGGACGAGAATCCGCCCCGCTTTGATCCAAGACTAACTCTTGAACATCCATTCGGTGATCTGAAACTATAGCTCGGACCTCTTTTCCAACGGTGAGATGAAGCAACACAAAATTAGTCAAGACATCACCGATTGGAGCTTTGCATTTTCTCCTTTGATTGACTAATGGTTCCTTCTGAGCTATCCTTCCCTCTGCTGTCTGTTGATAAATGGTTCGAGCGGAAGAGCATGACTAAGAGAAGAGCATCTGCTCGGCACTTCCCATTATTTACCTTTGGAAGAATCATCATAGATTGATCATCATAGCTGGCGAAGTGGACAATTTGACTTCCTCCCTTGAGCCTTGACTCTTGACTCTTGAGTCTTGACTCTTGACATTCTTCTGTTATCGCCAAAGACTCAACGAGTAACCAGATATCCATCGTCCCATGTCCCAATGCATGGGGTATGGTTCTACCACCCCTCCCATCCATCCTTCGCGAATATAACAAACTTTTCCACTCCCCAATAGTCTTACATGGGTCATTGCTTGGGATTTCTGGATGGAAATCAATAGGCTTCATAAGGGATAAGTGTATCGGCTTATGCATTGAGGAGATAATTGCTTTTTCCCCCTTCATTATCTCAATTGCATGCATCAAACCCGGAATTGATATGTTGGTAACTTGATGTGTACGGAGTAGGATCGGAGGAGATCATGAAGTAGAGGGGACAAGAATAGGAGAGTTTTGGCGAGATGACCTAGGAGGGATGCTTTGGACTTGGTACTGTACAGATGACGGCTGGAATACATTCAATCTACACTCTGGTTGTATCTACTAGGGATATAATATAATATAATATCCGATTTGAATGGCCTTTCATAGGTATCTGAAAGGAGGTGTGATGGAGGCCAGGAGAATAGTTGTGACTCGTGAGTGAAGATATCTAGGTTCTATTCTCTATTGTATGCATACATACACCTAGGGAAGATGAACGATCGGATTGCCGTATTTGGAACGAGGGAGAATATCTTTTTCTTTCTTTTCTTTTAATGCCATAGTGAAAATAACAATTATATGTATTACTTCGGTATTACCTAAGTCTTTAGATACTAAGCACTTCTAGTGTATATACCTTTCCTCTCAAGCCTTGTCAAGGAGATAGTATGTGTGATCTCTCTATGCTGGTTTTCACAAACACAATGTTTCTTGCAAAGGCTTTCCTTTTCTTTCCCCTTCGCTGTCCTCTTCCCCTCCTCCATCCCCTCCTTCAATCCTCACATCACCACCATATACAACCAAGATGTTATTATTCTCGACATGGGTCCTGTGTAACTAATAACTAGCACTGGGATCATTAGACCAGAAGATCACGGACCTTACGCTACTTTTTTTTCGACGCCATGTCAGACACACATACCTCACATCTTCCGACATGCACTCTAAAATTGCTACAAGTGCTTCGCACAACACCGCACCAGTCAGTTCCCAAAGAGGTCTCTCACGGGTATGGCTTGTCCAGTTCCCACATCTGTGCCACAATCGATAAATCGCTGCTCATCAAATGATCCACATTTGAACAGGTCGCGAACCATGGTAGGTTCAAGGTTGCCTTTGCTATCGGAAAATGGTCCTGCCATGCTTTCCCGCCTGGTATGGATGCCTGCTATATCCTTTTTTCTTTGCTTATGGTTGTTTGAATACATACGCGGCTCATCATGCCATCGTAGGCTATTGGGTTATGGGTGCAAGGCTTGGGTTGAATTCAGATCCCGAGCCATCGTTGCTGTCAGCGGATACCATCCGTTCGCCCTCGGAACCCTAATGGTATATTGTATCATAATTCGTTTCCCTTCCCTTTTTCGACCTTCGCGTTTGCATGCTCTGTGTACCTGTTACAATACTGCGGCTGCACTCAGAATCCTAATAAAGTCACACATTCCTCTGTCTCTGGTCTGACACCATCTTGACATTGGTGGCTATCGCTCTTTATATCCCTCTCTGGCTTTGTTCACAGTAGTTTGTCTACCTTCAATTGCTTTTTCCAAACAGTGTTGCAGAGAAGGTTTAGGTGCGATATCTACATACAATCATTCTCGACATATTTCAGCCTCAAAAAGCTTCGGCATTGGATATATAAAGGCATGAGGATCTTCCCCGACTCTCACTCAGCCAATATCGACTTCGCTTTCCCATCTTCATCCAAGACTCATTGAACCCATACTTCACATCTTATTCCTCGGACCCACACAGTAAGCATACTAACTTACCCCTCCAAGCCAACGCCATACTAACTTATAAGCTCAAGTCTATCTCCGACACACATATCATTCTCTCCAACAAAATGTGCGAATACACAAGGAACTACTATGTCTATACTTCATGTGTTGATCCCGGCGCTCACTACTTCGGAACCTCCATCGATGGCAGCAAAGATCGACAATGCGCAAAGGGTCCCCATGAGCGATACATTGTCATGCCGGGACACTGTCCTTTATGCTCATGATCACCGGCCTCTTCAAAACTTCTGAATGAATCCACAAGCGATTCATCATCTTGAATTCTGTTTTACGTATCACAGTTAACATGTTTACTCTGCACTTGATCTTTCTCCGATACCCATACCTTTTCACAACATACATCAGGATTTTGGACAATCTTTTCTGGCGACACAGACCGGGTATACCGTAGCACTCTTCAGCGAATCAGTGCATTTTTCTCTTGAGCAGGCTTTTTCTGGGCGCGGAGTTCAGGAACAGGTATGGAATGGGTTACATTTAGGTTTTAGGGATAGATATTTATCACGGGTGGAGGAGAGGGATCGTTATCTGGTTATTTCATTTCATTTTCTAGTCTTATATCGTTAACGGCCGGGAAAAGCAAAGGAGAGAGCTGGATCTCGTGGTATATTTGAAGGAGTATATTTGGCGACCAAACGACATGAAATTCTTTTTTCGGTACTAGGAGAGGACTTTTGGCAAGGGAATTTCTCAACTTTTGATCATACACAGATACGAAATTTTCGATGATATCCCTTATTCACTTCTCAAACTAACATTCATATTCAATTCAAATATCATTTTTCAACTCGTTCTGCTTTTTCCGTATACCCAAGTGCAGGTGGTAATAACTGCTTTTGAAACATCTTCTTGAGTACCTTACATTAGTGGCCTGTTTAACAGCATGATTCATTTAAAAATCATGAATGCTGCAGCAATCGGGCCTGGGTACTATATTACCATGTTCATCATTACTGGGATTAAAACAGAGCGGGGGGTCAAACCAAGCTTGATGATCGATGGCCAATATCCGCAATGTGCAAGCAAAAAAAAAAGACTAGACGACACCTCATGGTGCAACAGCTATACCTCGTTTCCCAAGCCCTAAATGCAACCCCCTTTCCTCTCTCGCTCAACCTCATACCTAGTGCAATCAATCTCTGAACTCTATCCCACATGAGAATGATGCAATGCAACACTTTGGCAGCTTCCTGGACCAAGCTTCCTCTTTGTCATATGCATGCAGCAACGCAACGTGTGAGTATGTATGTACCTGGAGTGTTTCAAAACTTCATATTGCTCAATTGAAATTGGATTGACAGATGACACGGGCGTGCCCAGTGAGTAGGTTGTCTTGTGATATGATGAACGAACTTGCTTTTTCACAAAGCCCCTCCCCGTAGACAGACAGCATTGGTAACAACAGGAAAAGTAAGTCAGCTGCATGTGAGCAATCCGATGGAGAAACTATAGATCAGGATAGATATCATGGACATCGAATTCTTCAGCCGTGGAATTGGGACGAAGAGGACGGAGGGAGAGGACGAGGACGAGGAAGCGTAAGCGGGAGGCTGAAAAAAGAATAACCAGGGGATGATCCCCCACCATGTCCGGGGTGGTTGGAGTACCGGAACAAGTAATTTTCACGATCGTCTTTCCACCATCCATCATACATATATCAAACCCTACGCAAAGCCCAATTGCTCCGAGTACGATGACCACCACCACCAAACAAACCCCCCCCCCCCCCCCACATCAACAAATTGTGCACGGGAGCTGTTTTGCATATGCAGGTGCCACTATATGAGATGTTTGGAAAGATCATTTGGGTCTAACCGCATTCTGCTGGGATGGCATGATGTGGGTACGGAGATGGACCTGGGTATCATGATTCATTATGCGAAATGATACAGTGCCCGGACTCTAGTCTGCAGAGCGATTGAGCTCAAGCCTTCTCGTCTGCCCTCGATTGACCTTAGATTACAATGGGAGCCAGGTGTGAGAGTCGCGTTGGGGAATCACTCACAGATCTGCTCCACTGCCCACATTGCTTTTTCTCGACATCTCGAAGCATGCACTACTTTTTTCAAGGTGGAGCGATCTGCTCATTAGGTCGGTCCAGGGGCGTATCATCATTCAATGATTTGCACCGGCCAGTGTCAATGCACGGACTGGAACCCTTCTCTCGAATGTGGATCGATCAGAAGAGGCGAGCCGCACGAAAAGGCCGTGAGAAGATTAAGCACTGCCTAATACTGTAGTGACTGTTCCCGTTGAGGGCCGTTAAAGCCCTTAAGGGAAAGACACCTTGAGAAACTTTATTCCAGTGCTGTCCTTCGCACCGAGCCCTCTCTAGAGTATAGTCAAGGAGGACGTTGTCCGTGCCAGAACATTCTAGGTAACATGACCGAAAACGTTCGGTCTGCCATTCCTGCAGGTTAACCCTACCTAGGTCGAGTCCCGAGAGATTTTCTCGTCATGAAATTGAGCCGACGAGCCGTTGTTTGCAGTTTGATTACGCCAAAGCATATCCGGGACTGAAAATAACCTCAAGATTTTGCATGCCCGGCGGCTAGCACAAGTACGGCGTAGATCGGTGAAAACCCTCATGGCATTTGATCTGCCCTGCCTCGACATCGGTCTTTGCCAGGTTAGACGTCGGCGACTGGCGGAGACATCAATTTCGATCCGGGATTCCAAGGGTATCTGAAGTTTAAACTTCATTAACACCGTACAGTATGCCACGACTAGTTTGAGGCTTGGAGCTTGCTTTAATCCTGAGGCTGGGCGCAAACGTCAAACAGAACCGATAAGTGCCATTCTAGCGTGAAGCTAGATAACTTGAGCCGGTATCCACCTGCACTCCCAAACTTTGATTGGACTCCGGAGCATCGACAATTGTTGGAGTTCAAAATACAGTACGTAGGCTCGTAGAGGATCAGGGTGGCGGAGGGCTGATCCCGTAATTAACTTGACCCCTCGAATCATTGGCTTCTTGTCTCGGATATACTTCCTCAATCGGCATTTTGCTCTGATGGTCGTTCCTGTCCCGCTGCATCAAAATCATACTTTCGGCCACGCTCTCAATATGGACTTACTTTACACTATTTTCATAGTATGGCATGGTCGTTTCGAAATCTCAGCATCGACAGCTGTAGAGGAAACGCAAACATGTGTCTACGATTTTCGAGCTCGAAATCCTTCAGGTCCAGACTAAGGATACGGTCAACCTGATGAGCTGATGACTTGATCAGTCATCCTGCCTGGTGTGCGGGAACAGACGGGATCGACTAGACCAGCAGCCCTATTGGCAAGAGATTGCAAGAATCATACGCGTAACCCCCGCCAGGTATATTTTCCTCTAAGCAACATGATCGACGTGGCTTAGAGAATTAGTAGATCTACCAGGGTACAGTAGATCCAATGAGGAGGAAAGTTAACTTTCGTAGTATGATGGATCACAGTGTTACAACAACCGAATCGAAACAGGGGGGTGAAAATATCAGCAGAGCTTTTGCGAGGGAGATTGTCAGAGGCCCCAAAGTAGATGATGGACATTTGAATATCCAGCAATTTAATTACATGATTGCTTGTGCAAAGAAAAGACAAGTGCTCTTCCTACCACAATAACCAACCCCTTCCCTTCCCTCCTCAACCCCCTTCCCCCAATTGATATCCTGAAGATTGACACGTGCATTCCAAGTCGTGCCAGCTTCAAATTGGCAGAGCAAAAAACAAAAAGGGGGGCTGAACAACCGCAAGCTGAGTTGCTACACTGAGCGAGTCTGGCTGCAATGGTCAACACCATCGGGTCATGACCTCTTCTGCAACAAGGTCTTGTGTGCTTGACCCGTCATGCCACATGTCAGCTCTTCACACACTTTCTTTTTCCCCTCGGGGAACGAAAAGAAAGCATCTTCCATGACGCGTCGAGTCGTCCAAACGCCCGCCTCGACGTCGAGAAAGGGAAATTTCCAAAAAGCGTCCTCGACATCAGCTGAGCGTTCCTGCCCACCGCGCACCCCCCTCCTATATGGCCTGCCCACGCTCGCTCACCGCGCACAAAAAGAAATGCGAGTGCGTCTGGGAACTCGTGGCCCGTGGCTCCCAGCGCAGCACGCCGAGCCTCTTGTGCTACAGCAGCCGCCTCCTGCATCAAAGAGCTCCTGCACGCACCGGAACAAAACGAGCTTCATGAGTGCGGCCATCGTTCAGTTGTCGTCAATGCTTCAGCACGTCATGCCTCGTCGCACCAGCCAGCCGCCTGGTGACACGATTCGGTGCACCGGCAAGTATGACATGATATGTGGCTGGGGATGACGGCAGGTCTGCCATACACGACATACCTCACACGACACAGTTTCTCCTTCAATACCTGGGTACTCATATGATACAGCAAAAGGCTACAGCAGTAAGGCGAGATATCAGAAAGACTATGGGTTTTTGTATCTTCTCGTCAAACTGTTGAGACCAGTTGTCTTATTTGATGGATGTATTAGCTGCAACATTGCCTCCTCGATTCTTGGTATGTATACCAGAAATCCAATTCATATTCACTGCGTAGTTGATCGCTCTCCTGCCAAATAGCCATCTATAATTCGAATATCGATGGCAACCGATTCACCATTAGGAATACCTTTATCAGATTTACTTGCAAAATAAATTAAGCCTCACTTATCACGGCCACGGCAAAAGTCTCCCGCATGGTGGTAAGATTTCAGATTTAACGTTTGATTCTTTTTTCATAATCTAGCCATCTTGGACTATACATGAGTTCATATATAATCGTTTCTAGTTTGTTGTCCTATAATCTCAAAGTTCACTTTTAAGTTGAGTATTTGCCTCAACCCAGGCCTTAACATCCTCTCTATCTCTCTCTACCCAAGCGCCCTTAGCCTTAATGGTATCCAAGCTCTGTGCAAGACCCTGGTTGAAGCCCTTGGTATTTCTCTCCGAGAAGAACTTTTCAACTCGCGCCCGGTCTTGTTCGCTAGTGAAACCCGATGTGCAAATGGTGACCATCGTTCCTAACATAGATAAACCGGCTGGCAATCGTCGTGTTAGTTCATCCCAATTCTCCGTCATCCAGACATATAATGCTTCGATGCCCTCTGAGTGACCTCTAAGCCCACTGATGGGGAGGTAGATATCCTGCTCCTTGACTTCCCCACCGAACGGTAAAGTGAGCGTTTGTTTGATCAACTCTGGATCTTTGGCTCTTCCTAGAGAACGGAGAGCAGTGTTACGTTCGTCACTATTTGTAGAGTTACGGTAGGCATCCAGGATGATGTCGTACTGTAGGATGTCAGTAACTTTTTATTGTCTCGAACTACTTTAACATACCTCTTTTTTGCCACCGTACTTCAAGGCCATGGCATAAACACTGCCACGAATGTTTGGATGGATAGCAGATTTGTCGCCTGCAGCAAACTTTGAAAACATATCTTGTGCGGCTTTGATGATGATCTTATCGCCAGTTAGACCAGCACTGCCGAAGAGCATAGCTTTGAATTGTTGCATGACATGCTCATCACTATCCTTGAATTCCCATCCGAATTTGTGGGCTTTTTTCGCTAACAAGTTCTCTGTGGAAGGACTCAAGTCCATCTCTGATCTTCTTGTCCTCAAAAACCCAAGCAGTCTCAACGGCTCCCAAGCGCGAGAGGATTTCGGTCCAGACAACGAACTCGGTCTCATTGGTGAAACCCTTTAATAAGTTTAGAACACCAGAAGTCTTCTGGTACCCAGCTGAAGCGAGAGCTCCTGCATCTGCGATCATTCCTGCACGATCTTCGACGCTCAGCAACCCTTCCTTAGCAGCGGTTCCAAGCTTCTCGAGTCTTTCCGGACTGTACGATGTTCGATAAATGCTAGTATGGTTTGCATTTAGCTTAAAGAAATCTGCAGGGACCTTGATAGTCTCCTCTCGCTTGGACAGTACAAGCTCCTCATCGACACCACTTTTGGTACGAAGACCTAAGAAAACAGGGTATAGAACTTCATCCTCTTCAGGCTTGACGTCCGCCGTTCGTAGGAAACGATTTTGTTTGACGCGGATGCTCTTTCCATCTTCATTCTCTGTCACACTGACAACAGGATATCCAACACGTTTTGTCCAGATATCCATCACTGCAGAGACATCCTTGCCGCTCGCCTTGCTCAATGCATTCCAAAGATCACCGGTTTGTGTGTTTCCGTAAGCATGCTTCTTCAAATATTGGCGAATACCTTCCATGAACACATCTTCTCCCAAATAACTTGCAATCATACGAAGGACACAAGAGCCCTTGGAATATGAGATGGCGTCAAATATCTGGTTGACTTCATCGGCTCGCTTGACTGGTACTTCGATTGGATGACTGCTTCGTATGGAATCAAGAGAAAGGGCACTTTGAAGGTTGTCTGTCACGTAGTTTTGCCATACCTTCCATTCTGGATAGAAGACGTTGCAAGAATACCAAGACATCCATGTAGCGAAACCTTCGTTCAGCCACAAACCATCCCAAAAATCCATCGTCACCAAATTGCCGAACCACTGATGAGCTAACTCATGCTGGACGACTTCTGCGACTCGTTCTTTTGTGGATGCACCGCTGGTCTTTTCGTCGAACAGAAGGTCGACGACACGGTAAGTAATTAAACCCCAGTTCTCCATGGCACCAGCGGAGAAATCTGGAATAGCAACCATATCCTGCAAACCAGGTTAGAAAATATCATCAAAGGAAATGATGAGCACTTACCATCTTCGGCAGAGGAAATGGGCTGTCGAAGGTCTTCTCATAAAACTCTAGGGTTCGAGCTGCAAGATCCAATGAAAATCTACCATGCTCAATATCCTGGTTCGGGGGAGCATAAACCCTGACCGGAATTCTGAACTTGTCTGTTTCAATATAGTTGAGCTCCCCAACAATAAAGGCAAGAAGATAAGTCGACATCTGTGGCGATTTATTGAACTTGACGGCCTTCTTGTTTCCCGCAACCTCGGTCTCCGAAGCAACATCCATATTGCTCAAGCAGGTGAGGTGCTTGTCCGCCACCAAAGTAATTGTGAACTCGGCTTTCAGGGCAGGCTCATCAAAACAAGGGAAAGCTCTTCGGGCATCAGTCGGTTCCATTTGAGTTGTTGCCAGAACACCTTCGGATCCATCCGCGTTCCTGTATGTTGATCTGTAGAAACCTGCCATCTTGTCGTTGAGTTGACCAGTGAACTTTATCTCGATTTGTGCCTTTGCTCCTTTTGGGATCGTCTCCTTGAAAGCAACCTTGGTGGTTTGGTCGTTCTCATTGTAAGTGACATCTGGAGTAGAGCTAATACATGTTAGATTTGAAGAGGGAACATTCGATGGAAATCATCTCTCGGTCGGTTACTGACCTAATTGCTTCGGATCCAGAGGTGACCTTGGTGCTGTGTATCTCGAGCTCCAGAGTATTCAAGGAAATAGAAGTGGTGTCCTCGGCAACATCCAAATCAATAATAACAGTGCCCTCGTATGTATTCTTTTTGAAGTCTGGCTCTAGTGTGAGATCGTAGTGCCTTGGAATAACATTTGCTGGCAAGATCTCTCTTCCCTTGGTAATATCGATCCCCGCACTCTCTACCTCCTCTCCGGCATGCACGCCTCTACACATATTGTGTCTTCTGTATGAACAATGGCGGATTGCCGAAGTAGTTGAAGGGGTATTTCGTAGATTGTTTGATAGTTGAGGACGTTGTGCTGAAGGACGGAGCCTAAGTTTGAATAATTGGTAAGCTATTGAACGAACACCGCTTACACACCAGTGAATAGGTCAGGAACAGGTCAAAGTCGTGCTTGCCTCAGTTACTCGGTAGGGGGAGGGGGTGAGGGTGTCACGATGATAGATATTTAAAGCATCTGCAGTGAACGAATAGAAGGAAGGAACCACTCGGGATGATGAAAGAAAGGGCGGGGTATAACATACAATGAAGCTGAGCTTCGATATGAACTAGTTGAAAGACTTTGAAAGGTTCTCCTGACAGCTGGCAATCTTCTTTGTGCTCTACTTATAGAAAGGAAAAGACTGGCTGGTGGCCGAGTAAAAGACGATGTAAGGGTATTGGAGAGACGCATTGACATCGAAATAGGAAGTGATGGCAGGAATATACAACGCCGTATGCTATGCTATGCTAAGCTATCCTGTCCTGTCCTGTCCTCTCCTGTCCTGTCCTGTCCTGGCCTGGCCGGTGCTATCCTTTCCTTCCTCTCTTGTCCTATCCTACCTGGGGAGCTTAATCTGTGCCGTATGTCCAAATATGACACACACCACCTTTTCAAATCCGAGTAGAGAAGGAGTAAAGAAGGAATAATAGAAACGACTGGAAGGGAATCAACGATCTACCCAACAATGCGGAAGTGGGGTCTGCAGGCTGTGAGTCTGATGAGACTGGAAGAGAGTGGAATAGTGGCAGAGGAGGGACCAGGTGATGCCCTCAGTAGAGAAAAGGTTAAAGGTGGGAAAAGCACTTGTCAACTCAAAACTAATGCGAGTGAGATACAAAGCAATGGCCTCGGGATTACCTAGTATTCTTAGAGTGGCACACTGAGCGGCACATTGAGCTGCACACACTCACGTGATATTGAAACGATCGTCTTTTTTTTCATACAAGGATCAGTAATGGCAGGGAGTAAGGTACCTGGGTACCTTCCTCCAGCTACCTACAGACTATAGTACCTACCTACCTATCATGGAATCATGACTTTTGGGAGTTGCCAAGTTTAGTCATATCGATAAGGCGGTGAATGATTCAGACGGAATTCTCCATTTTTTTCAAACACAAAATCCTTTGCGTCGAAGGGAATTTCTTCTTTCTTCCTCAAGCAACTTAAACGGTTCGAACAACATTATATCGATTTTCTTCTACGATGTGTTGACGTGCTCCAATATTTACTGTAAAGTTTACTTTGGTTGTTGCAAGAAGAAGATTTACAACCACCGCAAGTTTGAGGCGACCAATAGCTTGCGAGCTTTGATTGGAAGTCATAGGAAGACGGTACATACCTAGGTACTTTGGAATGCACTCAATATCTAATATAGATGTTGCTCCATCTCTCGTAGCACTCATGATCCAGAAGCCATTTTATATGTCACAAGGCCTAGTCATCGAATATTCATACATCGTATCAAATCTCTACCCAATTCCTTCCCGATTGGTGATAATTGGTGACTCTTTATTGGAAGCCTTCTATCGTCATACCTGTTATGCATTGTCTAACCTTCATGTTGTACTGCATTCAGCCTTTGACAGAGAACCAGGTACTATCATCCTTTTGTCTCCAGCATCTATGCATCCAATCCCTTAGTGTCCGGCAGATCCTCCATCACACCAAAAAAGAACCTTGAGCCAAAGACTGCATCCCTTACACCCTACACTGATCTCGCCATCTTCAGCCGCCTCCTCCAAATCATGCTCTCGAATCAAAAATCCTCGAGTATCTCCACACCTACAGCTTCTATACCAGATTCCGTCCTCTTCTTCGACGTTCAAATCATCCAAGTCCACAACCTCGACGCCCGTTCGGAAAACCTCTCCTTCCTTCTGACCAACCCCATTTATTGATCGATTTTGCAAACTTAACTGTTTGTCATATTGTGCTCGTAGTTTGGGGTCCGACAAGTGAGAGAATGCCACCGATATTTGATCGATAGTGTAAATTGTTTGGTTCTTATTTGTATGGCCTTGTTCTTGACCCCGAGCTTTGTCTGGATGATTCCGAAGAAGTGCGCGTCGATATGCGCTTCGCAAAGTTGCTATCGGAATGTATGTTTCATTTTGGAGAGTCAACGGGATACCTAAGATCTCGTAGTATGTAGATGTGCAAGTCATCGATCCATCAGATTGTAGTCTCGCTATCACCTCTTTTGTTTGTGTTTGGTTCTAGATTTTTTCTCTCTGCGGCCTTGACCGTTGCCTGGGGTGGGGCAGTATAACATGCCTGAGGCATCAACGTACTTTTGATTGGCATGGTTAGGGAGTTACCCCAGCCTACATGTCGCACTGCAGGTGTTCTGTCATGGATGTATTTGTGGCTGAATGTATGCTATTGTATGGTTTAAGTCTCTGAGGGTTCTCTGAAACATCTCTGGCCCGCAAACATTTTGGTGCATTTCAAAGTCACATTACCTTCAATTTCCAATTGCAAGTGCACAGAATACTCCGTACGTATACAGGATATTGGCAATGTAGCCATATAGCGCGACAGGGGGCCTTAACTTTAGGACCTCTTGGGAAATGGGCTTTTCTATGGAACATGTCAGAATAGTGGCGAGGGAATCTTATCCTTTACATTTTCCGGCAGTGCGTCGACAAGTCGATGGTCGAAAAAGCATCTGCGTAGGAGGAACCACCTGGGATTACGAAAGCATATTTCTGTAACCATAGAAATGGGATCCCAATAATGGAGGTCTGAAATTGTGTTGCTTTACAGCCTTGCTGTTCTCTGGGTGGATATCTTTGCGCGGAGCATGCACAAGGCGATAGCAAGTGTGGAAATTACTTCGGCGAGAGAATTATAGTGACTTTCAGAGTGTGAGGCTTTGAAAATTAGAGATATACTTTCAATTTGAGATAGTAGGAAAAGCAGTTTTTTCCCTTGTTATTCATACCATGTGTATTGCAGGGAGAGTAGAATTTCGAGTGAGGATGGCATGAATGATATTTGTTTGCATTCCCGACTATCTCTCAATCTCTAAAGTGGACTTAAGCCGATATTAAAATCGAGAACAACAATACTCCGATGGCCATCCTCGTTCTTGTCTGTTCGTGTGAAGATAGATAAGTTCTCGTTACCCCCGTCCAACTTATGTATCTCAATCGAAGGTTCCCCATCAAACCCATGCCCTCTCCATACAAGTTCGAAGAATGTCTGTTCTCCCTTCTTCTGGACTTTCATGATGCTAAGGCTAGCATCTGTATTGCCAGGTAAAGCAAGATATACTCTGTTCTCACTGTCAACAGAGATACTCCCTCTGGAGCCCGTTAAGGTGGGTTTGTTTACGAATTCAGCGGGCACGGCGCTCTTTCCCCAATTGCCTATTCTTATTAGCGTTCAAGTCCGATAAGTATGAGTTGATAAGCGGCATAAAGTTACCTGTAGAGTCACGATGGTAGAGTATCCATTGCTGCTCTCCCGCCATGTTTTCTCTATTTAAGACCCAAAATCCACCATCCCAGTCCACCGCCTGTGCTTCTTGATTCAGGATTCCGCTCCCCATGGGAATTTCAAAGACTCTAGCCTCAAACCCTGGCAAGATAGTGTTTCCTTCTTTCCCATCGAGTACTGCTATGGTGCTTCCATCCGAGCTTTTCCATGTTTTACCCCCATCATCCGAACAGGCATAATTCAAATCATAGTTGTTTTCGGGTCCATTGGGCCCCGCTTGCTGTTTATGAGCATCTGAACCTGTGGGAAAGTCAAAAGGGACGAAATTCCGGTAACACCACGACATATAGAGACGTAATTGTCGATAATCAAGACCATTTATGTATGGGCTGTTTGAAATGCCAGTAAGTTGTTGCCCTATATAGGTGTATTTAGAAGATTCTGCATGGTAGCGAAATAGTACATCTGATCCTAATCCTGCTCTATGTTTGTGTTAAGATAGGTATAATGCAGAATTGACATCAGAAGAGAATACACACTGGCCAATACGGTATGTCAACAATAAGTCGTCATCTATGTTCACAAATCGAGGATAAGTCACCTCATCCATCAAATCATTGTGTGCAATACCAGGAAGATAATCCTGCGTTTTCGAAAACAGAGTTTCGTCCCAGGCATTAGGATCTTCTAGGGATCTTTCCGGGCCCCCCAGATATCTCAAGGCTCTATATCTCAACCTAAAACATCTCAGCACAAGGCCTCGAGCTTCTATGTTAAGGATGACGCACCTGTCACAATGATGATCAAACGCTAAATGTATGCTCCCATCTCCCCTGCATACCCCGATGGATATAGTATTGTGACCGTCGTCAACTACCTGTTCATAGTCGGAAAAAGTCAAGGTCTCCCATTCCAAATATGTAGATTGGGCCTTTCTTCGGCCCAAATTAACCACACAAGTATTCGGCTTCGCGGACGCAGGATAATCGGTATAGAATGCTACATACTGCCACCCATTGACCAGTGGTGATGGCATTTTGTTGAAAGGAATTAGCGTTGATTCTGTGCGTTCTTTTGGGGTCTTGTCCGAGGATAGAGACGGTGGGTGGGAGGAGACCCATCGCGAGACGTCTTGCTTGATCAATTGTTTATGATACTCTGAGAAGATCTGGGAAACTGAAGTTCAGCCGGCATAGATTTTTCTTGATACTGAGAACACAGGCATTTACGACTGGTGCTACCATACTCTCATGAGTCAAATATGAAGTAAAGGTGAGTTCCTCGGTCGATCATCATGCAACGCCCTTCATGACGATCTCCCAGAAATATCCCACCAACCCCAGCTCTTCAATCCCAGTCGGTTCATTAGCCCCCGAAGCTTGAAAGCGTTCGTTCTACCCCGCAACCCCGGATAAACATTTCCAACAAGCGAATCGTGCAAATCATTCCCCATTGGACACTAGCTTACCATCCTAGAAAGGGTGTGGATTGCCCTCAGAATGCTATGTAGGAGATGGCAAAAGACGAAAACTGATGGGATGGGTTACCATTACAGCTTCTAACGGCGTAGCTCGCAATGCAGGAGGCGTCTCGCACAGCAACTGGAGAGAGTTGCCAATGGAATTCAATATAATATCCCAAGACCTCTGTGACTACAAAAGCTTGCTCTCTTTCTCGTCCTTTCTCGACATCTTTTCTTCCCCGTCAAAATGATGTTCCCGACCAAAGCTCCTCGCGTCGATCGAGATGTTCTCGCGTCCTCGTCTCGCTTGACCAATAAACATGGCCCCTGGTGGCATGATCGAGGGTTACTCAAGCTAAATATCCTCATCATGATACCCCTGATGAGCGAATATGTGCAAGGCTATGATGCAAGTCTGATTAATAATGTGCAGCAGTTGAAGATTTGGCAGAAAGGTAAGTTGCTGCATTTCTGCCTCTGTCCTTTCCTTTCGGTGCTTGCTACCATTCATTTCTTCTTCTCTTGGATTCTACTGGGATGGGAGTTCAAAGAGACACAATAAGATAGGATAGGCTCGGAAGGCAATTTCATCATCTCTAGAATGTCGAGAAATTCAAGTGCGAAGCTCGGCTAAGCTAGGCGAACTAGACGAGTTGAGATGTTTCATCGCTCTTGCAACCTTGAAAACGCTCAAAAGCTAGACATGGCAGGCTAGGTAGGATTGGATACATGTTGCGGCTAACGAATGGGGATCTAACAGAATTTCATTACCCCAAAGGCTCTCTCCTGGGCATCCTGTCAGCGAGTTATTGGGTGGGTAACGTCTTAGGAGTATTGTTCATCACACCATTGAGCGATAGGTTTGGTAGAAGGATGGCGATGTTTTTCGGTAGTGTGGTTGCAATACTTGGTACTGGTCTTTGTACAGGGG
Organism: Monilinia fructicola; assembly: GCA_008692225.1. Taxonomy (NCBI): domain Eukaryota; kingdom Fungi; phylum Ascomycota; class Leotiomycetes; order Helotiales; family Sclerotiniaceae; genus Monilinia; species Monilinia fructicola. The sequence continues at coordinate 2,113,213 of VICG01000001.1, read as the reverse complement.
CTATCAATGGTATGCTTGTTTTAATATGTGGTTTCGCGTAGGTGAGGATAAGGCGGGAGAGGGGAGAACTACAGAGCTACTGAGGAAGAAAGAACTTCTAGATGGGAACGCATCAAAGCGAGGCTGATGAGTACTTAGCTGGCATGTTTATCGTTGGCAGGCTTCTTCTAGGGATTGGAGAGTGGTTGTGGGAGCAGTTGGGCCTGTATTGGTAGCCGAATTGGCATATCCGGGTACGTTCTCCTATGAAAATGTGAATCGAGGTGCATCAGATGATTGGGGACTAATGATTGATAGATCATCGTGCGACTGCAACTGCCCTTTCAAACACCCAATACTCAATGGGTTCAATCATCGCTGCCTGGGTAACGTTTGGTGAGTTTCTTTTACAAGTAATAAAAATACGAATGTCCAATACTAACAACAAATAGGAACATTCCGATTAAGATCCACATGGTCATGGCGTATCCCCTCAATATTTCAAGCCTTGCCCTCTATCGCCCAGGCACTTGGGATCTTCTTTCTTCCAGAATCGCCGCGCTGGCTTGTAAGTAAAGGACGCGAAGACGCTGCCCTAGACGTGCTATCCAAGTATCATGCAAATGGAAACCGGGAAGATGAAGTTGTGCAGTTCGAATATAGGGAGATAGTGGGAACCATTGAGTTGGAAATTGCGGGGAAGCAGACAAGGTGGAGTGAGATGTGGAGAGGAAGAGGAAACCAATGGAGAATGTTCATCATGATCGTGAGTCTCGAACCCCCTGTTCCGTCACTGCAATTCGAGGCACAGAGATATGGTTCCTAGTATATGCTGACAATATTCGATAGTTTTTTGGGATTTGCAAGCAATGGTCAGGAAATGGGGTAGTCTCCTACTATTTGCACACTGTAAGTGTAATTCAAGTCTTATTCCTCCACCTCCACCTCAACTGAAATTGTCAGATGCTCGACGACGTGGGAATCACGACCACTTTCCAACAAACTCTTATCACTGCAACCTCGCAAATGTTTTCCTTTGCTTGTTCAGTCGGCTTCGCTTTTCTGCCCGCTCGAGTGGGTCGTCGCCCTCTTCTCCTCTGGTCGATGGGCCTCATGTGGCTGGTCTTCACCATAATCACCATCCTTACCGGCGTCTTCACCCATACGAAATCTAAATCCGCCTCCTATGCCTCTGTCGCTTTCATCTATTTGTACAGTGGAGTGCATAATTTGGGGTGGACAGGTGCCATGATGCTCTACGTAGTTGAAATTTTGCCGTATACGTTACGAGCCAAAGGCATCTCGTTGTTTTGGTTAGTTACCGGCCTGGCGGGTGCATTCAATACCTATGTGAACCCATTAGGGCTTGCTAGATTTGGCTGGAAGTTCTATTTCTTCTACGTAGCATGGATTGCCGTTGAGTTTGCCGTGGTATATTTTGCTTGTCCTGAGACAAAGGGAACGAGTTTGGAGGATGTAGCGTTGGTTATTGAAGGGAATGATGCTAAGGTTAGCAGGATGAATCCTGTGAAGGAGGTGGCGGTTGAGAAAGAGCTCGGAAGTACGGAACATGTCGAGCAGACCAAATGATGTGATATTGACTGTGAATGTATTACTGGATGTCGTCTAGTTTAGCAATTTAGATTATTTAAGTGAGTTGATGATGAGAAGATAGGTTGAGATACTGAATACGCATACATCCTGTTATGTCCCTCAGCAGTAGGCGATTGTTGGCGTGAGTAAGAAATAAGGTACAGAATTTGCACTATTGAGAGGAACTGAAGTTACTTAAGTAGTGAAATATCACTACTTATTATACTTGATGATATTTATATCGCCATAATGCGATATTTTATCGTGTTGACTTTTCCGGCAAAAGGTGAAGTTTTATATTTTCTACTACCTTCCTCCACTTGAAAACAATCTCCATCATCAACTTACACCAACCAAATCGCCACCATCACTCAATTTTACGATTCCATCTCATCTTATCTCCTCTCGTCTCAAATTGATCTCCGAAAAACAAATAAATCCCTCCCTTCTTAGCTAATGATTCTTGATTGTCAGTGTGCATAGATCAAATTCCTTTTGGTAAAAATGGCAAGTATCTCCAGATTCTCCACCCAGGCATAGCTATGAAAAATGTCGACCAAAATAGATGAAACCGAATGATTAATTTTTGCAAAGGCACCCAAGAATCTACCACCCGCAGCCAAGCAGGCAAAGATTTTGGATTGGTTTCGAACCTCAATGGGAGTTTATTCTTTCAAAGAATTGGAGAAACTACTCCCATCCGTCGGATCAATCAATGGCATGCTAGTGAAAGAATACATCCAAGCGCTCACAGACGAGAACCTGATCCGTGTCGAGAAGATTGGGAGTGGCAATTGGTATTGGTCATTTACCTCCGATGCCAAGAAAAGCAAAGAAAATATCATCAACAAATTGAAGGAGGAGGAAACTAAGCTGTTAGCTTCTATGGCGGATGCTGAACAACAGATTGAAAATGAAATGACCAAACGTCAAGAGGATGATGAAATGCTCTTAGATGGTGGATCAGATCGACAGGCTTTGATGGAAGCTTACGAGGCTCTTGTTAAGGATAATGATACTCTCGATAAGGGACTGGCACTATACAGTGATAACGATCCTGCTGAGATCTTTCGAAAAAATAGAGGAAGCCAACAAACTCAAGGAGAGTACTTTAAGATGGACGGACAACCTTGAATCTCTGGAATCTTTCCTTGTCACCTTGACGGGAAATCGTGCTCAAGCTGGAGATATCATGCAGCGAGCATGCGGTGACGACTATATCCTTGGGGAAGGGTTGAAGGAATTGGTGGTTCCAAATTAGTGGATCCTTTTTGGCTTGCTTGCATGGAGAATCCTCGACGCACTGAATGTGATATGATAGAGATGGTATTACTGGCTTGCGATTATCGTTACTCGGTCTGGTCGGCGGTCTCGCCGGTATAGCTTCATGTTTCGTTGTCCTCAGCTTCTTACAAAATATGATATCGAGGACAGCATCGTCAGATATCAGATGGTATGGTGCATCAGAGTAAATGGTGAACAACCCGAGCATTAACCTTATCCATTCGATTGCTTGAAGAAGAATTGTTTGCTAAACTTTGTTTGCATTTCTCCAACTCAAAAAATGATACATTGATGAAACATTTTTCACGTTATTCATGTTACAGACGTGACAGTACGCAAATTTGAAGCATTATTCCCACTTGCCCTTGAAGAATTTCCCAAATGAGATGTGAGTGCAACTCAACGTGGAAAAGCATCCTAGGAAGGACTAGACAAGCTTTTTTCTAATCTTAGGTTGATCGTGATTTCGAGGAAGCAGCTGGGCAATAACAAAACAATCTTTCCAACTGTTTGTCATAAATGGGACTCGGAGATTTATCCAAATTGTACCCCGCACCGAAAGACCTACCTACCATCTAGGCAAATTGACCGATGAGATGTCATTGTATCACATCAAGTACCTAGTATATATCCTCCTTCGCTTCTCTGGTGCCCTATCACTTTTCTTTAACCTCGAGCCCTCATGCAGATGCCTCGATATAGCCAAGTGCATATACTTGGGAATGCGCGTTAGCGATAGCGCCATGCACATGTGACGGGTAAAGGTCCACAAAGACAAGCTGAAAATACTTGTCCATGAGATTTGATGAATAATTAGGAAATGGTCGAAGTCGAAGCCGAAGACGAATGAATGGTATTAACATTTTTTGATTGATTATCGATTACTTGGGATCAAGAATAAGGTAACAATTCAGTGAACTACCGCTACTCGTATCGTCCTGTCGTCTCCTTCTCACAAGACCATCTGAATGCAAGAGTACCGGTACAACAGTACGAGATACGATGAACGATGAACGATGAACGATGAACGATGAACAGGCAGGCTGACCAGCAGACGACGTGGACGATGTATGGCTTACTCGTAATCTGTAATCTTATGCAGTTGATCACCCCACTTCCACATCTAGAAGACTAGAACCTATCCAGCCCTACTGTACTTCATTATTCCCTCTATTTTTTAAGGGTTGGCTCGCCTCGTACCGAAAGTTACCGAAAAGCTACAGAGTACACGCTATGCTGCTGTACATCTCGACTACAGCTAATGGGTAGCTAGATAGGTAGCTACAGTACCTACCTCGGGAGTAGAAGGTACGCAATATGGAGTTGTAAGTAACTTTGGTTGATTGGCTGATTAATACAGGAGTTTCAAAGAACATACTGTACCGTGTCCCAATATACCTTCCCGATGGACTAATCCAAAGCCGATATTATTGTAAAATGAAGAACCCTAAAGCCGAACCATAACTACTCCGTATACTCTACTCCGTACAGTAGAGTGGTATCCACCTAGTACGCCTCGGGAGTGAACTAGGTATGGACAGACTATAGATTGAAACCAATCTAATACCCTTTTTCCTTTCGATATACTTTTTCATTTTCTTCTTGACGGCATGTACAGTATATGTATATACCATCTCCACCTCCAGCTAGCTCTAATCCTGTATCCAATTTACTTTTCTACTCGAGTATATTACAGTAGTACTTTTCTAAAGTTCTGATCTACTAGGATATCATCATCATCATTATTATCGCATCTTCCTCGGACATTCTACCATTCTGACATTTTTGGCATTTTGATATGCTAACTTTTACTTGAAGTCAAATTTACTCTTTTCTCAAGACTGAAAGAGGGAATTAGATCAAACGATCAGATTTCAACAAATACATTCATCCACATGGCAGCGTGGGCCATCCTGGGCACATTCAAGCTTTTCTGACGCGTTCCTGGTCTGGTCCCTCTTCAAAGTTTGTCTCGTCTGGGCCCTACTTTTATGATTTTGTACCCATATTTATCTCACGTCTTAATTAGAACTAGCACCGAGTGCAGAGTAAACCCTTTTTGTTAGGTCCAAAAAGAGACGTTTCGAAACTTTCTATCCCCTTCCGGGCTCTCCTCGAATCTCTCTCTCTACTCTATTCTACTCTGACGGAGGGCTGTATATGAAAGGGAGGGAAAAGGTTTCATCTTGCTTGTCCCGGTTGTTTTAATCCCTCTCCCCACTCTTCTCCTATATATACTTATTATTTATATATTAAATAATACTCTCGGGGGTTGGTAAGATATAGATAGTTCTCATGCGAAGAAACTACATCCACCTGGGCAGCACTTATATTTGACTCTCACTCTCTGAGGGGAGACAAGAAGAAGAGAAAGAGGAGAAAGAGAGGAGAAAGACGTGAAAGAAGAGACAGGAAGGCGAAAAGAAAAGAAGAGGAAAAGAAAGATTACAGTCAATCAGTCAATCAATCAATCAATCAATCAATCAATCAATCAATCAATCAATCAAATCAATCAAATCAAATCAAATCAAATCAATCAAATCGATCAACCAGGCAAACTACCTACCTCCTAGTTCCAAATACCAAAAGTCTTAGAGTCAATCCTAAACTAGTCTGCCTCCCCGGTCCTCGATCAAATCAAGTTATCCAAGTACAGTCGGTACCTCCTGTACAAAACAACCACATTCATTATTATTACCATTATTATTATTATTGCTATTATATTACATTATTACTATTATTATTATCATTCTTCTTACAACTGTTTCTTGTTATATTATCATATATTTATCTCTATTATTGTTTATTACTCGATTACGATTCTCAAGGATTTGCCATGCATCTTGATCTACTTTGTGCCATAACAACTTAGTATTGGCATCTGTCGTTGATTCCCCCCCGCAGTCACCCGGAATCTGCAGTTCTGCCAATACTCTACGTGCGACTTTCCGTCAATTCCTTCCCAGTACTTGGCAGACACGATTGAAGACTTGGCACCGCGAACATATCATATAATTATATTAGCATGTGCGCGAATGCCACTTCAACGACTCGGTCGTCGCCGACAGCTTCGACGGGTCGCTCTCTGTTTTCTAGACTCACTGCTCCATTGAAGTCTCGTACGCGCAACCTGGCAGACTTCCATATTGAACCACTTGAACCTCATCGACGATATGCCCCTGGAGATCTAGTCAGGGGAGCCGTTGTATTGACCGTCGTCAAACCGGTACGGATTACCCACCTCACAGTCTGCCTGCACGGCTTCGTACATGTTTACAAGAATGCCAATGGAGCGAACGAGCCACTGCCAGATACGGCGGCATATGCCTCCGGCAATCCCATGAAGTCACAGTACTTTGGGAACGGTTACTGCTCACTCTTCCAAGACGAAGTCACATTGTGCGGGGAAGGTAGGCTTGAGGCTGGAATATATAGATTCAATTACGAGCTGGAGTTCCCTACCAAGGGTGTTCCCACAAGCGTCGAAGTAGGCAACTTTTGAAGGAACCCCGATGCGACTTATACTAATGGACGCGAGTAGTTCGAGAGAGGAACAATATCGTACCAGATCTCTTCAACGATTACGCGGCCAACAACAATAGCCGCGACTTCGATGTGCGAGAGGAAGGTCGAGCTGGTGGAGAGAGTAGATATTGGCCCCTTGGTTCCCCCTCGACCCCGAACAATATCGCTTGAGCCAATATCGAAACGATCAAAGAGGAAGAGGTCTATTAAGCCAAAAGACCGTCCTGTAACTCGCGAACATACGGACGCGAGGTCGGTTAGTGATACAACCGAAGCTACATCACCACGGCAGGATGAATCTGCGAGTCAAGTAGGAGTCTCAGATAACCAAATGCAACCCCGAAGCCCAGCACAAAGCGATGTTCAAAGTACCTTCAGTACGGATAGTACGATCAGTAGTAGCACTGGTCTCAGCTTTCGTCTGGGTCCTGTTCCGTCGGTGCGCTCTACTCGAGATAGTCAAGGGAACAGCAGTAACTCCATGGAGGATAAAACTATCACAGCAACAATAGAATTACTCAAATCTGGATGCTTACCTGGAGATTATCTCCCCCTTAAAATATGCGTACAGCACACCAAAGCTATCAAAAGCATGCATGGCATCATAATTACATTCTACAGACAAGGCCGAATAGATTCTGCGCCTCCTCTATCATTGTTTAAGGATATAAAGGGAAAAGAAGCCGAAAGACTAAAGCATGAGGAATACTATCCAAAGTCTAAGACCGGACTGGGTGGTCTGTCACTTACTTCCGCTGGATCGACTAGCGTCTTCCGGAAAGACCTTTCGCAAAACGTTTGCGCCGCTCATTGTTGACCCTACAACACTGACTGCGCAGGTTACAGCATCCGTTAGGGTTCCTGAGGATTGCTTTCCAACCATAGGTGGTGTGCCTGGTCAGATGGTCAATTTCAAATACCAAGTTGAAGTTGTAGTTGATCTTGGGGGTAAATTAGCCGGACAGCAGCGACATGTACCGCGTATTGGAACTGTCAGCCTACCTGCCACATATGGAAGCACAGGAAATAGATCGGAAGGGAACGCCAGCATGCTAGCTGCCTTTGGGGGAAGTATTGTTGATACAGATCATATCAGGCGAGAGAAGAGTGTGGTTGCATGTGTTTTTGAAGTCATTGTCGGGACTACTGATAGTACCCGGAATAAAGCAAGGCATACCGGTAAACAGCCGGCTGGATCTCTGAACTCGCGGCCAGTCACACCATCTCTGGCTCAGAAGCCCATACATGAGGAGCCATTCGACCATGAATATATACAACAAGCACATACAGAATATCCAAATCATCCTTATCAATATTACGATCCAAATTACGAAGAACCATATTCTTATGGATACAATCAAAATTATGACCACCATCTCGATCAAGATGCTAGATATCCCCCACCATCACATTCCCAAATATATGTACCACCCCCAGAAATCGATGGGCAAGCAGGTCTCAGTGAGAAGGAACGAATTAGGAGAGCAGAACAGAGACTTCTTCCTAGTCAGCCTCCGGATTTTCAAGAGTCATCATCATCGTCGTCATCGGCGGCAGCAAGGGGAAATGTTGGACCATCTGCACCTCCTAACCCAGCTGATGAGGATCTCTACACCGCTGATGGTCTACCACCGCCCCCTAGATCTCAACCTGCTGACCCATCAGGTTCACACTTGACCGAATCTCCACCTCTCGGCCCTTCTGCTCCTAGCCTCTCAGATCTTACACCGCATCCTTCGAATGTTACAGATGACAAACAAGAACTCGAACGTCAAAGGCTTTTAGCCGAAGCGAGTGCGCCCTTAGAATTTCCCGAGGTGGAAGAAGAGGGCGAGAGCAGTCAGCAAGGTGCTGCTTCGGCACCACATGATCTTGAACCTTCGGCGCCAATATTCCACGAAGAAGATGAATATGGAAGAGGGTATGATGCACATGGAGATTTTGCGGGTTCGAGAGCGGGCCCCGAGAGTTTACCGCCGAGATATGAAAGGTAAATTATGGATGTGGAGATCAATTATTAATGAATACCCATGGGCAACGGCGGGATAAATGGCACAGCGAGGAAACCTCTTTCATTATACTGTATAGAGCTTCTCTGTTCTACATATAGATCGTGGAGGGTCGGAAGGCTAGCTGACGATCACATGAACATATAATATATAAATCAAACAAAAAGACTAATTACATCATGGATCTCTCCATCAGTCTCAATCTATCTATCTTCTCGTCCTCAGTAACTGAAGGAAGATCAAGTATCATATACGTATCTGCCCATCCATCCATCTATCCATCCACCCACCTACCTACATACATACATACCTTAGAAGAAATTCGCGCTGTCCCGGCTTCTCCTCCACGCTGTCCCGGCCTGCAAGTAACACATCCTTGAAATACCCACCTTGTACCCACTCCATGCAAAACCACGACATAAATTACATAATCAACATGGCTGGCCGGCCTGGCGAAAGACTTCACATATTTGATCCAGCACTGTGGCAGACGCATCCATCCTGGGCGACCATTTCGAATCTGTTCTCTTGCTACCTACCGTCTTGGAATTTGAGGATCGTCGAGGTTGAGGTTCGGTATGTAGTAACCACCCTCAATCCTGATGATAGGTTTATCGGGAAAACTTGAATCCATTAATGTCTTGCAGAGAAGCCAGCATGTCGAAGCCATCATCAATATACCTTGAGGCCATCAGATCGAGATTATTAGCGTCATTGCTGTTCACCGGAAGAAGATAAAGAGAAGTATTTGTTTCATGATTGTCATTTATCTCTCCTGATTCTAGCTATTCCCATTCTAACTCTAGTCTACCTGTAGCTTGGAGCGCACAAAGCAAAAGGACTTTGAGCATTGAAAGACGTATTACAGCGAGCGAACGTGCAGGATGATTTCGAAAAGTGGAAATTACATTGCGCCTTTTAACACCCCAACCCTGAATATCAACAGACAATGCAAAAGCATATAAATCTCCACAAACCCTGGTTGCTTTTTGACTGATCCTCTCCACCCTGATATGTGATTGCGAATATTTCGCCTAATCAATTTATGCCTTCAACTTCAATGGTGCTGTGCCGAGTCCGTTGCGGTTACGGAAGAAGAATACTTTCTTGCCCTCACCCTCAGCGCCCTCGGATGGCTCGACCCATTGGCACCAACGAGCGCTGGTCCACAAGCTCTTCAAGAATCCGAGAGATCCTCCTCGGACATCGGCTCTGTAGTGACGGCCCATAATGGGCTTGATGGCCTCGGTAGCCTCATCGGCGTGGTAGAATGGAATGGTACTGACGTAATGGTGGAGAACGTGAGTTTCGATGATACCATGGAGAAGAGTTCGACCGACAAATCCAAATTCACGGTCAATGGTTGCTGCGGCTCCACGAACATAGTTCCAGCTCTCGCCTGAGTAGTGAGGAAGAGTTGGGTCGGTGTGTTGAAGGAAAGTGATAGCCACGAGCCAGTGGTTGACCCAAAGGTAGGGAGCGAAGTACCAAACAGCCATGTTGAAAACACCATAGGTCTTAGAGAGCATGACAAGAGCAGCGACGGTAATGGCGATACCAAGGTCACTCAACAAGATCAATTTGGCATCTTTGGCTTCATAGAGAGGACTGGATGGGTTGAAGTGACTGACTGTCCAGAAGCTGTTGACCTTGCCTTTTCCACGACCTTCGGGTTGACGCTCGTGGTGGTTGTGGCCGGTAACATTCATGAACAAGTAGAGAGGCCAGCCGAAGAGTTGTTGTCCGATGGAGTGGATAAGAGTTGCGATTGGAGTTTCCTCCGTGAGCTCGTGAAGCTCGTGAACAAATTTTCCGATACGGTTGGCATAATCCTCACGAGTCTTGGGAACGAAAACCATGTCGCGCTCCATGTTTCCGGTTGCCTTGTGGTGCTTGCCGTGGGAGATTTTCCATGAGAAGTATGGGACGAGGAGAGCAGAGTGGCAGATCCACCCGGTTGTGTCGTTCAAAACTTTTGAAGTAGAGAAAGCTTGGTGACCACACTCATGAGCAAGGACCCAGAGACCAGTACCAAACAAACCTTGGACAATAGTGTAGACAGTCCACAACACAGCGCGAATTGGGGTGGAAGGGACGTTTTCTGGGGTGAGGTATTTATTGAAAAGGAAGAAGGTAATGGCCAAGCTGCCAATATCACGAGCAACATAAGCCAAACCTCGAACTCCAGAGCGCTCGTAGCAATGCTTGGGAATTGCGTTTCGGATATCGTTTACGGTATAATCTGGAAGCTCGAATTCGTTCCCGTAGGTATCGATAAGTTTGCCATAGCCAGTTGCCTTCGTCTTCTTCACATCGTCACCCAAGGATGACATAGAAGACAAGGAAGTAGAAGAAGGGGATTGTTTAGGGGTACCATCTGGAGACCCGGCAGCTGTTGAAGGGGAGGATTCGGCAGTGGAAGAAGTGACCGTTCTTTGGACGGCGGTAGGTTTTGGTAAGGCAGTAGTAGAGGCCATTGTATTGTACTTTTTTGTAGACCCGAGGTTTTAAGAGTAAAAGAATGAGGTTTCGAAAGAGATAATCAATTCGAGATTCGGGTTAAGAGTAAGTGACAAAGTGAATGCACCGAAATTTATTGAGCTTTTGGTCAACAATAAATTATGTCGGTACCTATGTAGATAGTGTTGTTAGTTTCTGAAAGTTTCGACTGGTTGGAGTATAAGGAATATATATATATATATATATAGTACTTACTAGCTTTTATACACGCTCCGCAAGAGGCGTATTGAGTTTTTGTAGAAGAGAATGAAGAGAGGTAAATGTAGAAATGAATTGGGAATTTTAAAGGGAGCTGGAGGGGAAGGGATAGGAACTTAAAGGAAGGGATGGAAGGATAGGATGAGTGAGTGAATAGGTGGATGGGGGGGGTTGTGGAGCTTGGAACTCTTGGGAGAGAAGTACAGTAATAGAAAAGAAGTCGCTTCGCCCTAAGGAAAAAAAAGGGAAATTTCTCGTGAGTAGCGCCTCTTTACTGCATTTTTGACAAGGGAAAGGAAAAGGGAAAGGAAAAGGGAAAGGGAAAGGGGAAGAGCAAATGGTAGAAAACAATCAATGCACCACCATTACACAAACGGAGCACACACACATACATACACATGCATATACACATCGGAGTACATACACACATACATTACACATCCAATACATCCATACCCGTGGACAATGGACACACTCGTTCGTCCGTACATCCATCCCACTTAAAGTACTAAATGCTGTAGTCATTTACTAAAATATCCATATTCAGGAAGAAGAAATGCCCAGGTGAACTTAAATCTGAGGTCAATGAAGCGTTTTAGCTATATATTATTTTTCAATTAGTATCCATACAATAACAATAACAAGAACCAAAATATTATCTGAATTTAATATTACTATTATTATCTTGAAAGATCTGATTACTAAGCGATTAGATAAACGTCCCTACCACCCTACCCACCTACCCACATATCTACTTACCAAGGTCCAAATATATACAGTATCTACCCAACCAGTGGACGAACATCCAATTAACTTGATTCGATTGCCACCCTTATCCACAACTCATCCCCCTTCTGAAGATCTTATAATTCTTATCATGAGTACTACTGTACTGTACGGAGTAGTAGAATTTCTTCTCCTGTATCCTACGGTGGTGGGGTTTACTATGGGCGAGCCGGGAGTGTACCAAATCCCAAGGCTGTTTTTGTTTATTGTTGAATCTCGGTGGAGATCATACAGATCCCGAATTTCTATTTGATAAGTCCATTTACTTACGCCAGAATCAGATCCCGAGAACAACAGGTCAACAACATTGCAATGGAGATTTGCTTTCAAGACTCAATCTTCATGAAGTGATTGTCTGGTGATCTCGTACCACCACATACAGGAAGAAGTGCCACCCCTCCTCACCTTATCCTCATTCTCTGATAACGGACCTGCCGATTGACTTGAAGCTCACGCCACCGTCTCTCGGACCGCCGTGGAGAACCCTTGGCGAGTTGGTTTCATATTGCTCTAGAGCTAGATTAATGCTGGGGAGGGAAGTCCATTCTGTGGGGACAACGAACACGATGGTTTTTCTTCCCTCACCGCTAGAGTACTTTGGGACAATAGCACACACCGGGGCAGTAGTCGATGGTTTAATTGCTCAGTGTTGTGAATAGTTGGTGGTACACGCGCACCATTCAGCTTGTATGAGGAAAGCCCAAGCATATGGCCGACATATGGAAGAACGTTGAGGCCTTTTCAAGCTGTACATTGATATTCATTTGTCTATGGAATTCAGCCTGTTTCTAGGATAACTGTTTAGTGTTGTATCCACGCAAATCTTAAGGGAACGGAATCAAAGCAATACTGAGCTGGCCAAGTTAATTTGGGCACTAATACTGTGATAGTCTGTCTACTGCATACAGCATAGTATAGCACAGTCTCCTGGGATGAAATACAAAATTCGATTTAACGGCGGCGGTTTGATAGTTGATAGTTAGTTAGTTGCCATCATTATTACTTTTAACCTTACAGTACCTGCGAATGAAAATAGGTTGATGTTGCAATTGACCAATCAAAGTGTCGATGATATAGAAATACCCTTGCATATCATCCATGGCGGATAAGGGTCTAAATCATCCTAACCATCACTAGCCATGCTAAGCTAATTAATTTATCCGAGAGTTTTCCCCAACAATTCTGAAATATCGTTTTGTTGGGGCTAGGAAGGCCAAAGATCGCCTCAAGGGCTTAAGAGTTTTTAATAATGGATTCTACTACTGCAAGATCTTATCATCAAGACGGATCAACATCGAGATATGATCTATTTCACTGTACAGTGTACACTATACAGTGTACACTGTGTACAGATACTGTACAACAGGAGGTGCAGCTTAGAAAAGCATCAAATTCCAACAATTTCAAATTTGAATGACCTTGGAACTCTGTGTCATACCCAAAAAGGCGCGCCACGTATAAGACGTAGCTAATTGGGTTTCTACAGTATAATCCCGTGACTTTCTGCGAGACGCCCTTTTAATAAACGAATTATATCTTTTTCAAAATTGTACCTGGTGTTGTTTTGGGTCTATGCCGGGATAAAAATTGACTGAAAACGGAATTTATTTTAAGAAATTATAATAAATCAAAAAATCCGTTAAAAATTATAAATAATACTTTATAGTATTATTAAGTTTAAAAAATAAACGTCTAGTATATTTAAATTCTTAAAAATAAAAGTTTTATAATATATAAAAAAGAATTTCAAAGATATACTATTTTGTAAATTTTTACCCCGGTATAGACCTAAAACAGTACTAAGTAATATTATCTAAACTAAGTGTTAAGTAATATTATAGAGCTTTTAAAATTTATAATAACTATTAAGTATTTAAAAAGATTAAAATTAATTTTATTATTATTTTATATTATTATTTGTGTAGAGAAATTATACCTTATATAAGTTCTTGCTTAATTATAAATATTAATATCTCTTACAATATAAAATTATAATAAAATGAATTTATAATAATTTCTTAAAATTTTTGAAATTAGAGCGTTTTTAGTGGGGAATAAAAAATGCTTACGCAGATGCTACAACCACTATTGATACCTCGAACCGAAATTTACCGGTACAATCACTACCTATTATCGTTAATATACAAGTAGACAATACAGTACAAATCCAACCTCGGTTTCTACTTCCGCTGCTTAAAAGAGATATGCAGTACTTTCATATGGAAAAGTGGTTATACAGCAATTTCCTTTTCCCTACCTATACTCGTACCTGACTTGCAGATCAGTGAGGCATTTTGGATCTTTTACAGTACAGTACTATACTGGATACTTAAGACTAACAACCCCTGAGATAGAACTCGGTTATTAGCCTTAAAATACCATCTCCACTACAGTACAAATCTTTGCTTGACTTTTTGCCACTCATCACGCCTTGCCAGGTGAATCTCACATGCTACCTAGGTATGCTACTGAATCTTTGGAATTCTTGAATTCAGATGTCTTCGGCCCTCGCCAAAGTTCTGTAAACGCCGAAATTTTCACGAAATCAACTGGTCTTGGTTGCAACTCACCTCAGGTTGCCTCAACTTCCATTCCATGTCAGTTCCCTACGTGATCGATGAAGGACATTGGCAGTTGCTGTTTAGGTAAGCTTTCAATATGTTACATCTACTCTGGAAACTGCTAGACTTGTGATATGGCTGCTTGGACGATAACTCGAACAAATTGGTTGCGGGGAATTTTCATGTGCTATAAGGATGCATTCCAAGGCGATGCCTCCTAGATCCTTGAGATACAAAGGCTTGACATGTGAACTGTGTGGCATGCAACTTTTGAAACTCTGCCTAGAGTGTATCGAAGGTATCTTTCAATCTGCAGAATACATGGTGTACATTTGCACCATCCTACAATGTTTTGAAACGCCTTTTCCCATGCAGTCATTCCCAATGTGGTGTTTTTACAACGAGTAGTCTTGCGACAAGGCTGGTATTGTGCCAAATAATCTTGATTATCACGTCTATTTTGGCCACTTCTTCCATCCACGACCATGACCTCTCTGCGATACAAATTAGTAGCCGAACATAAACACGAGTCGGCGTGAGAAGACAAACCTCTTTCCATGTCTGTATCATTTGTGGCATCTCTAACATGGCCTTTCTTCTCTTCTCCAACCTGTTGAACACCATAGATTAGTACATATTTCCATTCGAATAAAGATAAACCTATGAACTCGAAGATATTCTTCAATGCAATAGTCCAAACATACCTCGATTTCAGTGTCCTCTCGGATTCCTTTCCCTTGACTCTCTGTCCAACACCTGTACCCTTCACCCTGAGTCCATTCTCCATCCTCTTGCGCAATTTCTCCTCCATACTCTTCACAGAGTGTGGTAAAAGTTCCTCCACCCCGTGTTGTCGTGCAAGCTTGCATAGATCTGCCTGCCGTCTCAGTGAAAATACAGGATTATGCCATTTCCCAGTAATCGGATGCTTGTGAGGCTTGAATGGCGATGTCGCTTCGGTCACGGCTGGGTGGATAGCTGAATCTAAAGCTTCCACTGTCGCTGATGCCGCCCCATCTGAAGTTGTATTGACAGTACTAGCCTGCGGGTGGATAGCTGGAGGTGGATAACGGGCGAAAAATCTTTGAAGCTGCGGCGGAAGCGATTGCGCAAGCTTCACATATTGGTTGGACTTCAGCATCTTGATTGTCACTGAAGGCTGAGATTTTGAAGTGGTGTTGATATCAAGATAAAATTCATGATATGTGATTATGTAAGCCGAAGGCTCTGGGTTGCCTCGAATCTTCAGCCTTGCCATAACATCGAAAGTTATTTTACATTGCGCCAACTGTTCTGCATATTTTGATTTTCGGAGATTTGTAAAGTTATAGATACTATCTGGTATTCAGACATCCATTTCAACTTCTCATCCTTGGTAATGGCTTCAAATGGGTATCCAAACGACGCAGTGCCACCACCTCCAAGTGATAGTCATGGAAGACCACCATCTCCTCCTCCTCCACCTCCCGATTCATCCATCCCTCCACCACCCCCGAGCTCATTAGCTCCACCTCCTCCTCCTTCTAGTGATCTTCCACCGCCACCTCCGTCCGAACTCCAGCCTCCTCCCCCAGAACCTAAGAAGAAAAAGGGTTGGGGAGCTCCAAAGCCTGGTCCACTGAGTATCGAGGACATTTTAAAGAAAAAGAAAGAGGCAGATGAGGCTGCAGCAAAGGTATGTCATTCACCTTTTAAACAAAACTTGTAGCCATGTTCACAATGCATGTCTAGTGGTTCCCCGTATGAACACTAATTGTCTGAAACCACAGCCCAAATTTATATCCAAAGCTGCTCGGGAAAAATTAGCTCTCGAGAAAAGAGCAAAAGAGGTCGAAGAGCAGAAGCGCAAGCGCGAGGCAGAACAAGACAACCGGTTACCTGTAGGAAGTTGGAATGGTAATGGATCTGCTCCAAGTGGTCGAGATGGTTATGAACGATCATATCAGCCGGATGATGGGCGTCGAGATTCTTCTTTTGTACCCACAGGACCTCGAGCTATGCGGAATGGTCAACAAAATAGACCGAATAATGATAAATCAATCGATGCAGAACCACCAGTCAAACCAGCTAAACCTGCCACTGCAGGTACGGGTAAAGCTTCAGTGGCTGGGGAAAAACGACCTGCGAACGCGGAAGATCTACAAGCTGCTCTAATAAGAACACGATACATGGGTGCGGAGACAAACCAATCAACATTTTCTGCCAAAAAGAAGCGTAGAAGGACAACTGAAAAGAAGTTTAACTTTGAATGGAATGCCGAGGAGGATACGAGTCCTGATTACAATCCTATCTACCAAAATCGGGCGGAAGCAGGTCTTTACGGTCGAGGTAGATTAGCTGGCTTTGCAGAAGATGAGGGGGCAACTCTGAAGTATGCGAAAGCTCTAGAGGAACGAGATATGGAGGCTGGAGGTGCGCGTGCACGAGAAATTGTAGAAATGGAGCGGCGGAGGAAGGAAGATGCCGGCAGAAACTCACTTGACAAACATTGGAGTGAGAAAAAATTGGAGCATATGCGAGAACGGGACTGGCGTATCTTCAAGGAAGATTTCAATATCAGTACAAAGGGAGGGGCAATTCCGAATCCTATGCGAAGCTGGTCGGAGTCAAAGTTGCCCAAACGTCTTCTGGATGTTATCAATCAAGTTGGTTACGATGAGCCGTCAGCAGTACAGAGAGCTGCTATCCCCATAGCATTACAGGCGAGAGATCTGATTGGTGTTGCTGTTACTGGTTCAGGTAAAACCGCAGCTTTTTTGCTGCCATTACTGGTCTATATTTCCGAGTTACCTCCACTGAATGAGTTCACAAAGAATGATGGACCATATGCTATTATCCTCGCGCCTACCCGTGAACTGGCACAACAAATTGAAGTTGAAGCCAAGAAGTTTGCAACACCACTTGGGTTCACCTGTGTGAGTATTGTTGGTGGTCACTCCTTGGAAGAACAATCATACAACCTTCGTAACGGTGCTGAAATCATCATTGCGACACCCGGTCGTCTCGTTGATTGTATTGAGCGACGAGTCCTTGTTTTAGGGCAATGTTGTTACATTATCATGGATGAAGCTGATCGTATGATTGATCTCGGATTCGAAGAATCCGTCAACAAAATCTTAGATGCCCTTCCAGTCAGTAACGAAAAACCAGACACAGACGATGCAGAAGATGCCCAAGCAATGAGCAGACATCTAGGGGGTAAGGACCGATATCGTCAAACTATGATGTACACGGCGACCATGCCTCCGGCCGTCGAAAAGATCGCCAAAAAGTATCTTCGCCGCCCCGCCATTGTCACTATCGGTAACATCGGTGAGGCAGTCGAAACCGTCGAACAACGTGTTGAATTTGTCGCGGGTGAAGATAAACGCAAGAAGCGTCTCAATGAAATTCTCGCCTCGGGTGAATTTCAGCCGCCTATCATTGTCTTTGTCAACATCAAACGTAACTGCGATGCCGTGGCGCGCGATATCAAACATATGGGTTTCACATCCGTCACCCTCCATGGTTCCAAAACCCAAGAACAGCGTGAAGCAGCCTTGGCATCCGTACGTTCGGGCGCGACGAACGTGCTCGTTGCAACTGATTTGGCGGGTCGTGGTATTGATGTGCCAGATGTGTCGTTGGTGGTGAACTTCAATATGGCGACGAATATCGAGAGTTATACGCATCGTATTGGTCGAACGGGAAGAGCGGGGAAGAGTGGTGTAGCGATAACGTTCTTGGGCAATGAGGATAGCGATACCATGTATGATTTGAAGCAAATGTTGACAAAGAGTAGTATTAGCAGGGTGCCAGAGGAGTTAAGGAAACACGAGGCGGCGCAACAGAAGAGTCAGAGGGGACAGGGCATGAAAAAGATCGAAGAGGGTGGCTTTGGAGGCAAGGGGGGTGGTGGTGGAGGTTGGTAGCTGGCTGTCAATTGATGAGGGTAGTTGGAGATACCAAGAAACACGTTAATATTGAAGTTCCATTAGGTTCTAATTGGAAGGTTATAAGATCACTTATATCATATTTGAATGATGGCTAGACATTTTGATATGAAAATCATTTACCATATAATGCTTTCAGTGTTGCAGATCTGATTAAGGTACCCTCCCCTTCTTTTCTATATACAATGAAAGCCTAAATCCAAATAACGATATTCCACCAGAACATCACTGTCAGTCAAGATATCTGTTTCCTCGAGGCAGAAATTCTCCTCGCTACATCAACCCCCAATGTCACAAGTCCACATATCATCTATCTTGCGTGACGCTTGTAGCCTGATCCTGCGTTTAGTTGTTGATCTCCGGTTCTTCGCGGGTGGCATGCGATAGTTTGTTCATGCTCCTAGTCACATATAGATCTTCCCAATCTTAGCTGGAACGAGATGATGTGATTCGAATTGATCTGATCAGAAGGGAACCTTGCGTATTTGCGTGACAGATGTTTTTTTCTGATCTGATGTGGTTGGGTTGATATATTCCGTGTGTTCTGGATGCTGAGTGTTTGGGCCGCGATCAGGACTTGAGAGTCGCGATGAGGAAGCAGATGAAGAAGAGGATGTCCTGTGTTTGATTTCGTCGAGCTGTTTTTCTATTATGGGAGGTTCACTGTATACTGGGGGGTGCGTAGGCTTTACCCTAAGCAGGATTTGGAATCGGGAATTCTATCTGAGGTTATGCGTCACATGAATGCTTTCTGTGCTATTTCGTTTCTTTTTGAACTATCCATGGATACTGGGAATTTCTAAAGACATGAAGGGATTTTTATGGACTAGCTTGTATGTAGCCTTTAGGATATGCTTTGTGGGAAGTTGTATGAGTAACATTGGCGAGGTAATGGTCTCTATGTCAGCGATTTGCTTTGATATTGATATTGCTTGGGTGGGTGGAACTTCATCTTTTCCCCCCTTGCGAGATATCTCCAGTAAGCTTTTGATATTCTTATACCATGGAGAATACTGCTTATGAATTCCACAGAGTGTATAGCTTGTTTTTAAGCTTTGGGGGTTTTCGTGGTTGTAGACTTAGAGCACCAGTGATGAGAATTCAATGCAGATTAAAAATGGCCACTGAAGAAGATTCAGTGAGAGAGAGAGAGAGAGAGAGAGAGGTATAAATTCATCTCTTCCCTTAGTAAACATACATTCTTCAAAGCCAACGATCCGATCTACCTAGTAATTCCCTTTGGGAGCCACCTTGGCCGTTTATTCACTAAAGTATCCTCACGATGATTCATGGATCGTCATTCGAAGTTGGTAGCAAGATCTAGGATGCTGCAGTTGAAAGGGGGTACGTATTGGATGTAGAAGCTGAGATGAATGAAATAGCATATAGAGTAGGTAGTTTTTTTCTAATAGTCGTGGTTGTTAACTAAACGTATTCGATTACACTTGTTCTTTTGTTCGTTAAATTCTACATAAATGATGTGTCTCATCAGTAAACCGCCAGTGAACCGCCAGTGAACTGATGAGCAACTACCTAGGTACAGTTAGATGAAGACCCGGCTACCCAAATAAAAAGCACATTTTATCATTCTACTCTCTTTCGCTCATCAAATGTCATTTCCTCGTGAACATTTCAATTGACTAAGTGAAAGTTCTACATGGTTTTTGAGAAGGAACGCTCTTTACTGGCAAGTGTAACGTGATTCTTGGTGCGAAAGCTCATCTCCATCTGACAAAAGGGGAAGCGACGAAGAGTCAATGTCTGGCGAGGTCTTTCCTAACTCAATCCACCAATAGCACTGATATAGATGTCTCCAATTTTGAACTATTCGCACACCTCATACGCAAAATGGGAGCTCGTTATTCGTTTTAACTTCACATCCAAGAGATTATTAATCCTACTTTATCTGGGACGGGATTTCAGTTCTGTTTGTTATCCATCATTTGTTCTCCGGACTTTTCATCAAGAGTTCATCATTCATTATAATCCTTTTCTTTGCTACGCTCATTATTCAAGGAAATTTGCTGGGAGTTCGTTTGATGCGATTGATGCAATTGAAAGCATTGATTAAGGTTTTGTCTCTTGTACTTGAGGAAATGACCAAGAAGAAAGACATCCCAATGAAACACCAGCTTAATATCCTATTCCTCTGGCTGGCCATCAACTTGCGGTGAGCCCAGAATGATGTCCTCAAACGAATGAAAAAAATGAATCCATCCAAGACTCTCTCCCGAAACATCTCAACTTCATCCAAAGGACGACTTCGTATCAAGTTGCAGTACGATACTTACTGCACTTACAACTTTCAGCCATCCATCCAATGCAGGTAGGTATTCCCACAGAAACATTAACTAATGTACGCGCAAGCACCGATATCAAATTTATCATCAGCCGGTCTGCCCTCACATCACCCATTGTCTCCCCAAACATCAACTAGAAACAGTTGAGTATTGCTGAAACATCTTTTCACCTGCAGTACCACCCAACCTCCTTCACCTGCACACTATCTGCATAATTTTCATAGACCCCAACCTCATCGTAACCCCTCACATAATCAATCAATAAATCCCACATCGCATCATCCAAGAAAAACCCGAGGGATGTAACTCTGCAATGCATCTCAAAATCATACTGTTCTGTAATATATAAGTATGCATATATATCTATCTATATGTAAGGCACAGCATTTTCAAAGTGGGTGAGATTTTAGTTGACAGTTGCCATTTCTGGAAATACTCCCTTTCACCAGTTCCTTTTCCTCTTCCAGACATAAGCGAAACAGCCAATTGAAGGTGAGTAAGGGCATCTGAATCGCGACACACATGATACATGATTATCAAAGCGCAGGACGGGATGAGTTTCCTCTCTGAGCGAATTTCCAACAAAATTGTTACTGATATCATCGAAAAATGGCTTGATTGGGTAATTGAATTGAGGTCGGGTGTGTATGTGCGGTGTTGAGAATGCAGTAGTTACGCTACACCAGTGCGTGCGTACGCAAAGAAAACTTCAAGCACCCAACACCCATTGAACATTGACCATCGACCATTGAGTCAGTTCAATGCAATGAGCTGGTAGACATAGTAAGTGCGCCAACGAGATGAGATATTGTTTCTCTCGTCAAACATGTGAAGATTTCTTGATTCTTGATTCTCTTTCTGTTTTGTTTTTCTTTTTGTTTTCGTTTTTTTGGGAGCTTCTGTCGTTTGAACATTCAAGATTTCAGATCTATCAAAAACAAATCAAAAGTCAAAGTCTGAAGTTTCGGTCCTTACAGCCAGCGTGTCTACCAATTAGCTTACTCTGTGTATTTCAACCTCATGGTGCATGTACATCGAAGAAAAAGTCCTTCTCTAGGAGAGGAAGGCGCATTTTCGACAGGCCGACTCAATGACGAGAAGTCATCTTTATTGGGAATTTCAAGTCCGTTCTCCAATCGGAATACCTCATTATTAAAGCCATGGACTGAATTGGGTGAGTTATGCAGGAACAGGCAGCGCTTACCTCTATCTACACCCCTCCACTGAACTCAAAGTGAAAAAAATTTCTTCATGAGGCACAGGCTGATGTTGTGGCGTTGTCTTACGACGTCTTGATTAGAGATATGGCAACAGTAAGTGTAATCTCAATCCTTATTCTTCAAGCTCTTGTTGGTGGTTGGCAATCCACAAAATGATCAAGAGGATTCTGCGACATTGCAACGTTTCTTACTGCATATAATGTCTGTATGTACTGTATGTAATGTCAGCGGTACATTTTCTATGCCATCGAAGGATCTGGCGTAGGTTTGTCATACAACACCTTACCATCACTTTCGTACCTAAATTTCTCTTGAAAAGGGTATCATTGTTCCTGCTCGTCGATATCTGCGTCTTTTTTCCAAAGAGGGGGATCTCGGTGCGACGCTGCGATTGTGTAATTGATGACATGGAGGGGTCCTCTTGGTTGATTGTGGCGGGGATACATAATCAATTGATTTCATTAAAGGGCAATGAGTGGAGGGGAAGTAAATCAGCTGACTGAGATAATAGAGAAGACAATCATTTTATAGAAACAGGATATAGGTATGATGAGTTACTTTACTTTCCTCTGCTTACCTACTTTTGCCCTGACATTGCATTCATCCCAACTCACATAACCTTCTGAGTAAGAAGGCATGGAAGGAAGGGTGCCACGTGGGTATTTGAAGCTAGAGAGATTTCAACAGAATTATTTCTAATATTTGAGTGTTGATAGAGCGGCATCAACTTCTTTTCAAGAGTGTTTTGCAAGTTGGGGTTATCTCCATAATGAAAGTAGTAAGAATAGACTGACCCCAATGTTATCACATCCTCATCATGCATGGATGTTTTGTGGTGTTCGAGATACTGAAGCTTACAAAATGTGTAGTTAATATTTGGTCTCATTTGATTGGAGCTGCGTTGTTCGCGGCTCTCCCAGTGTATCTGTACAAGGCCGAGATACCACCACGATATGCTGTGGCTTCCAAGGAAGACATGGTAGTTTGTGGAATATATTTTGTGGGAGTGACAACATGCTTTTGCTTGTCAGCGTTGTCAGTCATGTCTCTTATGGTTCATGAAAATGATAAGATTTTGTGACTGATAGCATATGTAGGTACCATACCATCATGAACCATAGCCAACAGATGGATAGGTTTGGAGCTCAACTGGATTTTCAAGGAGTAATTTTCTTAATGTGGGGAGCAACCGTCCCTCTCGTATACTATGGTTTCTATTGCGACTCCGCAACTCATAGCTACTGTTACTGGGCTCTGGTATCTGACCTTCTTGCCCATCCCAAGATAAGTAAAACTAACATGAGAAAGTTTTCGCTATTGGCAATCGCTTGCTCAATATCTACCTTTCAGCCTCATTTTCGAGATCCATATCTTCGACCTGTGCGAGCTGCGACCTTTGGAAGTTTGGCGGTATTCACAATGGTGCCTGTGATTCATGGCGCGATTGTATATGGCTGGCAAACACAAAACCAGCGTATGGGCATCACCTGGGTCTTGATAACGCTAATCCTGAATGTGCTTGGGGCAACAGCATATGCCATCAAAGTAAGTGAACAGACGATTCGAAGACGGTACCATTGGTAGCAAGACCGACTCTGACCAAGACAGTTTCCCGAGCGTTGGTTCAATAGAACGTTCGACATTTTCGGAGCTTCTCATCAACTCTTTCACATCATGGTGGTACTTGCAGCGCTCGTGTATACCAAAGGCATTTTGCAAGCATTCGACTTTGTCCATGCATTTGATCAAACGTGCAGCGGGTGAGCATACCGCTCTTCGGATACCGCCAGAACCAACCTCGCCATGACATGATCGTCTTCTTCACCGTCCACGACATTCAAGGATTGTGCTTTGGGCCAGACTTCCGCCCACGGTCTCTCTGCTTTATGAAGTCTCGTGATTTTTACGACCCATGGCAGTCTAACGGCATATCCGGATCTGGGAAAAGAAACATAGCGTATGTAGCAAATGAGCCTGAAAAATGCTTGAAAGCGAGATCAATGGTGTCGGCACTTTGGGTTTCAATTTGAAGAAAAAAGCGAGACACGTGTACAAAAAAGGTTCACCTACTTTCATATCAATTTCCAAGCTAGTGGAGAATAATAAGTGCTGTATATATTCGAGTGCATAATTAATATCCATAATACATTACTAGAACATCTATCGCAGACCGCATGAACTTGTCGATACGCCAAATGGAGGATAGCTTCCTCATGCATATGCTTTACCTTGATGTGCCAAAGTTTGATCTTCCACACGGCATAAACTTCCGCAGCAAATCATAACGATAATGGATATGCCCGTGGGAAGATATTTCCCCACCTGATTTCTCTGCGGCATCGACCGCAAATCGTCCGGCTCATGCGATGCTTGAAAGCCTTTACAATATAGGCAAGAATGGACACGGAATGTTGGAAATGGGTTGGTGTTAATGAATATTCAAGGGGACAAGGTCTAGGATACCGTAATGAAATTGTTCGACTGTAACTTCTGTGGGCCCATCATCAAAGGCTTCGTGAAACGTTCTCGAAGGCCCGTCAACAAGGTTCGCGGATATATCGCTCCCCTCAAAAGTATAATATACTGTATCATCGGACAGCATGGTATACTTTCGGTTTGGATATCCGCGGGTGCATGCAAAAATGGCGTCTGTATCTGAAGTCTTGCAAATTATGTATATGAATGAGTGGATGCAATTCCACGGAATGAACATCTCTCTTGTGAACTTCCGACATTTTGTTGTGCGCGCGAGAGACATGAGGGAAATCAATCATCTTCCTGGAAGGATTTGCAGGGTACTGTATGGAGCTACCAGTCGATGCCACTGATGGTAAGGGTGTCTGATTTGGCAGCGGATCGGGCCCCCCATTTATTTTTATACCGGAAAGCTACTAGCGTACCAGAACTTCCATGTAGGCGGACATGGATTGTAAAGTAGTGGAAGGGAAGTTTGGAACTTATCTCGCTATCATCTCTCGAGGGCTCGAAGCATCTCTAGAACGCGGCCATCCCTCACAATCGATTTTTCCAAACCTTCTTTTCCACAGCCCAGGGCTGGCCGCTGGCGGCATCGTTTATGGGCGGGTCTGATTGACTAATTGGTAAGAAGTACCGACAGTGGTATTGTATCACCATGCACATAGTAATACAAGCCCAATTCGGCCATAGATCGTCGTCTGCGGAGTAATCTTCAGATAATTTGTTCCTGAATAGCCTCGAATAGCTTCATTGTTGACATTCGTGGACCCACTCATGCTGATTGAACTTTGTTCTACCGTAGGCAAATAGCAGATCATAATAATGAAACATACGCATCCTTCCAATACTGTAAGGATACCGGGGCAGTACTCTTTTTGTATCGGGCCCTTCTTTTGGTCTTACAATCATGACATAGCGCATGGACTAGGAGAGCAGCTGTTATCGATAGTTTAGGCTTTCTGTTACCGCTCGGCGCTCAGGCTGTAGAAAAGAAGAGAGTAAGACATATCAGTCAGTGGCAAACGTTTGAAAACGCAATCATCGAGGACGAATTTCTATCAATAAATTGCCTTCTCCAACATGTTTGAAACCCGTTTCTCCCTTCTATCCGAACCGCGCCGCTCGCTTGCAGCCAGTAGGTCTCGGGGTTAACGGTGAGCCTCGATACAGTACATAATCTCTAACCCTCGAGGGTCGAGACGAAAAAATCCGGGGTTTCTCAAGCCAATTCCAATTCCAATCCTTTCTCGGCCATTCTTTCCAACCATCATTGAAACAATAATGCCGACCGCATCGGTGTAACTAACTCTTTGGACGTTGAAAGACCTTGAGAATCAATGACCTCGGAATGCAACTTTATCTTGTAAGCAGGAATTCTTGAACCTTGAGGCTTTGGATCGTTCCAAACTCGGAACCATCACAGTATCTGGTACATGTGTAGATTTACAAGAAGATGATATCACACGGTCCTTTACCTTTCATCATTGGTGGCGATACAGGTCATCGTCATCATCATCATCATCATCCAATTCCTCGGACTAGAAATTGCGGGTCAAGTTAAATCCAAATGATGAGATTCCCGTAGCCTGGTAGGAGAGCGTGCAATACCGGTAACCAGTATATAGTTCCTGAACCCGACTTCGGCTGGCCCTCAAAATATTCCATGTTATATGATAAAAGATTGCCCCAGCAAAAATCATCTCTGGTAGGGTATTTCGTTCCCGGGTCCCGTTCCGCTGGGACATTTGACAAACGTCTTTTCCCTGCATGAAGCCATCCGTTGACAGCTGACTCGGATAGGAAAGTCACTCCACATAATTCGATGGTATCGTAATCTTTGACCTACCCTCTTTCAATAGTGAAGCTTGTCAAGGTCAAGACGGAATAGACGAGAGCAAACCGCGAGACCCGCAAGTGGGCCATTGTAGATTCGAGATTGAAAATCATTTGAACTGAACCAAAAGAAAAGGCCAGCCCGCCAGCCTGCCAGACTCGCCCGCCAGTGGCCATGCTAGGGTTTGGGGCTCTAGGAATGGATCCCCGCCGACTAGACCCGCCTGGCGTGATTTAGTTCATTAGTATGCTGTAGTATGCTTCGTACCTTTACCACGGGAAGACGCGAAGAAACTTCAAATGACACTGGTAAATCATAAATGGGATGGACCGAAAATTGGGACGAGACTTATCTATGAAGTGAAGTAAGGATTAGGATTAGGACTCGCGATTGACAGGTTTATGTTGTTCCTGATTTTCGATACAAGAATAAGTAAGAATTTCATACATGCATATGCAACAATTGCTGAGTCCGGAGGTCTCCCAAACTTTTCATCATTGTTCATTCTCGTACCTGCATCGTTCCTGCAGTAGCAATGGCAGGTTTGTGATTGGGCGGGAGAGGGGGGAGGTGGGCACACGGTAAAGCGGTCATTCATTACCCGATTGGTGAAATAATTTAATGAATATGAACATGGAAAACTGCCTTAACCGATCGATAAGAGAGCGGACTGTTTTCACGAAAAGCCCATCAGAGTGGCCATCCACTTAGAATCCCTACCCTCTTTCACCGCGAGTCTTCGAATTCGCGACCGCGACCATGAACTTACGGCTCAGGGCTCAGGGCTCCCTAGCAAGCTTCATATCGCAACTTCTTCTGGAAGTCTACCGGCGAAGCTTTCTGCCTCAGACTCCAGAGGAATGTATTTTATGGACTCTGGTGTGAAATCCATGTCGGTAATTCTCTCTGGACTCGGTACGAAGCATACCTCGGCCAAATCAGTTAGTTTAGGTACTCTGCCGCACCCAAAGCACCCAACACTCACCCGCTCGCTACCACCTTGATGGAGGCCTTGGGCAAATTTGATCAAAGGCAGCAAGGGAATCCATTCTAAAAGAGGCAAATCATTCTCTCCGCACCCCGGAAGGTTTTAATGAAAGAGAACTCTTGCTGTACAGTACAGTACTGTAGACTCAATGTAGAGCAGCTCTATGTTTAGACGGGCTGCGCTATGTACAAACTTGCATTAGACAGGAATGTATGCTGCAGAGAACCACTTTTATGCAACATACAACATGCAATATGCCAGCTGGTAAAGGATGTTGGTTATTACTGTATCGTTGATGATTGTCACACCGGGACAGCTTAGCGACCACACTACAGCAATAACAGCTATGCTATTCAAGAACAAAGCAAAGCAAAGCAAAGCAAAGCAAAACAAAGCAAAGCAAAGCAGAGCAAAGCATCCAAATGAAAAGTTTATTTTGTTCAATAAGCTAAGCATCCAGGGTACATACACAGCTGGACAAGACTAGGTACTGTAGTTTCTTGGAATCTGAGCAATGGTTGCATATGATAGGTGTGTTAGCTGTGCATCATTAAGTATCAAACCCCAAATCTCATGTGTGTAACAAAAGAAACTATTATTGATAGGCTATTAGAATTGGGCGAAACGCTGTGTGCATGTGTGCAGGTGGGTGTGCAAGTGTTCAGGTGTTCAGATGTGCAGATGTGCAAGATGTGCAGATGTGCAGATGTATAGATGTCCACGGGTGCAGATGTGCAGATGTGTATGTAGATGTGCATTATTGGATAATTTGACTTGGACAATATATGCATTCATTCATTTATTCATCCATTTTTATGCAAACCCATCCATCATTTGAGCGCTAGGTGGAATGGGATCATGGGAGGCTTCCCTCCTCATCCATCCTCATCCTATCGTCATGGTTTATCACCTTATCGATAAAGTAAAAGGAAGTAAGTGATGATGAAAGGGCCCGGTCGTATGAGGTCACATTGTCACATTGTCACATCGTCACATCATCACATCATCACATATCATTGTACCTAGGTACGTACTTGTATTACATATAAAGTCTTTATTTGACGATATTAAATCAGTCCTATCACGGATTGCAGGTGAGGGAATATGGGAATATTCAAATCAAGGTTCAACCTGATACTAAACCTTACCTCCATCACCTTAAAGGCATCAGGCTCAAACGCTGGCGTCTAAAAGGAACTGCAGGACTAACTCTCTCTTCGGCTTTGACGTCGTCATGTCGGCTTCGGATCGTCTCGACTCTCAACCTAACGGTACCTAGTACCTCAGTAGAGTCAGTACAGTACGTACCATGTATTTATTTGACTTTTCTCAGGCATGCTCATTTGAGAGACAGTGTTTCCGTTGCCAGTTCCAGACTATAGCCATGAACTTTCTTTTGCGGATCAGATTGTTCATCTTGAAGGTGCGCAAACTTGGAGAGTGTATCTATCTATCCATCGGTATCAGTGCTCGCGCCCTAATGTCTAGCTTGAGACCACCGAGTAAGCCTACACGCTTGCAACATCAAAAGATCCCTCAATAATGACTTGCCAGCGTAGAAAACCGACAGAGTTAGAACTAACCACGCTGGTTGATGGAATTTTATGATGTATCTCATAAGAGGCCGGAAAATTGTGTGACCTTACTGGTTCATTGAAAGCAAGAGAAAGAAATAGTCGTTTCATGTCCTCCCCCCCACAATAGATGGTGATCAACCTGTGCAGTAGACGCGGGGCAAAGCGCTCGTAGAGGAAGCTGAAGGAGGGCTGAACCCAAGGATCATTTATCGATAGAATAGATAGAATTTTTTTTCATCTGGGTCATGGGTAGGTAGGAAGGAAGGATGGATGCATGTTGGGGATGCACACATTGTCATCCAAGGTTACCTCCGGCGAATTACCACTTGAAGAGAGTAAGTAGTAAGCTCCAGGGCTGCGCAAGATCTCTTTGCATTCGTAAATGGCAGAAGGAAGAGATAGATTCCCAGATGTGATAGGTTAAGGACCACGCCGCAGGGACTAAAAGGAAGGGTTGCCATATAGCCAATGAGCCGGGGGTGTTAGCCAAATCGAGGTGTCAGAGATGCAAAAGAAAACTGTTGGATCGTTTGCATTATCAAAATCCTCACGTTCGTTCTAAAAAGATATTTTTCTGCATATTGGGGGTGGTGTGCTTTGCGGTGTGAATGGCTATTGACATGTTTCGCGTCTTGCTTTAAGCCATTTTATTTTATTTCATTTTATTTTATTTCATTCCATTTTGCAGCAGATGTTTCGATTCATCCCATTCAATAAACAACCGATAAAACAACATTTGAGTTGCTAGACATACCTACTGTAATGTAATATACCCGTGGACAGTTTGGTGGTTCTTTAAACCTACCTAGTTAGTCATGTTTCCCTTTGGATTCAGTTTATTCGCATCGGTAAATTTGTCTTGTCGCAGGATTCTATTGGCATTACTTTCATACTTCGAACAAGATTTCTCTTCAATGCGATACCTAGGCAGGCAGAGCTGAGGTGAAGTAGGCTGTGTACGATTATGATTGTATGATCATCTATTCAAAGTCAATTTTATGGTGAATTACCAGGCAAACGAAATCAAAAACTACTACGTAGTGAAGTACAATAGCAAAACAATTGGTAGATACCTAAACTTCCAAGGTTATTTATGTTCTAAGAATTTCATGGATCCTGAAGGTTGGTTTATATGTCTGCCTGTCTGCGTGTCCGTCCTGTCCGTCCTGTCGGTCTGTCTATCTGTTTAGATTCTTAGAATAGCCATGGAGGTCTTTCCTTTGGTTCACCTGGGTACCTGGGTAATCACACAGTAGTCCAGTAGTTCTTCGGGGTATAGATTCCGAATTAATGTGCCGGTCGCAATTTCCCTTCACCATCAATCATTTATGTGTTTGGCTGGCACAATGGATTGAAATGGCGGTATCTACGATCTTCAGCTAGCTAGATAGGTCGGTAGGTGCTGTGATTGTGCTGTTGTGCCTTTGATAGGTACCTAGTAGTTGTCAAAGCAAGTTGGTGGGATTAGTAGATGCAGTGGAAGTAAGTATGTAGTATGTGGTATGTAGTATGTACGTCCTTGGGTAGAAACCTAGTAGGTACAGTAGCAAGCTAGCTATACAACCACAGTATCAGCTTCGTAGCTACATACTACCTAGGGAGGTACTCAACTGCTGAGGTGTGTATGTATATATCCGTCGTATCTCTATCTACTACTAGACCTTGTACAATATACTCTCTGTGTGTGTATAACATTAGAGACACGCAATTAGTGAGTCCACGGTGAATCAGTAATGAAAATAGTGATGCTGTCGGATCCAATGTTTAAGTTTGAACAAAAACAAAAGAAAAAGGATAAATTAGAACTTATGCTTGATTTGTTCATTATCCAAGGACTCCCAGGTACATTCATTCCTCTTTTGAAAGCCATCAGAGAGCCATTTTCGAAAGTCGAAGCTATTGATCCTAACCGTTTCTTGTTTTATGTCGGTGATATCGTATAAATTTGTTCGTATAAATGATAATGAAATGTTATGATGCCACTTTCACTTGGACTATTCTCGTCTAGTCGCTAGCATTTGGTAACTAGTCCATTTATTCGGGCTTATGCATGCATAATGCGAATGCTTCTTTTCGTATGCCTCTCAATCCCCTCGCCGCTTTTTCATACTGAGAAAGGAAGAATAGAGAGAGAAATAATGGGATAAATAAAGTAAACGACTAAATAAATGAATAAATAGATGAAGGAATAAATGAAGGAATAAATGAATGATACGTATATGAGTGGATGGATATATTATCAATCCATAATTAATCATTATTAATGCTTAGATTAATAGATGGTTACCTAGAGACTTATTAGGTGGGTTATTGGTTATTCATTCATATCTAATTTACCAATCTATTTATGTATGAGACTTGTGATCTATGAATACACAGAGAGAGATGTAGTAGTCGTAATAGTGTAGTAGTAGTGTAGTAGTAGTAGTCGTAGTCGTAGTTGTAGTTGTAATAGTAATAATAGTAATTATAATAATAGTAATAGGAGCAGTAGTAATAGCAATAATAACAATGATAATAGTAATTGCAACAACAGTAATAACAATAGTAATAGCAGCAGTAGTAATAGCGGTAGTAGTAATAGTAGCAGTAGCAGTAGCAGTAGCAGTAGCAGTAGCAGTAGCAGCAACAGCAACAGCAACAGCAACAGCAACAACAACAGCAACAACAGCAGCGGCAGCAGCAGGTAGGTAGTCAGTTAGTAGTACTGTACTTACAGTACAGTAGCTCGTTCATACCGTAGACCCGTGGACCCGTAGACCCGTAGACCCGTAGAGACCCTTTTTTACCTTGTCATGACCGCCACTCTGTTGTTCATCATTCATTATCATTATCATCATCTTCGTCAGCAACATCATCATCACCACCACCATCTTGTTCTGCTTCTTGTTCTGCTTCGTCCTCATCTACTTCTTCATCCGCATTCATATCTATTTCCCAAATGTCTTTCGACAAGCAATACCTACCTACTATACCTACAGTATCTACCCAGGGAAATATAAACTACCCGAACAAGGACCCCTAGTATTGCTATAGTTGTAAGTACGGAGTATTGCGTGGATGTGTGGATTCATTTTATCCCATGTCTAGTTAAATACTGTCTGTCTTCTCTTAACTAGGTATCTCCACTATCCAGATTCCATAGTACCAACACCCGAGCCATCAGAGTCCACCAAATTGAATCCATCCATCATGGCCACTAATCTCCCAAATCCCATTGATTAGTCTAGAAAATCAAAGAAAAATAAAAGTTCCCGAAGAATCATCACTTGCTCAATGGGCAATAGCGTCGAACACGAATAGACTGGGATCAAATTAATTCCACCATTGCACTAGATTTAGAAATTTCCATAATACTCCATCAGACTATTCGTCCATCCCATCTAAATCGCTGCCGGTCCCCCAGACAGGGTCCTGGACGCCGACTAACCACATCCACCCACTCTCACCCACTCTCACCCACTCATTGCTTTCTTGTTCCTGGCCCACCCGTTTCCCATGCCTTCGCCTGAGACTTGGCCTTTCGGTCGCACTGCCTATCTTACCCTCTATCACTCTCGTTGATCTTTCGAGATCTTTACTTTATTTGCAGGGTTCCCGTCACCACCTTCGTTTGTTCATCTTGTCCAGGTTTCCCTCATCGTTACCATATACTTCTTATACCAACTAACGGTTTCCTTTTTGTAACTCAATATTTTGGGAATATTTTTGACTTGTGCTTTTCATATCATTAGCCTCCTCGAACTTCTTCCGTACCTTCATTTGGCATACTGTTATTGCTCTTGCTCTCTTATCTTGAACTCATCAAACTACAACCGTCGATAATCTACTATACTGAACTAAAACCATCGTGTCAATATCAATCATTCTTGTACTTGACCAGCCTATGTATAATCAGTTACTCCAATATTACCACTATTAGACAGATCTCTCAGCAGCTGTTGTTCGTCCTTCTTTACCTGCGAAACCTTGTATCACTTGATTTAGCATCGACATCTTGACCAACGTGGTCTGCCAACACAAAGTACCTTTCTCAGCGTACAACAATCTACGAAACAAACCCAACTGGAATATTAACCTTTTAACATAAAACACAAATCGGTATGTTTGCTTGGAGATAAACGGATTGATTCCAGGAACGCAAACTGACGTCTTGCAGCCGAGAACCAAGGGATAACCACCATGGACTCTTACGCACAAGCAATGGGACAATCCCCATTTTTCTACTATAACCCAGATCCAAAATCGGACAACCGTCAACATGGCCACTTCTCTCAACAACCAAGTCATATGCCAATGCCTATGTATCATCAGCATGCTCAAACAATGCCCTCAACACCAATGTATTCCAGACCAAACTCTTCTTCTTCGCAGCCTTCAATGCAACAGAAGATCTTCAACTCTGGATATCTCGGAAACATGACACCAATGGCATCACCACGACCAATGTACCAAAAGCCCACTATCTTGATTCAAGACCACTCCCCAAGACTGATCTTGGATTCGGAAACCGAACATGACATGTATTATTACCCTACAACCCCACCTCTTTCAGCATCTGGAAGTGTCATGAGCAGCCCATCTAGCTGTGACATTCTACCCACTCCAGTGAACAGTGTATTTTTTGGCGCCGAGAGTTTCGAAGGTGTTAAGGAAGGATGTGAAAGTGAAGTTCAATCGGAGAACCTTGCTGGTGAATGGGCTCGTTGCGGGTCTCCACCTATGACACCAGGTACGTTATCTCTGATAACATTTTCTTCTTACCAGCTTTGCATTCGAGGAACACAATGACAATGCTTTCCGATACCCAATTGGAATATTTGAATACACATTGTTAATGCATTCCTCTCCCCCTCTTAACAAATTGTGACATTTGGATTCAATAAGGATTTTATGTGTTTTCTCAAATGTTTTCCTCCTTTCAATTTAATAATTTACTAACGAGGCTACCAATTTTCCAGTCTTCATCCACCCAACCTCGCTTAGCTCTCACGCTAACGAACTCCTGTCTGCCACTTCTTGCCCTTCGCTTTCACCTTCTCCTTCCCCTTATCCTCGATCCGTCACCTCTGAACAATCCGATTTCGACTTTTGTGATCCCCGAAATTTGACTGTTGGATCCGCAATTCTACCTCCGACATCCAATCCAATTTTGACTTCGGCCCGTGAATTTTCAACTCTCCCCACATTGTCAGCGGAAGACGAAGAACATCAGTACATGCTAGGGGGTAGTGACGCATTCGCCAAAATCGAAACACGTGCGAATACCTTCGATTTCACCACAAACACTACAACCAACAACACTCTCCCTGCGTTCGATCATATTTCAGATCTCGATTCTGAGGACGAATTCGTAAATGGTCTTGTGAACTTCCCTTCAACTGATAACATCCAATTCTTTGGCAATAAAAGACAACGAACTGTATCTGATCTCGTTTCCCCTGAGCCGGACACTTTCATCAGTGAGGACGATTTTGAGGATTTTGAGGATTTGGAGACAGAAAAGTTTGCAGTTGCGTGCCTACCGAGTCCACCAGCATCGGGCTCTGAATCCGAACCCAAGAAGGAGAAGCGTACCAAGAAATCCAAGATCACTCATTGTGACGAAGATAGCTCAGAGTTTGATTCTATGGTCCGATCCCGAAAATTCACTGTACCAATGAACGATTTATCGGGCGCGCAGCCACAAGAGACCTCTGCCGAACATCAGCAAGCATCCACCGCCCCAAGTCAATCCGGTTCTTCGGAAAGCAACAACATGATGGGTTCATCAGGATCAGACGCTGGTAACGCTCATCAAGCGCCGGTTAATCGTCGCGGTCGCAAACAATCCTTGACC
This sequence comes from Monilinia fructicola, assembly GCA_008692225.1. NCBI lineage: Eukaryota > Fungi > Ascomycota > Leotiomycetes > Helotiales > Sclerotiniaceae > Monilinia > Monilinia fructicola. The sequence goes on along the minus strand of VICG01000001.1, from coordinate 2,078,590 downwards.
GAAGACCCCTCCAAAACCTTCGTGTGCGAACTTTGCAACAGACGTTTTCGCAGACAGGAACACCTAAAACGCCACTACAGATCTCTCCATACCCAGGAGAAGCCATTCGAATGCCACGAGTGCGGTAAGAAGTTCTCCCGCAGCGACAATTTATCTCAGCATTCACGCACCCACGGAAGTGGTGCCATCGTCATGGGTGTCTTGGAAGATGGCGAGGTTCCTGGCGACATGGAATCTGGCAGTGATGGAGAGCAAATAAGGGCCCTTGGTAGCGTACTCTTCAACACCGCCGCCGCCGCTTCTGGCAGTGAGAGCAGTGGCACCGATAGTGATTCCGAAAGTCAATCCCGCAAGAAGCGCAAGAGATCGGAGTAAATACTGGTGTACGAATACTTGATAGGCGAGTACGCCACTTACGAAACTTACGAACACAAAAAAATACGCATACAACTCTTCATACTGGGGCCTTCACTGACCTATTGTGTGGTTGCTCGTTAGGGATAAAGGTTACATTGACGCTGTCATGATAATTTGGGAGGGTTGCGTGAATCACAAAAGTCATTGTCTTGTGTATGTTCTGCTATTGGCAGTTACTTTTTTCCACCATTCTTGTACTTTACTTTTCTTTTTCAACTTTGTATCTCGTGTCAATTAGCGTGATGATGGATGGATGGTCTAGGCGGGGCAACCTCTCGAGCTGTGTACTTTGAGGGTAGGAGTGAAGCTGGGTTATTTTCTTACATTCGTTGTAATAACTATGAGGGAAACTGGGGATGGAAAGCGGGCGACCGTCTCTGATCTTTTGCTTTGCAATTTTTCTCTTCAGACCAGTGGTAGCTATTGGGTCTTGCCTTGTGCTGGCCAGAATGTTGAGATATACCAACAGACTACAAAAACAATACAATACATGTCAAAAATATAGAAATGCTCTCTTTACAATGAAGTGTGACCAAATCATAATCATGATCTGCCCTGATGGAAAACTCACACTCCAGGTTTAGAGCTCCATATTTGGCTTGCCTGAGGCATTAATCCATAGCTTCCCTACCTCAGGAGGTCCAGAGGTCAAATCCATGAAATGAGTGAAAAGTCCAGTGCATCCCATTACTTCGTCTAACAAATCCCCTCCCCTCTTAGACTTCTGATTGTGTGCACCTTATGCACGCTTAACTTTTCCTCTTCCAACAAATGCTCTCATGAGCAAAATCTGCATCCTTGCACCACCGACCTAAAAACGAATCATGTCCGGGTCCCTCAACGTGATAGCCTTGGTATCAGGCGGGAAAGACAGTTTCTTTTCAATATTACATTGCATTCAAAATGGACACAAAATCGTAGCCTTGGGAAATCTATATCCATCCCCCTCTCAGCCTCAAACGAAAGAGGGCAATAGCACCCACGATGATGAAAATGACCTCAATAGTTTCATGTACCAGACTGTAGGTCACACGATCATACCATTATACGAGGAGGCCCTAGGTATCCCGTTATATCGTCAGGCTATTATTGGCAGTGCTGTCCAAACAGGGACAAGCTATAATCATGCGAATATCACGAGTTTTGAGGCAGGGGATCCGATAGGGAAGGAGAAAGATGCGGAGAAGGATGAGACCGAATCTTTTATTCCTTTGTTGAGAAGAATCATAGATGCTCACCCTGAGGCAAACGCTGTTAGTACAGGTGCGATACTCTCTACCTATCAAAGGACGCGTGTTGAATCCGTAGCATTACGATTGGGACTAATCCCTCTTTCATTCCTGTGGCAATACCCAATCCTTCCGCCCAGCATGCAAACTTCTCTCCTACGGGATATGCAAGCCGTAGGGTTAGATGCCAGGATTATCAAGGTAGCGAGTGGTGGACTTGATGAGAGCTTTCTGTGGGAAAATGTTGCTAGTGAGACGGGGATGCGGAGGGTCGAGAGAGCCATGAAAAAGTTCAGTATTGATGGTGACGGCGCTGTATTGGGCGAGGGTGGAGAGTTTGAAAACTCTCGTTGTGGACGGGCCAAGTTGGCTGTTTAAAAAAAGGATAGCAGTCGAGGCAAAAGATACGAGGATCGTGAGAGAAGGTGGAGGATCTGCTTGGCTTCAGATATACGACGCGTCTTTGGTGGATAAAGAAATCGACAAAAACGAGAAGGAATCTTGGCGAGTACCAGAACTATTCGATCAAAGGTCCTCGGATATACTTTCATTGCTTGGGAGAAACGGAGATTCCCATGATCCTTCAACGTCAAGCATGGCAGACGGCGAATCATCGGCATCGCCAGAATGGGAGTTGAAATCCCCCAATCTTAAGGGCATCGAGGATGGCAATATGCTGCACTGGACGGTTGTAGCGGAAAATGCGAGTTCATCAATTTCAGAAGAAGCAGAAAATGTCGTGGAAACCCTCAAAAACGCGACTCAATCAAGCGTCACTGTCAACCACCGATATTGTCTCCACCACGATTATACTACGCTCAATGGAAGACTTCACGGCAATTAACAAGGTACCGTCGATCCTAAGCTCAGTAACCCATTAATGCATATCTCTAATTGATTTCCAGATCTATGGCACGCTCTTTCCGCACCCCAATCCCCCATCTCGCGTCACTATCGCCTGCGGCTCCTGCATGCCCCTAAACATATCCTTAGTAATGCACCTCACGCTACACATTCCATCACCTACGTCGCCACCCCGCAAAGCTCTACATGTACAATCACGTTCTTACTGGGCCCCTGCAAACATCGGGCCTTACTCACAAGCTAGCTCACTCTCGTCCTCGATATCATCCTCCCACTCCATTACCATTGCTGGGCAAATTCCTCTTATTTCTCACACCATGCTTCTTCCCACGTCATCATCTTCCTTGTTGTCACCACCACCGCCTGACTTCCACGTCTCCACAGTTCTCTCCCTTCAGCATCTCCTTCGTATTGCAGATGCTACGTCTATCAAATGGCTCACCAGTGCTTGCATCTACATCCCCTCTCGCCAGACCACTGAGCAGTATTCCCCATCAACTCGTTCAAAGATCGCGTACCAAGCTTGGAAACAAATACATACTTCCGAGGCCCAGGATTCCGACGATGACGACGAACCTCGTGATCTATGGGAAGAGAAATTTCGCTACTCGAACACGACCCCCCTATCAAAAGAGCACATGACTAATAATACGACATATCCTGATCACTCTATACTCCAAATGGAATCTCCTATAATACCGCCATTTTGGACAGCAGAAGTAGAATCTTTGCCGAGGGAAAGCGAAGTCGAATGGCATGCGCATTTGGGAATTTGTGATGGCCCTATCAATGTTTGTGCTTTTTCATCTTTCCTTTGAACCTGTTGGAGCTATAGAGACTAACTATTTCAAAAGCTCTTGGATGCATCGACACAAGAGCACCATAGCAATTCACTCACCACAGCAACAACACGCCACACCATCCTTACTTTCCCTTACAATAGTGTCCCGTCACCTGATGATCTCAAGGATAACCACAAGGATAATGGGCTGCTCCATTTGGTTTATGTGGATACCTCTCTTTTAGATTTGAACAAGCTCTTAGCTGAAGGATGGGGAGGCAAAGGAGTCATACCTTGCAAGAGTTTATGGGATGGTGAAGGGTTGAAATTAAGCTGTGTTGTTATTTTCTGGAGTGGGGATAAGCAGGAGGATGTCAATAGATTTCGTGCTGAGATGGACACATAGAGCCAACGACACGAACGTGATTTATCGAGGATGCAGAAAATGATAATATCTACATTTGAAAAGTAGGCAGTAAAGTGGGAATGAATGGATATATATATGTATATAAGAAAGAGGCTGCATGTGGCAGGATATATGCGTTTGTACGGAAGGTTGGCTCATTATGTTCTGACCAGTCCCCCAAACTGGCGGCTTGGAAGAAAGAATCCATCATCCTCAATTTTCCAGACCGAGTTGAGGTTGTGCCGAGCCGATCAAAAACTCGAGTCAATCAGCTATATGAAACGCAGTTGAGACTACTGCAAGAGACGGAGGCACGTAACATCTTGAGGTGATCAGAATTACATGTTTGCTTGTAAAATATAGAATTTCATCCATTCTTCACCCCCAAAGCGCATTAATCCAGTTCATTTGATTGGGGCATTGTAGTTATATCAACTACGCAAAATCAATCAAGTGCCACCAGTCTGCTACACTAGTGTTATCGAATATCTTGGGCGCGAAAGACGTCATTTGATATCGCGCACTTCATGATGTCAGTTTATGGATGATCGAGATAGAATGGAGATTGAGAGAATGGATGGATACCTTGCAGTGATATCGCTAGTGGCGACCTAGTCGCGTGAAGTTGCTTATGTGGAAGCGCAGATCGAAATCTCAAATATGAACCAGGAGGGTTGCGAATCGAGGGAATAGCCTGGGCAATATTCAACTACAGATATGAAGCACAGTGTCTATAATCTATTGTTGAGCCCTCATGTATAGACCAGCCTTGCACTTTAACATCCTAGAATGTCGAACGGTTTAAAGGCAAGATCTTTGCGCAAGCTAATGAAAGGAGCTCGATCGTAGACAGCTGCTAAGTCACATTGAAGGCTATGCGCAGTATCGCTTAGCCATTCTTCATGTTGATTTGTGGTGTGTAGACTCTCCCATTTGAATTTTATAGAAACGTGCCTCATTGTGATGCCGTGCAGAGGAACCAGCAATCTCCCGAATACTTGGAGTGTATTTATATCAACTCAACTTGAACGATGTCTCAGAGTCGAGATAAGTGCTATTCCCGCTTCATATCACAAATTGACAACATCATCCGGCCAATGCGACCAGAGCGTGAGATGTTACCCTCCACCTCCTCCCTCTCCGTAAGCTAACTGTTACTCCTCGGCGAGCCGAACTGGCACTCCCACAATAAAACACGCAGCTCTAACAAGCCCTCCGTGATTTCCTAGGTGTATATCAAATTGAGATATGTCAGTCGAAAAAGCCTATTCGACTGTGACAACCTAAGAGGCTGTTCGATTTTCCAATATCAATTGAGATACTGAAGAATGATCGATGATCTAATTACCCCGGGAAGTGATGCGGCATGAGGCACCAAACATCCTACCTACTCTGCACATCCCAGACGCACCTCCAACTCCAATTGGGGACCAACGGGACCTTTCAATTTCTATTTGTCATCGCGTCTAGTCTAAGAGCTAAAACTAACACCAAAATCTATTTATTCAGTTATTAATATACCCATCGCCCTCTGTGCACATATCCGTCCGTCAATACCTAATAAGTATATATGTATTGGCGACACGGAGGTTCTCCCTTCTCCAATAGGTCATACCGTGCTCTGTTTCAATTGACATAATATTGTGGATAGATTGCTCATCTGTTAGCACCACTCCTAGGTTCTACCCCGGATTCGGAATTTCCATTCCCCCTTCACTTTATTTCACTTTCTTCTACTTTACGTAGACTTGTGAATCATGTTGTGCATAGATTCCGTCTGTGTGAAGTTCTGTTCCCCGGAGATGTTGATACTTTCAAGAGTTTTCCTTATGTCATTAGTTAAAAAGTGCATTACTTGCTTTGTTTGCTTTGTCTGCTGTGTTTGATAATTTGTTATTCTCTTTTGCCTCTCCTTTGCTTTATAATCATTTTCTCTTCCATTATTTACAAGGTTGATATTCCTTTATATGCAATACATTTTCACATCATTGGGATTTATTGGGATTTTTGATTACTTTCGTTTGATCAAAGTTCTTGGCCGTAAGTCATGACCAATGTCCGCTCTAGATTTCGATATAGATCAATATCTCAATCGTTTTATTCCTGCTCCTAGGCTTAATATACTCCCAACTCCCATTTCTTGGTTCCTTGGATATCGAAGTAAACATAGATCTCGAACTAGTAGGCTCGTTATCTGGCTCTGGGCTTTCATTGGTGCTTTTTGCGGCATTGCAATTGTTGAAGGTGTCTATAGCTCGAAATATCTGAAAGAGCGCGGCACGCCGTTGGTTATAGCAAGTTTTGTATGTGATCGAGAATCTACATAAGTCGATATTACATCTAATGACAACGACAGGGTGCTGCCGCAATCCTAGAATTTAATGCAATCGATTCTCCTCTTTCTCAACCACGAAATGCAATCTTGGGCCAGCTATTCGCTTCTATCATCGGCGTTGCCATAACGAAATTGTTTCAACTCAATGCGGACTTTGAGAATCTGCGTTGGCTCGCCGGTGCTCTTTCTGTCGGTGTATCGTCTGCCGTGATGGGCTTGACGAATACGATACACCCACCTGCTGGAGCCACTGCTTTATTAGCCGCTACGTCACCTGAGATCACGGAGATAGGGTGGTATCTGATACCCGTAGTCGTATTAGGAAGCGTTCTTCTGGTTGCTACTGCCTGTGTGGTAAACAATATCCAGAGGATCTTTCCTATATATTGTATGATAATACAGCCTTTTCTTATTTGTTTTCCTTATTTTCCTTCAAAGTATTTCCTTGACAGGCAGTCACTGACTCTTACAGGGTGGACACCCCACCGTCTCAGCCCAGAGGTTGAGGATATTGAGAAGGTTTCCGAAAGTACCAGTGGGGCAGAACCAACCGAAAACCGGCACACTCAGGAAGAAGGTACCATCAGGATTGACAAGCATCGCATCATTGTGCCGAGTTGGCTATCTCTGGAGTACGAAGAGAGGGCGATATTGGAGGTGATACAGAATAGACTACAGGAGGCTCTGCAAAATTCCAGAACAGTTGGGAGCGACCGAAAATTAGTTATATGACGCTATGAAGATGGATATTATGTAATAATGAACATTAGAGACTATTCAACATAATGTATATTTTGCACTGTTCTAACCTAGACTCCCAAAGGTATTGAATTTCGCTGCGTAAACTGTGATATTATGAGCCAATTGTATATCCATATAGTCTGCAAAGTTCTTACTTTTCTAGCTCATGTAGCAAACATTTTGCTCTCATGGTTTGCCCAAGAAGTTGATGCTGATCTGCAACAAAACTTCTGACATCTCTATATAAGAGACGGAATGATAGGTTACAGCTCTCAGTTCTCAAACCTCAAGGCACCTCAACCCACGGAACTAATCCGGATTCCCGAGGCCTACATCAACCTGACGATACTAAATGCATTCGATGGCTGGAATATATGCCACGAGCGCCTTACTTGCACCCTCCATGCAGTACTGAACCAGCTCAACTTTCTTTCCCTCTGGCAACAATTGAGTGATTTGTCTAAGGTCGCTGGTTCGTGGCAGATATAACGCCGTATCCATTGTTTTGCATGCTTCGTGGATATACTGCACAGAATATGGTTGCATAGTACTTAAATCGAATATGTTTTCTGTGGTATAGCCAGGACCTCCCCAGGGTGGTGATGCAAAAATAACCGTTTCTGAAGGATCAATAGAAGAGGCGTGAGTCTTAAGGTACTCGAAGCAGTCGCCATTAACCCAAGTTATATTTGTGACACCGTAGATGTAGGCATTATTTTCGGCGCAGGCAATGACCGATGGATCTTTCTCAATGGCTATCACATGATCCCAACGATTGGAGAGGGCGAATGCAATAGAGTTGCCACCGGCACCGGCGAATATGTCTATTATAGTTCTTTTTGTTGGTGATGTAGAAGATGCATAGTCCTCGGCGATTTTGCTATGAGCAGTTAGGAATGCATGGACGGATATACATATAAGAAGGGACGCTTACTTAGCAACTGGCTCTGGGGTAACGCCAAACCAAGCGTCGTCTGTCATATATATACCGTAGTCATAAAGAGAAAACATGCTATACCGTTGCTGCCAATATCTGAAAAGCGTCAGCTGAATGAAGTAATAGTCACGAAATAGAAGTTCACTTATGTAGATCCCAAGGTACTTCTTTCAAGGAGGTATAATGCGTGCACTTGTCATCTAGTTCGAATTGTGCAGGGTCACCATTATCTTGGTTCTCTTCATATTCTACCGCGGGTGCATGTCCATGCGAGTTGCTGCCATTGACCACCATTTTGGTAGATTTCTGGGCAGGTACAAAACTTCGAATTCAATACTTAGTGTAGATTTGTTCATGGAGCTATCATTAGACTCAAAAACTGACATCGAATTGCCGGCAAACGACGTACTATTGTTTAATCAGACGACGGTGAGTACTGTAGATCCAATTCTGGGGGGCAGAAGCGAAAGTCACGATTCCACTCTGACGGAATGGAGTTTCGAAATTGGTGATTTGCTATGTCTGATGGGAGCCAAGTTATGGATCTCTCCGTCACAATAGTTCTCCAGGGTATGCTTGGGACTTTTCAAGGCGAATTTATTTTGTCTTGAAACGGGCTTCTTCCTTCTCTACGGCCAAGTCTCCTTGGATGCATGCAGCCTTGCTGAAACCCAATGGAGAAAATGTAGAGAATAGGTCGAGTACTCAAGTAACTCCGATACAATCTAAAAATGATTAGCTTTTATAGTTGAATTAACACTTTGGATATATAACTGACATTCCTTCGGCGAATTCCACACCAATCACCGTTCACCGTATGCTGAAAACTTCACGAGAATGAAATGTCAACAAGGTTGAAATTTGTGATGACAGCCTTCCACATGCAAACGAAGGGATGATTTGACTTGGGAAGCTCGGGCCATCGCTGCGAGGCTGTCAAAGGGCACGCACCCCGAGAACAACACGTTGACTGAATATCCTAAGAGCTTCGATATATGAAATTTCAAGGACATTCCATAAATCAACATGTTTAATGCTCTTAACCGATTCATTTCCCGACTAGATTCGGACTCTCCTGTCAGCCAGAACCGGGATAGCCATAGCGCATTCGGATTTCAAGTATTGAGGAACAAGACCTCGGAGCTAGCTGTTGAACCTTGGTTTGATTTTATAATAGGAATCAATGGACGCATGATCGTGTGTTATCCTGTTCGCTCTTATTGGCATGACTGATCAGATCCAGGATGACTCAGATGCAAATCTCTTTGCGCAAGAAGTACGTAATTGTGCTGGAAGTTCAGTAACTCTTGGTCTTTGGAGCGCAAAGGTATTTCCTCCCCTGCGGCTCGTTTGTTCGTTCAGCTAATATTTCCAGGGCCAACGCACACGAACTCTTCACATTCCTGTACCTTCAGATACTCCATCCCTGGGCTTGACCCTTCAATGGACCTCTCTCTCCACGGTTTCCAATATATGGCATATTTTAGACGTACCTATGAACTCTCCAGCCGATCTTGCGGGTCTCCTTCCCTACAGTGATTATATTCTCGGCACACCTGAGGGTGTTTTACACGGAGAGAGTGGTTTGGGTGAGTTGGTCGAAGACCATATTGGACGACCATTACGACTTTACGTTTATAATAATGAATATAACGTCACAAGAGAGATTACTATTCATCCAAGCAGAGACTGGGGTGGAGATGGGGCACTGGGTTGCACTTTGGGGTATGGGGCATTGCATAGATTGCCAGCTCCGTTGAGCGAGCCCGTTGTTGGGCCAGGAGAAACCTTGTTTGAAGGAGAAAGCGCGAGGTTTTCAAATGAAGAACCTAGAGAGAACATGGGAAGTGAGGGTGCTGCAAGTCAGCTTTTTGTCCCAGCTGCGGTGGCAGAAGCACCAAGTGAATTCTTGGTGCCCGCTGAACTTGCGGCCCCGGTAACTGCCCCGCCTGCGAGGAAGAAAGAGAAGAAACATGGGCACACTCCGAACAGCTTCATGGATGACTACTTCATGGAGGGCGAGAAAAAGAGTAGAGAGTTAGATCATGCGCCGACTGCGAAAAGTGGTGGTGTGCCTCCGCCTCCTAAGGCAGTAGGGCCACCAAGAGCCGGGACACCCAAAGCAGCAAGTCCGGCACCCAGTACACTGCCGACAGAGACAAAAGATTCATATGATAGTGGTGTTGATTAACTGCTAGGAACCCCTGTAAATCTATAGCCAGTAATTCCGCACTTAAAATGCAGGTACCACATGAATAACACCGTTATAGTTCATAAAAAAATGGGCATTTGTTCCTCCCTGCTTTTGGTAATCCTACAGTCCGTGCGAAACCTGCCATCCCACGCCTAATCAAATCTTCCCCAACATGCACGAATCTAGTTGATGAAGTTAACGCAAAAGAAATGTAGAATCAGGCTTCCAAATACGTAATCTGCAAAAGCCCTGTGTAATTCGTTAGCACCTCTCCAATTGGCTAGAGAAGGAAGCATATATACCTCTCTGGAGATACTGAGCTAAACTCTGCCTTGTTCTCAGCATTTGTCTGTATGCGTAATGAAGCCGTCAAAACAAATTGTCCAACAGTTGCTGAGAATCCGGAAAGAAATGCGTTAAATGGCTGTGACGGTTGCGTTAGTGAATCACTTTCTGTTTGTTATACATTTGTAATTCTCCGCTGCTTGTCATATATGCCCTCTGCGCTCGTATATCTCAAGTATGGAAGAACACCTACGTAATTGCCAGCCAAGATACAGTAGACAAATTGTAGAACTCCAACGACAACCAAAAATGACATAAACACATCGATCAACTTTGTTCTTTGTGGTGTTTTATCGAGGTAATTCTGCCAGATACCGAGAGCTACTTGTTGGGGCGATTGATTCTGCGAAGAGGATTTGGAGGGTATCTTAATGGGCGTGGAGGATGAGGGGATTGTAGTGGTGCTAGTGGTGGTTTGTGGGGTGGGTGGTGCAATGGAGGCAGCGGCGGCGGCGTTCTTTTTGGGAGCCATCGTTGAAGATTGAACTATCGTTTGTGTGGGATGAAAGGATGCGAGATTCGGGGTGTAATTGGAGAAGTGTGAAAGTTGTGGTCGTAAATTGCGAATTTTGGCTTATAGCTCGAAGGCCACGAAGCTTGATGCGATTACTATGGAGATAGAGCTAGCGTTTACAGGGGTCTGCTGCACGGGGAACAGCCGAGGGGTATAGCTTTCGGACATTTCATGCTTTGTAATGCTCAATAACATAGAATCCAAGGACGGTATTACAGAACTACAGAACTATCAAAGTATTATAGTGTCAAACCTCTCATCAATCAATTTGAATCAAAAGTCAGGACGAGAAAGATTGTAAATATGGTGCGTTCATGACTATGCTGACTAAAGGTGCTCAATGCGTTAACAATGACTAGGGAATCGAATTACCAGCCTATATCCTCGGGGCACTCACTGCGGGGGGTGGAACACTGGGCTATGTCAGAACTGGAAGTATTCCATCTGTTGCTGCGGGTCTCACTGTTGGAAGCTTGTACCTCGTGGGTGGTTATCGTATTCAAAATCGTCAGTCTTATGGTGTTGAGTATGTCTTTTGTTCACCATCTATACCTCATCTGCTTTTGTTGCATAGCTAATATCATCTTCTATAGACTCGCTCTCCTCGCATCCATTGTCCTCGCAGGCTCTTCTATCCCAAGAGCAATCCGAAGTCAGAAGCCATTACCAGCTGGCCTAAGTCTGCTCGCCTTGTATGGACTCTTTACCTTCGGAAATGCGTTCAGAGCGCAAAAGTAAAGGGGGCCTATAGTTCAGAGTTTTTTGAAGTTGGGCGAAGCTTAAGCAATGTTCTACATGTGATAATGAAAAATTTACCAAGCTTTCATCGCAAATTCATAATAATGGCTGAGTTGAGTTGTTGATTCGATTCCCACCGGGGAGCAAGACTACTAAGCATATCTCCTACCCCATATGTGACAAACCTCCTTCCTGCCGAATAAGCGCACTTCTGTCCCTATGATATACATCTGACCCTAGAATGCAATGCAAATGCAATTCAATATTCAATGATATCCAAACGCCCCGTCCTCGTATATTAACGCCACTATTCGATAAACCAATCCGACCAAGTCATGGGGGTCTATTCGTAAAGTCCAATTTGTGAACATTCATGAAGCTTCATCAATCTCCGCCCACTTCGCTTTGATCTTTTCGTTCTTAACCTTTGCAGCTTCTCGATTTGCCGCCGTGCGTGCTAGCCGTTGCGCCCTTAAGCACTTGTTGACTGCTGTCTTCTTATCGTTGCACATTCCCATGCATTTCCACAGGAATCCTCGAGCGTGGCATTCGTCCAAAGCTGCCATGACTTCTTCGCAAGCTATTGAATGTTATTAGACATGGTCGAAATGGCCTGATGTGCTCCCCTCAAATGCATGTATGATATCGCGAGAAACAAGGATTGAAAATGTACCTGCAGAGTTATCTTTGGTCCATAAATGGGGATGCATCTTGAAATCGTTTCTCGGTTGTTATATAACAAATCGATGTTTCTATTTGGTCGCTAATTTGTGGAAATTTGAGAATATTTGACTGTGATGGGAATTTCACAAGTCATATTTCTGAATAGCGGTAAAAGGTGGCAGAATCGATTTTAGTGTAGGCCCCGCGCTCATCATTCTCAAAGACAATAAATAAATATACTTGGCTTCCAGCTACTTCCTTTTTTCGACTGAACTCCTCAAGCTTTCTTGACATCTCAAAGTACGATATTCTCCCCGACATCTGAAATCTCATCATTCGAGAAATGGCGCAACAAATTACGGCTCGCAAGCAGCAAGGTACATACACCGTTACAAATTGGTCTTATCAACTAACTCTTAAGTAGAGCTCCAAAACCAGTATACAAATTACAAAAATGGCTTGCAGCAAATTGCCTCGAAGATTGGTGACGTAGAGACAGAAGCAGAGGAGCACAAGTGAGTTCCAGGCTTGTTTCTTTCTTTCTCGCAGAATCAGATCATCTTCAGATTTCGGGTGGTCCATATATGAAAGCACATTAAGGAACTCAACATTTCACCGCTTGCAAGCCTCGTACTCACGGCTCTTGTACCTACAGACTTGTTCTCGAAACCCTCGAGCCTCTCCCTGGTGACCGGAAGTGCTTTCGAATGATCAACGGTGTGTTAGTTGAGCGAACTGTAAAGGATGTGGTGCCGGCTTTGAAGACAAATTCGGAAGGCCTCCGGAAAGTCCTGGAGGACCTAGTCAAGCAATACAACAGTAAACAGTCGGAGATGGAGAAATGGAAGGTACGGAAGCTTTGATTCCTTTGGTTTGATGGACTTTACTGATTGTTGTTACACAGAAGAAGAACAATATCCAGGTCGTGCAGCAGTAATAGTGTCAGCATTTGTCAGATATCTTGGAGTATGGGCGTTGCATTAACAATAGAGATGGATGAAATCTACTTTGGCTCGTAAGGCGGTCAATAAGGAAGCAAGAGATTGCCTAGCCATTCTTCTGCATAACGGGGAAGTAAATATGACATACGCGGGGAAGCATTCATGCCCAAGATCTCGACTTGTCAGAATGATTCTCCTCACTGAGTTACCCTGAAGGTTGTGACATTCTTATTTACATCGCGAGAGTCTGTACAACGTCATAGTAACATTGGATTGTTTGTAAATCGGCGGATGAATGAGAACATCTAGACCCAGGATATTCAGATTGCGTTGTTGCGCTGTACAACAACCAGTCAAGTGAGGCTCCTGCCTGGTTGAGCCTGAGCCCTGAATTTTCGCGGCGTCTCGCGTCTCGGCGCCCAACGAGAACGCCTCAAATTGGCGTCCTTGATGCCCAATCAAAAAGGGCTGTCAGGAACGAGAGGACCCGAGCTACCCTCATTTTTGGCCAAGTTCGCCTGAGAAGCGCGGTGTGCTGTTCAATCATTGTCAGGCTGACCAGAACCCTGCATCTGCAGAATGATGTCCACTGTGGGGGTGCGAATAATAAGGGTGGATATGGTTCATCTCGTACTTTAAGAATGGATGATGAACATGATACATCTGCAAGGAGACGGATATGATGTCTACTACAGGATCGATACAACAATGACAGTGACCTTCGTGATATGCTCCAACTCATCTCCAGGCAATCTCCCCTCTGCAACCTGACATTCGAATTTTCCTCTCCGAAAAGCTGATGCTATACTTTGATTGTGGAATTGTTTCCATGTGGCCCGCTGCTGTATACACTGCAATCATACCTCTTCATCAACGTCAACGAAACACCATGAAGCTAAATTAATAGTTACAGAGATCTGTCAGGACCTACGTAGATAGATGCCTTTACAATCACCGCCATCGCATTACCACTGAACATTACCCATATCTTAATTATCATATCATGTAATACCTGAGCCATGAGAAGTAACACTATTTGGTGATATCAATGCACAGGTAGATCCTTATTACGAGGGAAAGCGGATGGAAGAGAAGAGGACGAGGCTTTGCGCGTTGACCAACGATGGCATGTGATGAAAGCTGCAGTTGATAGGTTGCATATGTTTTGAAAAGTATTGGTCGGCTGGGGATGTCGTAAATGCTGTTGCATATGAGATAATGGCCTATTGGATGACGAGGAGCATGATGGTACACCATGATTACTAGATTCCCGACTCAATTCACTTGGAGTTCTACCAATAGCAAATTTTATGGAAGAGACATTTGTCTATTGGTAGATAGGCAATGACCTGGGGAAATTCTCCATTCAGATATCTTATCGCATGGATTCTGATAGAAGATTTCCCAAGGAGGTCTGTAGCTGACGTCTGGATGTTAATCAGTCAACCACCATTCATGAGTCAAAGGCAAAGCCGACCTGCTTCAGAGTAGAGATTTGACATGATTCATATATACCACAACTCCATGACTGTGAAACTTGATCAACATGGATAGACAAGTAAGAGATATGTATCTAAGTAGATAGTGTAGTCGGAATCAGATTCAGTACCTCTGTACTTGGATATGGAGTGACTAGTCAGCTGTTATTCTACTGCAAGTTCAATTAGATAGCCCTAGGTATCTATCTACTCATAACCTGAAATGATATAAAGGTTACATGCCGCTTGATGATATTACACATACCCAACCTCCATGTAGAACATTCAGTCAATGGAACATTGGAACCCCTATCTTCCAGCTGCATCAATGGCACTACACTCATTGACGACCTACCTCCTAATAAGAGACTACCTACATATGGCGTCTTGAGTATCTATGTATAATAAATATTGCATATATTCCTACCTACTCCTCAATAACACTTGGTACTTCCAAGGTTATGACGGTACCTAGTAGCAACATAGGTAGGTAGCAGATATGTAGGCAGGTCAACAATTCCACCTATTATTATTGGTACTATCATCTTTGTTATGGTCTTGCTGTCTACCTACTAGTACGTACCTACCTAGGTACATACTTAGGTAGTCATAAGTGCCCTTTCTAATAGACAAACGATAAAAATCTAGCAATTCATTGGATTGAATCGCATCTTATAAGTTAAGACTCTAGGTACTTCTATATCTAGTTCGTCCTACCTATCCATGAATCTTTCTTTCTTTCTTCCTTCCTTTCTTTCTTTCTGACTGTACCTTGGACTTTCCGTACCTTAAACCTTAAACCTTACCCGCCACGCCTTGCTTTTGCGTTGCTTTGCTTTGCTTTGTTTTGTTTGTTGTGATTCACTTAGCTAGTACAGCCAAATCCCCTCCCCCAACACCTCGGAAGTATCCTAAATCGTAGCTCCCGCACGAAGCTACAACCAACCAACCAACCCATTTTATTTTGTTTTATTTTATTTTACTTTACTTTACTTTACTTTACTTTATCAAGATCAATACCACAGCTACTAGGTACCTACCTACTTACCAATCTACCAACTTACCAATCTACCTCCCTCCCTCCCTCCCTCCTCCCCTCCCTCTCTACCTTCCTACCTCCCTACCTACTCAAAGCTCATCCTACACACACCATCCACCGTCTCTGTCATCATCATTCATCCATTAAACCCCACGTTTCTAACTTTACATGCACATTACTGTCTTGCAGATTTCATAAACATAGAAACACAAGGGCGCATTCGTGCAGCAAGTATTTGAATATTTCCGACTCGAGCTAAAGTGGGTAAGCCTTCTTTTTACAATTCATTTCGTACAGTCCCAATTCTACCCACCATCCTATCCCCGAGGTTTTTTGTAAACCCTCTGACGCGACTTATGCATAGGATACCTGCAGCCCAGCCCAGAGAGTGATACCTTTTCAAAAGACCCTAGCTTCATACGGAGGCGCACCCCCCATCTAGTCGCGTTTTTTCGGCATCATCCAGTTAAGTAGAGTAAGCAAATTGGGAAAAGAAGGCTGTCTGCTCGAGGATCAACGCAATTCAACACGCAGATACGCATAACTGCGAGATCGCAAGGCTTTACGACGTGTCCTACACATCATACGGCCGACGTGGCATCCAAGGAATATTGAGGAAGCGGCTATCCGATACCTGCACCTACCCAAATACATCATGTCGAATTCCCCTCCAAAGGAAACGGACGTTGAACAAGGAGTCTCGCCAGATGACACGGATGCACAAATGAATGAACATACGGATCCACACGCTCCTGGAGGTTATGAGTTCGAGGTCAAAGAACAAGATAGATGGCTTCCTATAGCAAATGGTTAGTTAATGATTTTTTTCAGTCATTTGTCTTCTTGAATTAAGCTTGTGTGATTTCCTATATTGAAGTTCATTGTGACTGGTATCGCTTGGTCGATCACACCAATTACACGCGCATGTCCTCGCAATTGGACCAGTCAAGAGCTTGGGGCACAAACGCTTCAATCTAGTGGTGTCACTGTGTTCATACATCCTATCATGTCCCACACTTCTTCTCAATCACCGGAGACGCGAGGCGCCTCCAAGGGAGAAAAATATGATCTTGGTCATTCAGAAGCTAACATTCGTAACTTTGCGCCAGTTGCACGTATCATGAAGACGGCTCTGCCTGAAAATGCAAAGATTGCAAAGGAGGCCAAAGAGTGCATGCAAGAATGTGTGAGCGAATTCATCTCATTCATTACAAGCGAAGGTATGTCTCGGACCGATACTCAAGATAGATTCTGTACAATTCTAATTATCCCGTCGCAGCTTCTGAGAAATGTCACCAAGAGAAGCGTAAGACTGTCAATGGAGAAGATATTCTCTTCGCCATGACATCTTTGGGGTTCGAAAATTATGCCGAAGCCCTTAAGATCTATCTATCCAAGTATCGAGAAGTGAGTTATGCCACTCAAAACATGAGGCCCCCAGCATCTACCTATGATCTATGCTCACTCGGCCCCCGATTTACAAGACTAATGCAAAACTTTAGCAACAATCGACTCGAGGAGACAACCAAAATAGACCTGGTAGCTCCGGTTTTGGACCAACTCCGGGAGCTACTTCTGCAAATGCAACTTCAGCAACGTTCTCGGGTGGAGCAGAGGGTGCCAACAATGTTCTCACCGGTCAACAGGTCGAAGCTGAACACGACAGCGGTGCTTATGTTTATGGTGCCGCTCATAACGGTGCTACTGGAGGAGAAGGTTATTAGGTTCCATTTCGGATTCAAATTGACTATATCGAATGATCAAGGACCTTCGCGAGACGAAATGAATTTATTGGAAATTACATTTTGAGAGTGCATCAAGTATAGGCAAAGGTGTTGGGAAGGGGGGATTGGGCGGGTGCTAAATGTGCCACTTTTGAGATATCCAGATCGCATACCTTGTACATGAAGAATGGGCGAAAAGCAAGATGACGTTTTTTTTATGCTTTATTAGATTTCTTGGCTCTTGAGAGCAAGAGGCCGATAACCTCGGCGGGATTCGGTCTCGGAACAGCTCAGAGATGAAATTGAGCAGTAAGGACAGCATGAGATGTAGGTCAAAAAGCCCCGCATCAGAATGCCAGAATAATATTACAACATCCTACGGCTTGTGTATTAGGGGAAAATGAATATAATACCATCGCATCCTTGCCAACTTTTGAAGCACCTAAAGTGATCTCCTTCATTAGGTATAGCATTAGTTCCAAGCTTTGAACGATGTAATGTAGATGCGGCACCCATAAATTGTGAACATCTATCTAATAAATCTATTGGTACTGACCAGTTCGAGCCTATGATGTCGATGATAGATAGCGGCAAGTGGGGCAAATCCGGGGTATCATCATGTGACTTTGTCCAAAATAATTTTTCGCAGTCGCTTTATCTACCTAGCGAAAAGCACACGAGCAAAAACGACCACCATCATTTCGTAGCCTTGCCTCGACGCATAACGATAATCCTTCTTAGCACATAGATAATTTCTATTCTATTGATGGTCTCACCGCGATTCAATTCTCCCCTGCAAATTCTTGCAATATGGTGTCGGTCGCTTCTGTCGATCGCTCAACATCTACCGCCGCAGGCAGCAAACCACTTTTAAAAACAACAATGTCAGGCACGATAAGAAAAGCTCAAGATGCAGATCTCGACGACGATATCGAAATACCAAACCCCAAACGCGCGAGGGTATCATTCAATCCGATGGTCGAGGAAAAAGGTGATGGAGGAATACGTCGCAAAAGGTAGAAGCCTAGAAAGCGTCAGAGTGGAGGTTAAACGGGCAATCGAGGCACACGGCAAAGGCGATAGCGAAAAGTATGATAGCATTAAAGAAGTCTTCGCACAGAATAAAGGTGACGATAGAGAGGATACCATTGCAAATGATGAGGTGAAAACATATCTAGTCGCCCTCACTAGTTATGCGTCGCTATTGAATAAGGACTGCAACGGGTTGGTCAAGGCTATTTTGAAGTGCGAGTGGATGGGCAGAGATGAGGGCTTCGTGAAAGCATATGCTCAGTTTCTGGGAAACTTGGTTAGTGCGCAAGGAGCGTATGTTGGATTGGTGCTTGGGACTCTCATTGATCACTTCACTGGGGGTACGACATCCTTTCTCCATGACCTAACTTCTGCTAATGAAAATATAGTACGACTATCGAGTGGGCGTCTTCCTGGCTGCCCAGCTGTCAGTCGCGAGACACTTTCGTCTAGAATTCACTTTGCACTGAAGTACCTTCTACGGTTGATTCCCTCCGCCAGCGCTACACTCTCGCCCATTCTTTCTGCCAAGTTCCCCTTCGCTGATGAAACGAAGAGGGTGCATGTCACATATATCAATAATCTTGTTCGCCTTCTCGAGTATGCCCCTGAACTGAATTCCGATGTTTTCGCTCTCATTACGGACAGACTGGTCAAGATTGATGTGCAGATGCAAGTAGACTTAGATGATGTGGATGATGAAGTTGCAGGTGCTATTGTTCAGGCTCTTGCCATGAATCCTTCTGAACAGGAAGAAGAAGATGACGACGACGTAGATGATTCCGATGACAGCGACGCCGAATCAATCAACAGCGATGATGCAAACGGAGAACAGGCAAAACGAGCCAAGGAGATTCAAGGAAGTGTTGAGAAGATGGATGCAATACTGGACCGCTTATTTGCTATCTACGATCCTTATTTCACTGACCCAAACAGCGTCGAAGCTGCCAATATGTTCGAGACTTTTACTAGGACATTTCGCCAACATTATTCTACCTACATATAGATCTCGACACACACAATTCCTCCTCTTTCATTTCGCACAAAAGTCGGAGCATCTTATTGATCAATTTGCCGGAACTTGCGTGCAACTAGCATTCCAACCCGGCAGACCCGCTGTCCTTCGGCAGTCTTCAGCGGCCTATCTCGCTAGCTTTGTTGCGCGTGGTGCACACGTTGAACCTCAAGTGGTTCGGACCGTTTTCGAGCTCATCGGGAGCAATCTGGACCATATCCGCACAGAGAACGAACTCACTTGCCGAGGACCGGATCTAAAGAAATATGGAACCTTCTATGCTATGACGCAGGCTTTACTTTATATCTTTTGCTTCCGCTGGCGAGATCTCATCGACTCTTCTGAAGTATTTGATGACGAGGACCCCGCGGCTTTCATTGGGCATGATCTCGTTTGGACAACCGGCATCAAGGATACTCTCTCCCGCGCTATCTACTCCAAGCTGAACCCCCTCAAAATCTGCTCTCCGCCGATCGTTTCAGAGTTCGCTAAAATCGCACATCATCTACGATTTATGTATGTATATCCTCTGCTGGAGACTAATAAACGCATTCGTTTAAGTCAATTCTCCAGTGCAGTAGGAAATGGAGCATTGCGAGACTCGGGTAATGGTGCAAGCAATGATAGCTGGCATCAATTGGATGCTTACTTCCCATTTGACCCATACCAGTTGCCCGTGTCAAAGAAATGGATTGAGGATGATTATGTGCTATGGAAAGGTATACCAGGACTTAACCAGGACGAGGACGATGATGATAGTAGTGGAGATGAGGAGGATGATGATGAGAACACCCCTGAAGACGACGATACGGCGACTGATGAAGAAGCGGAAGATTAAGTTTGCATCACGGAAGTTTATATAATGTTATATTTCAAAGCAAGGAGTTTTGACTACCATTTATACTATTCGGAGTTTTATGTATGGGATATTTACGGGTAGACACAGGACTCTTTCAGCGAAGGTGCAGTGGCAAAACGGGTTTTATGAGCGGGTCCTTTTATAGTTGAGAGGGGAAAAGTTTGGCGCTGGCATCATTGGCGTTTAACCTCTCGGGAAATGCCACGACCATAACGATACATGGAATGAAATGAGACGAGGTCCGCCAACGAACTAGGTGTCAAGATTGATCAATGGCGAACCAAGCTACCATTCTAGATTTGTTTTTCGGTCCTGTTTTGATATAGCGACATAGCGACATAGCATATAGCATATAGCTTGTGCTAGCTAGGTGTGTGCCGGCCTATAGATTAGGTCGGATTGATTGATTTCATTACGAGAGTTAGAGTGCACTAAGAATGAGAAACAAAAGTAATTTACAACGTGTTAGTCCCATTTCTGATTACTGACGTGATTTGAAAAACATTCATTCTCGTACTACTAAGATACCTACTCCATGTGTTTTTTTTGGTGCGGAATTGGCTCGCCGAGTTGGCGTGGGCAATTTCTCTTCCATCATCTGAGCTTTCTTGGTTAAATAGCATTACAACGTTTTCATTTTCGATTTTGTTTCGAACCCTAAAAGTTCTTCCAAAAGACAGGTTATATATCCAACTGTACTTCAATCAAGACGTCTGAAAACAACCTCCATCCTAACCAATTTGTCTTTCATTCTCAAACTAACGCCAGTAGAAAGTCCATCCCCAGCCCAGACCTTCCATCTTTCAGCATTGGAGCATGATCCGAGCCTCCTTCCTCCACTTCGGCCACAAACAGTCGTAGTCCTTAAGTAAATTCTGTTGGTATAATGCTGGGTTGTTGCGGGTGACTTTGGGCCATGAATTCAATGCGTCTGGTACAATATCAGTTGCGGTTGGAACATACTTGCACGGTAGTGTAAGCAACAGTTTCTTCAATATGGCTGGGGGATAGTACCCGACGTTCACCTCTATGTCTTCCACCGTGGCAATAGGAATAGAAGGGGATCCAGGCTTATATTTAATTTATTCTCTGGTGCTCGCTTAGAGGCAAAACAGCATTAGCCAATCCACACGTATGGGATCAATGTGAATGGTGTGCTTATCACCAGATTATTAGCAAGTACTGGAAGTATGGCATTGGTAGCAAAGAATATAACTCAGAGACAAGTAGTCTTCTCGTGAAGAGCTCTATCGTTCTTAACAATCTCATCATCGTGAGCCTTGCCCTCGATGTGAGATACGGATATTCCCCATTCAAGATGATCCGGTCAATTGGGAATGTGCTCCAGATAAAATGTTACAGAGGTGTGGTTTTGGTGCTCTCTGCTCTGGCAAAGTTCAAGTATTTGCCGACAGAGGACATAAAACAATTAACTTTTCCATACATTCTGGGCCCAGGAATACCTGCAGAAGCGGCAAGGCTCCAAGATAGCTTGATGCTTTTGTGGTTTCAAACCCGGGATCCCAAAATTATCGAGCGAAAAATCTACATTAGCTCCCACTGCCTATACACTCTCTGAACAACCACGGCAATGATGATTTTCTTGCGTATCGTTTCTGGTCATATTTGAGTGGAGGACCTGACATGGATAAAACTCATTCATCGGACGTGCAAACTAGAGTTGGTGGGTTGCACGATTAAATCGGGGAGACAGCTTTTTCTTGTAGTGCCAGATAGTCGTGTAAGTATATTTATTGTCCTGCACGTCCCAGCTTACTGCAAAAACCAAGATTTGGGGCAATCCAAAGCACGGAGTATGGAATATTCAGATTGATACCGAAGTTTCGAGCACCAATTGACAACCAGAAGGGCTTATGCGGGCAAAGAGACTTACTGTGTCTTGAATAGAGTATAGCATTTATCGGTAGACATTGTAGTATACACGAATTTGGGGAACTGCTTCACAAAGGCCCTGTGGAGCATAACGCTACCATAACTCTTTCATCATATCAAAGCAACTCAAACTCAAAATATTATCGATAATGCACAAGTTTAGCATCATAGAGAAGGGACTGTATCAGACCAATCAATGCCCAAAAACTTACTTAGCTAAGATAATCTCATGTTACGATTAAATCAAAGCAGCTAGACTTAAAATAACGAGCACCACTTCGGTCATAGAACCGCGCTTCTCTTTTGCAATTTTGATGTATGCCTTCAAATATTGCTCAAAGGCATTTATTCCGCTCAAGTCCAAATTCGTGCCTGGTAGGATATTATCATGGGTGTATCCCATTGGTATGAGAACCAAGCATCGAGGTACTTTTATCTGCGATGGGGAAACAGGTTCGATCCAAGTAGCTAAGCCTTTCTCGGAATTGGAGTTCGGCAAAGGATATAAAGTGGCCAATGTGTGTAATACGGAAAACGGGAATGGCAGGAAACTCATATTGAAGATATCATATAGAGCAGCGAGCAATTTCCCCAACCCCAGTTGAGTTGAATAGTTTGCCGTGCACTCTCGGCTTCCGATTTTGGTCGCGATTGGTGACCGCGGAGTTGATACTCACGTTCCGCCATTACCAAATTGACCGCTCAGAAGGGTAAACGCAGTATCGGGAATGACTCGCTTCAACACCATGACAATATTCGAGTTGATGCGCATATATCCATGGAGAACAGTATTCAAGTAAGAAAGATCACGAACGACCTCGCATTGTTCTGTTGGCGAGAGATTTTTGTATGGTATAGTTCGTCTACGAGTTGAATATAGTACACAACGACTCACATTTTGAAAAAATGGCATCACTGCCTGCAAAGATTCTCAGCTTGAGATAGCTTACAGGCTGATTGTTGGCAACTAGGCCCGATGTTATTTCTCTAGTCATCAGATATCTATCGAAGAGGCGATCAACAGTCTTGGGTTTGTGACTGGCCAGAAAGATCTCTGGTTGATGTCAACCAGTAACTTTGAAGGAGTATATAACTCCTGTAAAGGTTGGTTTGGGTCAATTCGGACAATCAGGTTCTTATCAAGGAAGCTATCGATTCACGGCATCTGGCTAACAGTAACAAAGTAGTAAAGCCTTCTTGTGGGATCACTAATGAGATTTTCGGCATCTTTTTCTTACTCTTTGAATTTGAATCTGAATCATTGACTAAAACTGATGTTGACTGTTACATCTTAGGCAGCTGTCTGTAGAGGCACAGGTCAGCCAGCGGAAATTGTCTGCTAGGATATGAAAAAGCGATATGCTAGCCAATCATCAATCATGCAAAGTTTTGATAAATAATGCTCAGTTCCGCGGTAGATTCTCCAAAGTCTCGACAATCAAAAGTTCGATGCCCAACTGCTTTACCGTGGCCCTAACAGGTTTCATATGCTTGTCATGCTACAGAATCTGTGCAGTATCCAAAATCGTTGGCATCCGTTTCCCTTGGTTAAGATCATCATTTGTACATCTCACTATAACGACAAGGGTGTCAGCGCTGGAGATGAGCAAGCGCAAGACTTGAAGTTCTTCTCATTTATCTTAAGCCAAGCATTCTCGGTGGTAGATATCGTCACAATCAAAGAGGTATTACTATGCTGATCTTTGGGCCAACCCGAACAGCTACGCAATATTTGCCATGCCAGGTTATACTCTTCTTATCGATTTGCCCCGGATATATCATATATAGATGCACGGTGGAAGTTCGTGCACTTACCAGCTGAAGGGCCAGGAAAATGTCTCAGCGGGGAGAAAACAATTATCGCGAAATTTTAGATCAATTAGACAACAAAACAAAATAATAATAAACCTACCACTTTCAGATGATGGTGTCATAGAAACGGGGCAACTCAATATATCGGCCCCGATGTCCACAATGAATGTCCAAGAATTTTGACACATTCTGACGAGGGGCAAGAAGAGGTTGCAGGACGGCACGTGGGCGGGTGACAGATCAAAGTAGCTGGTTAGATCTGTGGGCCTGCAGGGTCTCGGATGGTATCAACAATACTTCCGAATGGACGCATGGTACTGTAGATAACCGGCAAGACAGCCCGCGAACCTTCTTGTAGATTGACAGCAGTACGGGCCAGGCTGAAATCGAATTCGGCTCGCTCTGTCCCGTTCCTTCAAGGGCACATGGAAAATCAATCAATCAGTCTTTCTTTCAATATCGATATCATATCATATCATATCATATCATATCGGAAAAGAGATCGTCGGGAAACGCAGCCAGAAGGTTTTCGGAATCTATTCTATCTGTACCATGGCCCCTCGAGACATAGAACGGGATTCTCAATCACTATATCGGAAGATTTTGGAAGATTTGAAAAGGATCTAGATCTTGACCTCCTCTCGGAGAGGATCATAGAGTCAAAATTGCAGGGTATATAGCTATTTTATGGTACTGATTATAAGTGCTCGCAAGAATTACTCAAGGCAGACATAGTGTGGTACCATATTAAGATAAAAGCGATCTTGAGTATCGTTTTAAAGCCAATAGTTGTTGAGCTGATCCAGAACTCGTCATTTTCGTCGAAGACCCCCAGTATTTATTTTCTCCTGCATGCTTTTATTAAACCTTCGGATGATGTTCGAGCTGAAACAATTTTAACAGTCGCGATATCGAGTATCCACCTTTTAAATAAAATGGGGATCATATCGACAATCATCATAAGTGGAGGGAACTACGAATAATGAAGTAAGGTGCAGAACAAGAATAAGTCAAGGAGATGTGAAACAGTGGGAGAGCATGGCCTTTGTGTAACCCATTGGGTAACTTCAAGACGTTTAAACTTTTCTTCTGTCTAAGATCTCATTAACTTCACTCACTCGCTTCACTCGCTTGATTCAATAGTTTCAATATAGGTTACAGTAGAAGCTCTAGATCGTAGTGATCTATAGAAACGTTGTACTGCAATCTTCAATGGCTCGGATTCTACCCGCATCATGATAAAGTCAACACGAGTAAATCATTTTTCTTTTCCCGTTTCTTGCATTTGCACGGAATATTTACTTGGCTCTCTGCGCAAGGAGAAAATTGTATAAAGGATAAAGTACAACACTCCGTTGCTGCCGAGAGTTTTAGGTCAGTTGCTGCAGAATCTTTTCAGATGGCTTCTCCAACTCTAACCCCAATCTATCTTGCACAGAATGCGGCTGTGACGCTTAACACTGTAATATGGACCTTCGCTATCCTTACGCTTATATTTGTGGTTTCTCGTGTCTACGTGAGGGTCTATATTAAAGAGTCGTTCGGAGTCGACGATGTTTTTGCAGTTCTGGCAACGGTATGAGAATGAACATTGACTTCTGCAATGCTGTTACTGACCTTTTGTCAACCAGGCTGTTTCAATATCGTGTGCCGCAATGACTTCTAGTGCAACAAAAAGGGGACTGGGAAGGCACATTGAATATGTTGAGTCACAAAATCCAGATTTTGTAAACAATATTGCTTCTAGTTGGGATATCGGCGCAACATTTTTTATCATCACTTGTGCCCTTGGAAAGACGTCCTTTGCAATTACTCTGTTGCGAATAGTTGTGGTCAGGTGGATGAAGATTCTTCTCTGGTTCCTCATCATCACGAACAATATAGTCAATATATTAACTGTATTGTTTATATTCGTTCAATGCAATGATATTCGACACATTTGGAACCCCGAGATTCCTTCGACGTGCTGGCCTGCTCAGATCTTCCCAGAATTCGTCGTATTTGTTGGTGGTAAGCAGAACCCACTGTCCGTTAAGTGAACATGTATATTAAGATGCAGGTGGTTGTAGCCTATTCTGGACTACAAGATTTCGTGCTAGCGTTGTTACCATGGGCGATTACTTATAATCTGAAAATGGATAAGAAAGTGAAGATTTTCACTACCATCGGCATGAGTCTTGAAATATTGTATTTATCATCCATTCTGAGGTTCCTTAAGCCTAGTAAACTGACACCAAACAGTGCTGGAGTTGCAGCCATCGTCAAAACAATGACTCTGTTTGTTTTTTTTACTAAAAGTAGAGACTTTACTTGGGCTTTGCCTCCACTTTTAGGGTATGTTCCAGCTCTGACTTAAAGTCCTTGAACAGCATTTAACAAGATTTTCTTTCAGGTGGGCTACAGCAGAGAATAGCCTTGCAATCATCGCATCTTCCGTCCCCGCCCTTTTACCACTTGTCAAGTATATGTACCCAAGAAACGAATTGGACCCAGATGCCGAGAAAGGCATCTCCTTCATCGGATGCAGAGTACAATTAGAAACGGTGCGGAGCAACTCGAGGGACTTTGCCAAGGCAAATCAAGTTGAACAAACTAAGTCAAACGAGCGGCTTTCAATAATTCCATCTATACACAATAACTTAACAGCAACCAGGAAGAGTTGACAACTGGGGATCTTCCGGGGACAATCGCTGATATAGAGGGAATTGTGGAAGCAAGATAGGAGAATTCTGTTCATAGGAGTCAGTCATCCCCATGGGGCAAGCCAAAATTTTGGACAAGAGTTTTTTTTCTTGAGAGGGTTGGGATGAACTAATGACCATGAATTATAATGGCAAATATATTTTGAGAAGTGGTAGTAATGGCAGCTCAGCAAGCCAACAGGGGTGCACATCATGATAAAATTCAGTTTTAATGAAGGGATTATATAGCTGGCTATATTTACGCATCGGGGCTGGAAGAAACAGTTTGGTTCAAAACTACTGTATTACATTCTTCTCTATCGCTTCCCCCCTGAATAAAGGTTATATAATTACGTCTAGCCCGCAAAAGAAACTTAATCTTTATTCATGAGGGGGAGAGTAGCACACAATCAAATTAATTCATATAATTTGTAGTTTAATGCCTGCTCAAAATCAGTGGTAAATACTCAAATAGATGCATACAGAATATCACAATAGTGCTAAATAGTCCAGTCAAAAAGTTTATCCAATTGCTGAAATTAAAGTTCAACAAGAAGAGGACAATAAACCATGTACGCCATACCATATACACGTGATATGCTAAACTGGAACAGTAAATATGTGTTGTATTTTACTTCACAACAACATCATGGCAGCAAGAACTTATGCTACTCCCGCCATCTTATAGACCAGTTGCCTTTAGCAAAGCTTGGCTCAACTACTGAGCCTTGCATTAATGCTTCGCACTTACGCCTGATGGGCTCTTTAACAACGTTCTCCTCCCAAGTTGCCGATTTTTTGTGCTTTGAACCTTTGAGGGCTTGAGATGAAGCCGTTTCTGGAGGCTGTTGAATAAGAAAACCAAAAACAACGGCCCTCCTGGCTGCCCTTCGAACCATCTCCCTCTCTTCCGCCTGCTTCTGGCCGTCTACTTTCTTTTTTAGATCGGAAGCCGATTCCTCCGTCCTCTCAGCTCTACCTCTCTCGCCACCAACACTAAAATTGACATCTGATGCGGATTGAGGTGGACGGATCATCGGACCAGATTTTGTATCCATTAACTCAAGTGGTGCATCATCCGTGGCCGAGTCTTCACTTTCCATATCAACAGTTTTCCATTCTGTATCAGCATTTGATCCTCCAATTGCTCGGCTCTTCCGATTTTTCCTTCTCCCGTAAATCTTCTCGGGATCAAATCGGCTTCCGAATACAATCTCTTCGATTTCATCACAAGTAACAACTACACGATTATCTCCTTTTACGAACCGATCTTTTGCACCAGTCTTCTCTATGCCCGATTCTTTTTCTTGGTCTAAAAGTGCAACAATAACCTGCTCTATATTTTTATCCAATTTTCCCGGTTTCCGATTCCGGCACCGGTCTGAACAGTATTTGACCTCATTGTTGGGCTTCTTGCTGGCTTTTTTGGTGCCTGTTCGATGAATTAGACAAAAGCATTCAGGGGCTGTTCATGACGGTGCTAACTCATGACCCGACCACATGTTAGACAGTAAGGGACGTTTTGTCCTGCAGTCAAATAGAGAGGAGGAGGAACCGCGGAATGTTTTGAAGGACGTGACCAAGAATCCATCCAACTCATACTTGCCGATGTTGAAATTGTATTTGAATTTTGGTAAGATTGGAATAGATACTTGCAAGCTTTAATTTGTGTGGGAATTTTGACAAGACGAAAAAAACTCATGAATTTAGTTGGTTTTGGGATGGAGATGGAAAGACGAATACAACGAGTTTGAATGTGTTGATTCTTATGATTTTCAAGACCAATGTCATCATAGACTTGGTGTCCCGCCACCCACTAGAACTAAAAGTCCACTAACTTCCTGTGGCTCCCAACTTAATCATCTCGGCTCAGGAGTGATAGCTTTCTCGTCAATAACTACGACGACAAACAACCATCGGCAATGACAAGAAGATCCTGTAGATTATAAGAAAATTGGCCGCCAGAATGATGGATCAGTTCCATCGCTAATCCCACTTAGGCATATACTTGGATATCAAATTTCATGACAACAATCTGCCTCAACCAACTGATAACAGGAGCAAGCAGAACGTAATGTTGTTTGATGCTCGTTTTAAATCTTCTCCAGAGTATCCACACCCCAATTTCTAGCTCTGGTGTTTTGCGTCTTGCGTCTTGCGGCGAGCTCCGACTCTTATCTTTGATAACGATAACCCCTTCATCAATGCATTCAACTAAACGCACCAAATATACGATATATTCAACTATGGCTTATCATGGTTATTTCTTTCAACGTTTACGCTGGTCAGGGAAATGCGTAAAGTCTCTATCCGGTGATCTGGTTTCACAAATCTAATCTCCATTCGGTCATTTCCGCCACCTCTCGCCCACAACATCGATACATAAGTCATTGATTCACCCGTCATGATGTTGATACACAGAAAACCCAGTTATATAGATCTTCTTTTGAATGCACACATACACCATATATATCATTTACGCCTCAAGTCTCAATAATGGCTGTCAAGACTCTAGATGTGAAACCTCTCTCTTCGCCAGAAAATTCCTTCCTCGACTTTGGGGCCGAGATTAACAATGCCAATCTGGAACACCTCAGTGAAGATGACTTCAATATTATTCGCAATGCTTTATACAATTACCATGTTGTAGTGCTCAGGAACCAAGCGGGGCTCTCCCCCAAAGCTCAATATGAGCTAACTCGCAGATTCGACCCTACTGCTGGTAAGTTAAGTTCTCTGCTGGTTTCAAAAACTGTCATTGACCGTTTTACTGCAGAAACATATGGCCATGGCAAAACCCTTGATGCTAAACGATCAGTTCTTCATCCGGATCTAAAAACGATCCCTCACCAAACGCAAGTCCAGGTTATCGGAAATGGATTTTATGAAGATTATGAAGGATTGAAAGATATCACTCTCAAGCACCCTCACCACAAGGTCTTCCACAAGACTGCTATTCCCGAGGAAGATGATCTGGCATTCACGCGCTTTTACAGATGGCATATTGATGCTGCTCTGTATGCTCTCAATCCACCAAAAGTAACCTCGTTGATGGCCGTGAAGGTTCCTGCCGGTCGTCGCCAGACTCTGCGTTATGACGATGGAACGGGTGAGGAAATGGACGTTCCTCTCGGTACCACCGCCTTCGTTTCCGGCCAAAACATGTACAATTTGTTAAGCGAGGAAGATAAGGAGTTCGTTCGTGGGGCGAAAGTTGAGTACGCACCACATCCATACATTTGGATGTCTCCTGCAAAGTCCCGTTCCACTGGTCTCGGTATGATTTCCGATGGAATCGAGTTACCTCTGTCCGAGCTTCCTCCCGTTGACGAGAAGGATATTAAGATTTTGCCTATGTGCTGGAAGAATCCAGTTACTGGTAACTTGGCACTTCAGATACATCCTAGTGCCATCAAAGCCATTCATCTTCCGGATGGGGAGGTCATGACTGATATTAAGGAAGTGAGAGAGTTGGTGTATCGTTTGCAACGGCCAGCTATCAGTCCTCAATTTGTGTATCCACACGATTGGGTCGAAGGTGACTTGGTCTTATTCAACAATCAAGGAGTGTTACATTCAGTCGTTGGCGCATTCAGCCCCGAGGAGAAGAGACTGTTTAGGCAATGCAACATGGCCTCTTCCGAAGGTGTTATGGGACCTGATGGGAAGCTATATTAGACCTTCGAGAAATATGTGGTAGGGAAGGGAGTTGGTTGTTTATTTTACTGGTTTTGAAGATAGGTTACGAACTCGGCGTTCTTCGACGTATCAAGCCTCACCATTTAGGGAGGAACTCGGCGTTTGATAACGTAACAAGCGTATACCCCTTTTTGCTTGGTTACAATAAATATAGCAAGTAGATACGAATGAATATTTGAACATTTTCAAACGTGTCATGAACTACATAAGAGTTGCACGTGTTGTCACGATTAGGCTTTCACATGTCAAGTCGATTACTGCTCCATGATTTCACATGTTTTCCTTCATATTGAAATCTTCAACAATGAGATCACAACGCACATCACACATTACACATTTCACATTACACAGCAGCTGACGCATTATCCTAGATAAGGTCGCTTGCGGGTAGAATCCGATAGGTTTTGTTGTGGCCCTGCCGTTTGTTCGACTCTCCAGCTAGCCAGTTCCTAAGCCGAATATATATACTCGTACTGAGTCGTACATCATCAAATTCATCTAGAATAGTTAGAAGCAACAGCCGACTCTCATCTGACCAAATAAGCATAATCTTGCAGGAGGGATTGAGTATGTTGGCCATTCTGTTCATGGATATCTGCCCATATCGTGGTAGATAATGCATATTAGAAGAAGGATGCCGATGCCAGTGGTGAAACTGACTGGTCTTGATTGGTATTGATATTACTAGGTAATGAAGACATGCAAGCCATTCTGTAATCTGAATGAAATTGGTAACATTTCAGCTGAGACGATGATCGCATAACGTATTCCACGGCAATCAGCCCGCTGGAGGTATAACGTATGTAGTAAGTACACGTAGGTCAACGTCCATCTAACATTCAATCATGCATCCATTTTTGTTGTACTGCGTAGATCAATCCATCATGCTACAAGGGATACCAGCCACACAATACAGTAGAAGCTTCCCCAAGTCGTTGCAGGCGTGCTTAGTGTGGGGCAACCGCGGTGCATGATGCCCAGCTTTCACAAACCACGCCTAAAGATAAAAATACAGCTGGAGTCAAGTACGGCTACGGCTACGGCTACGCTTACGGTTACCACCTGGGCACTCCAGATAAACACCCGCAACCAAACCACAAAGAAATGGTTCAAAGAAAAAGAAGCACCCGACATCCTTCCTATGAACTCATTCTTCTATTTTCCATTCATTTGGTAACTGGTTAAGTCATTAAGTAAGCATTATCATATCAGCTGAGCTCAATCCTTGTTTCGGAAATTCAAATAGTTCCAGGTTTAATAGGATTATTGGCAAAGGAGATTGACTCGTGCCCCTTGTGACATCGCATGGGCACAATCCACGGAGATCTGCAGGACAATACTGTACAAGTAATATGGATACTAATAACGAGTATGTACTCCGTATATACATACAATTACCCGTACCATCGACATAAATAATGAACTACAAGTAGGTGATAAGAACACCCGCAGCAGTCTCTGAAGTCTTTTCAGTTTTCTTTTCACCTTATTCTACTTAAAACCACGGATCTATCTCCGTCAACAGCTCAAACTTTGAAAGCTTTGTCTGTGACAAAAAAGAGACTAGAGAGTACACCTCGAATGGCGAATTGGGAAAAGCATGGTGTTGTTCGGATACCTTCAGACGACTCCACAATTTTGTGTGGTCGATGACAATACTACGGGGACATCTGCCACTGCTGCCGAATATGGATATGCAAGAGAGCAAGCTTCGGGTCCCTCAGTGGGTTTATTGGGACCGACCACGAGGATTTTGAGAGCGGGCGCAGATGTTCTCAACAACAAAATACAACAAGTGCGAGATGGGTTGACCCAGGAAAAGAGGCTTGCCTTGCGCAGGAAGGAGGAGCGAATACAGATACTAAAATTACGAATGAAAAATGCAGAGACGATGGATGTTTGGAGGAGTGCCGCAAAGGAATTAGATATACTCGAGGATAACGAGGCATGGAAACTCGATTCATCGTCGCCCGATTTTGACGCTGCATTGATTGAAGCGAGGACGAAACAAATGGATACGGCAAGGATCGATTGTGATATCAAGAAAATGGTTACGTTGGTGCGCACAACGCTGTCAAGGGATCTGGGAGGTATTGGGAATATCAAGTTGTACAAGCATAGTCATATTGGCACGAAGGATCTCATTGAGAGGTATATCGAATCGACACTGGATACGATACGCGCATTGGTTGAGACTAGCAAGTACACTTTGCCAGATGGATTGGAGACGAAGGATATATTAGAGCAGGTTGTGTATGCTAGACAGGCTTTTGGGAGAAGTGCACTGTTACTGAGTGGGGGTGCGACTTTTGGAATGAATCATGTCGGGGTCTTGAAGGCTCTTTTCGAAGCCCGTCTGCTGCCAAGGATTATATCGGGTGCTTCGGCGGGCAGTATTGTTTGTGCCGTGTTATGTACGAGGACCGATGAAGAGATCCCGGATGTATTGAAGGACTTTCCCTACGGAGATCTTGCAGTGTTCGAAGAGAATGGGAATGAAGATGGGGTTCTGGACAGATTACGACGACTGTTAACAGAAGGTGCTTGGATTGATATTAAGCATTTGACAAGGGTCATGCGAGAACTTTTAGGTGACATGACATTTCAAGAGGCTTACAATCGTTCTCGTCGCATTCTTAACATTTGTGTCTCATCTGCCTCAATATACGAACTGCCTCGACTGCTCAACTATGTTACTGCACCGAATGTCATGATTTGGTCGGCGGTAGCTGCATCATGTTCAGTACCTTTTCTATTTTCTGCGGCTGAATTACTTGTGAAGAATCCGCTCACAGGAGAGAATTCGTCTTGGAATCCTACACCTCAACGTTGGATTGATGGTAGTGTGGACAACGATTTACCGATGACTCGACTAGCAGAAATGTTCAACGTTAATCACTTCATCGTCTCTCAGGTCAATCCTCATGTCATTCCGTTCATAGCCAAGGAAGAGGGGGCGATAAAAGAAGATGTACACAACGATAGTACTGGGGGACCAGGATGGGTTTATAACCTTACAACTCTAGCAAAGGCCGAAGCTCTGCATCGTATGCAGGTTTTAGCTGAATTGGGAGTGTTCCCAAATCTAGTTACAAAGTGCAAGTCTATCCTGAGTCAGAAATATTCTGGAGACATCACAATCCTACCAGAAATCAACTACAAGGATTTTCCTAGGATATTAAAGAATCCAACATCAGACTTTATGGTTCAAGCTTGCTTGTCTGGAGAAAAGGCTACTTGGCCAAAGCTCAGCCGTGTGTGGAATCACTGTGCTGTGGAGCTAGAGTTAGATGCTGCTGTGCAGAAATTAAGAGCAAGAGTAGTTTTCAGTCCTAGTGAGGTGAATCTCAGGCGGCTCAGAACCGGTGATGACTCTCGGCAGTCTATGAGAAGAATGGGGAGACAAAGTGCTGACAGTGGAAATCTGTTACTAATGTCGCGGGGTGAAGATGATGAATTTGTAGAGAACCGAAGAAGCTCATCTCGCCCACCATTAAGAGCAACGGCCTCCGTATTAGATATTCTGCATCGCCATCAGCCTTCACTCGGATATTCTCGACCTCGCTCCGCTCAAACAACCCCTCAGTTTACGCCGCGGCTAGGACAAGAACATGAAATATTTCGCTTTCCTGTTCCTCCAAAAGACCAACTCCATGTCGGGAACCAAATTCCGGACCTTTCATCCGCTGGAGAAACAACACTTTCACCTCCGAGCTCTGATTCTGATGTCGAGTCACAAACCGACGAAAGTAGTACGGAGCTTGAAACTGAGGAAGCTGCATATGGCATAGCGAGCTTGAACCTCTCAAGACAGCTTGATATCTTTTCCAGAAATCAGCCTATTACTCCTGGTACAGATCGGGTTCTTGCGACATCTCCCTCCGTCATAAGGAATGCGGTGGGGTTTCCGTACTCATCCACTGCCATTTTACCAATTGAGAAGAGACCCAGGGGAGAAGGCCAAAGCGTGACTGAACCCAACAGCCCGGAGTTGAGTTATATGAAATTGTTTCATCAATGGAAGGAAGATGACACGAGGGATGCTGCATAGATGGTGATGAGCATAGGATATCATTCGTCACAGATAGAGTGGTATTGATACAAGTCGATTTTTTAATGGATGATTGGTATGAGCTATGACGATTGGAACTTATTCATGGAATTGGGGTGAATTAGCATCACTATACCTATGCAAACTGGAGTTTGTCTTTATTTATTTTTATTTTTTCTCTTTTTGGATACTGCATATTGCGTGGACTGACGTCTTTATACTTATTCATGCATTAATGATAGCGACATTTTGAAAAGCTTTGTTGCATGGATCCATTAGATAGAGCTAGTATGAGGAATATAATTTTTGAAGAATGAAGAATGTGTTTTGGTGAATGGTTCGCTTCGTATGAATGAATCAATACTGATAGCGGAAGTCTACAGGTCCGGTAGATCAAGTAAACTCGGAAATGACTTGAATGGATTTATAATTATAAGAGTTTTGAAAATGATGCACAATTTATTGTTAGTGTGACGGTGGTCGCATTGGAAGCAACGTCGCCAGCGTTGCTTCCGTTGCCGACGTCTCGGCAGGGATGATACAGCATCATTATATAAATGAGAAGAGTAGATGGTTATAATGAGAATCAGCTCTACTCGAGTACTACAATACACATTCTATACGACGTTACATTACAGTTCATGTATTATTATATTTCAAAGATATGTTTTAAAACATTTTTAAATTAATTTTTTTGACATCTTAAAAATATCTAAAACTCGATTTTAATCTATAATAGGCATAATCTATAAATATAATATTTCTATTAAAAAGCATTTAGCTAGTTTTAATACTTTTTAAATTAGTATATATATAAGTAGTATCGTATATATATATAGATAATATAGTATATAATTATTTTAAAGTATTAAAGTATATATTCGTTTATTAATTATACAATCAGCCCTTCTTCTTATTATACAAGGTTAATTTAATAAAAACGAAGCTTTACTTTATATTCTTTAAGATCGAGGAATATAGAGTGGGTCTAAGGATTTTATAGTTGCCTCTTGAGGACTCATTTTAATAATAGATTGATC
The DNA here is from genome assembly GCA_008692225.1 of Monilinia fructicola. Taxonomy (NCBI): domain Eukaryota; kingdom Fungi; phylum Ascomycota; class Leotiomycetes; order Helotiales; family Sclerotiniaceae; genus Monilinia; species Monilinia fructicola. Next base: position 2,043,162 of record VICG01000001.1, on the reverse strand, counting down.
GCTACTATGAATTCCCTTATTTATAAGTCTTAGTAGTTACCTAAACGTTAATTAAAAGGATTTATATGATTTTTTATATTTTTTAAAAAATTATAGCGTCTTATGTCATAGATCCATTTTTAAGCTTAGATGGATGTCTACGCGAGCTGCCCACCGCAATAGAGATCCCACACCATCACTGCTTACTTATCTTATGATGGTGGGGTCGTTTCATCATTCATTGATATACAAAAACAACCCGTCGCAACAGAACTACCGCTTTTTGTTAGGGTTCGACATCAAAGATGGATTTCTATTCAACCTTACAATACCCAGAAGGGGTGATCAGCTTTCTAGATACTGATCTTTACAAGCTAACTATGCAATGCGCCGTCTTAAAATACTTCTCTGACGTACGAGTAACTTACGCGTTCAAGAATCGAACGCCAGAGAAGAAGTTATCTAGAGCAGCGTTTCGTTGGCTACAGCTTCAAATTAGTAGTATGTACCTACCGCTTAAGTGTTGGCTTGGAAGTTTGCTGACTGGAGTAGAGCTGGGAAATATTGCACTCAAGGACGAAGAATACCGGTTCCTCAAAAATACCTGCACGTACCTGAACCAGCCTTACCTTGACTTCTTGAAAGAGTTCCGACTAGATCCACGAAACCAAATTGAGGCTACATTTGTGGCAGACGATGACAAGGGAAAAGATGAGGATTTGGGAGAGGTCAACCTGGTGGTGAAGGGCTTATGGCTTGACACCATTCTGTACGAAATTCCATTGTTGGCGTTGACCAGTGAAGCATACTTTCGATTTATGGATACGGATTGGACATATGAGGGACAAGAAGAAAAGGCATATGATAAGGGAATATCGCTTTTGAAGGCTGGATGTATTGTGTCAGAATTCGGGACGAGGAGAAGAAGAGATTACCATACCCAGGCACTTGTTTTCCGGGGATTGGTCAAGGCCAAGAAAGCAGGAGAGGAACAAAAGTTGACTGGGAAGATCGCGGGTACGAGTAATGTTCATTTGGCTATGCGATTTGGAATCCCTCCCATAGGTACTGTTGCACATGAATGGTTTATGGGAGTTGCGGCTATTACGGATAACTATAGAAGTGCTACGGCTACTGCATTAGATTATTGGATTGGATGTTTCGGACAAGGGGTTTTGGGTATTGCTCTCACGGATACTTTTGGTACCAAAGACTTTCTCCGGGTCTTTTCTCAGAAGATTCCATCCCTCACAACAGCTACTTCGGGGGCTGCTGCTACCTTGCCATCAGCCGCTACACTCACGACTGATGGCACTAGTAGTACATTGCCACCTTTGGATGCAACGGGCGACAAAACAAACGAGAATATCCCAACATTTGCGCAAGCCTTCACTGGTGTTCGACAAGATTCCGGTGATCCGGCAAGCTTCGTAAAGAAAATGCGTCAATTCTACGACGAGCAAGGAATCAAGGATAAGAAAACTATCGTCTTCTCTGATTCATTAGATGTCGAGCTTTGTATAAAGTACAAGCAGATCGCCGAAGAATCAGGATTTCAACCCACATTTGGTGTGGGCACATTCTTTACGAATGATTTCGTTCATCAAAGTACGGGGAAGAAATCGACACCATTGAATATTGTAATCAAATTAAGTTCTGCTGATGGCAAACCGGCAATCAAGATTAGTGATAACATTGGGAAGAACATGGGTGATGAGAGTACAGTTTTGAGGGTTAAGAAAGAATTGGGATACGTAGAAGAAGAATGGCAAGGAGGCGATGAGACTACGAGATGGGGAAAGGAAGGTGAGGATGTTGTCAAGAAATGAATGGTTAATGTGAGTAGGTACTTGGATCATCGAACAACGTACTAGTGAGAAGGATTACATTGGCACGCATGGCGTTTTGGTGGATGGCATAGTTTAGATATCAAATGACATTCGTATAGAGAAGTTGGCTGGTTAATTGTTGCTATAGACTGCTGGGTGGTCGTGGTCTTCGAAAGGGAATAAACTCCGGATATCAAAAATCATTCTTGCTAGTTTCCATCTTCTCTAGCCTTTCATTACATTATGTGATAGTTCAGTTGGGAATGATATATATCAACGTCGCCAAGTGGCAGAAGTTTATTGGAATGTTGGAGTTTCTCTTTAGAGTCAAACAAATCCCCTGTGGAATCTAGCTAAAACCACAACTCTTGATTGATAATTTTCATGTCAGAGTATATGACCAACAAGCCAACCTTACAAGTACAATCATCGCCTTTGTTTTCCTGGGTCTTGATGCCTTGTTCCCTCTTTACATTCCTTTTCAAACTCCTTAAGCTCAGCAATCCATTTCTGCTGTTCCTGTATACTCTTACTCAAAGAGTCATTCATCTGACGGCTATCGACATTGTTAACATGCACCGTTACATAGGAACAAAGCACCATGGAGCTAAACCTTACTTCCAATTTCGAAAATAAAACAAGCCTATTGAGGGGAAAAAGGTCAACCAGAAAAGACCTTTACTGCGGTAGATTCGGAGGAGAGACATGATCCAAACGATGCACTGTGAGAGGTGAAGAAGAGTCTGCGGCAGACCTTTTGTACAGCAATTGGAGGCGTTCTTCGACTAGCCCTTCAATTCTGTCTTCAAGTAATTCAATCGTATTATTGTTCGAGATTATTGTTCGATGTTGATCTTTGCGCCTTTGAGCACTGTGCATATCATTAAAATTGTTTCTATCATTGAGAGTTGAGATACTTACTCGGTGATATAGATTGTGCTGGCGACACCAATTGTAAAGACATTCAGGCTTGTGTCTATTGCATACTTTCGGATTACGTGATAGAATTTCCCGAACATTGATGGTGAAGGACGTGAGGTGTGGAGTTTACGAGACGTCGAGGGTTTGGGTTTGGGATCAATGTCGAATCTTAGTATTGAGAATGCGTTTTGAGGGTTTACTGTGCAGCATGAGCATCTAATCTACTTAGGCAGGCATAGTGGTGTAATTCTCTTGGTCTCCCAATGCAATTGGAAGGTGCGACAATGCTATCACATATATATATATATATATGTGCTTTCTTCTTGAAATGGCCCAGCTCATTAAATATTGACCCTTGATGAACTGGCTTTCTCCAACTAAACCATCATACCTCAACAGATTCCACTCCCCGATGAGATTGCACTCTCTATTTTGGAAATATATTGTTTTCAACTATCGACTGGTATCTAGTACAGTGACAGTATATCGATGAAGACCCTACCAAGGCAGTATTGGCTTTGAATATTCTATAATTCATGGTATTCTCTTGTCTGCGATGAAAATGCGAACTCGTAGATGATGATGAGTGGAGCGATGGACCATGGGGCCGTAGTAGTAGTAGTGAAGCCTCGAGCATTTCCGAATACGCACATATGACTTTCATGTATGCCTTATGGTCTCAATCTCATAATATCACAACAAAATGATGGCGTCGAGATCTTCGGCAGGACTCATTTTGGTAACCTTGCTATGCCGCTCCACGTGTCCTGAGCTGACCTTGTCACGTACAGAACAAATTAAGATGATATCTTTCGTGCCAACATGGCCCTAACCACTTCGTTACACGGACAATGTAATATAGATAGGTCTGGCAATAACATGATATATGGAATTGGGGAAGGTTTGGCTAGACACAATGTATTCCCTATGTGTCTCCTGATAAGACATTCTCACAAATAAAACCCCTTGCGCTTTCCTTCCCGGCTGCGTTTGGTAATCGGAGAAACATTAAGTATTGAGTGCATATTCATATCTTCGAAGCTTGTAAGTCGTATCTTCAATCCAACAACGATAGATACTTCTTTGGGGACTTGGAGTTTAGTCGCTTGGTCTTTTCTTTCCTTTCTTCGCGCCCGTCTTTCCAAACCCCTCACTTCCGCGGGTCCACTCTTATCGTGTACTCCACGATCGCATCCGAATCCCCCCTCTTATTTATCTATCCTCCCTTCAAGCAACTTACAAACTCTCATTAATTCAAGTGCCAGACATCACCAAAGGCGGCTGACTCAGAACCAAGGCCTTCAATCCAACCCATGGTTTCTCTTCCCTCGCCTCACACCATGGGGAGCGATCGACGTCAATCTACAGGCCTCAATGCATCCCGAGTCCTCATCACCAGAACCACCACTCCAAGATCCGTTCCCGAGCCCAATAGCAAGGAGGTATGGGCCTCGAAAAATTGCACTGATCATATGGTTACGGTGCGATGGACTGCTGATGAAGGGTGGCAAACCCCCGAGATCAGACCGGTCAGTTATTTCATCGTTTTCAACGATCGCTATTCACATATCCTCCACGGTTCGCGATTAGCTGGGAATTCTGACCGTGTAATAGTATGGGCCGCTTACGATGATGCCCACGGCATCGTGTCTCCATTACGCAACTCAATGTTTCGAGGGCATGAAAGTCTACCGCGGTTTCGATGGCAAACTCCGCCTTTTCCGTCCCGATAGAAATTGTAAGCGTTTGGTCCTGTCAGCGCAACGAGTCGTACTTCCTGCCTTTGATCCTGAAGAATTGGAGAAATTAATCTTGACTTTTATGGCAGTTGACGGTCCACGTAAGTGTTGATGCTCCCTTCCCAAGCCTCGAAACTCAGTGGAAGAAGATACTCAAATATGATAGGTTGGCTTCCCAAGTCCCGCCCTGGAACATTCCTCTACGTTCGTCCTGCCATTATTGGGGATGGAGAGGAATTGGGAGTTACATCTCCATCCGCAGCGTTGCTATTTGTAATCGCTGTTCCGTGGCCAGATCTCTCGGGTACACCCCCAGGTGCAGACCCTAAACCTCCAGGGCTCAGACTACTAGCTTCGTAAGTTAGCCTGGAGACTGTAGCATATCACCTGATAGCATAGTAAGATGCTATATTTGAGAAGTTGTTGACGGTCTCATAGCAAAGAGGATACCCGTGCGTGGCCTGGAGGCTTTGGATATGCCAAAGTAGGAGCCAACTATGGTCCAGCATTCGTTTCTCATGTAAGTTCCCTCGGCTGAGTTTGAATACCATTATCTTCCAGCACAGTCCTAGTTCTTTATCTCTTGCTTTATTTGTTCATATCTCCACTACATTTGAAGCATCAAGAAATGCCAATTGTAGCTCTCGTCCGGCCGTACATCTAATCTTGTGCATATTTTCACCAATGAATCAAGATTGCCAGGAGAGGCTATCCCAAGTGGGTTATACATCTGGGTTTCTCACTGTGGAAAAATCCAACCATGCTCTAACCAAAAACTCCACTTGCTATTGAAGATGTCACTGACTATACAACAGATGGAAGGCCGTAAGCTTGGCTACGATCAAATACTCTGGCTCTTTGGGCCCGATTATCAAGTCACTGAAGCCGGAGCCAGCAACTTTTTCCTCATCGTGCGTATTTTCTGCACTCCAAACCTCTTCATCAACCCCAATCTAAACCTCAATTAACCACCCCTCTTCCCTACCAGCTCCGCAATGCCCAAACTAAAAATCTTGAACTTCTCACCGCCCCCCTGACCGGAAAGCTGATTCTGGACGGCGTCACTCGCCGTTCTGTCCTTGACTTGGCCGCGGAACGTCTAGCTGCAACCTCTACTTCTCTCCCTCCCAACACCGAGCCGCTAGAAATCGTAGAAAGATCCTATACCATGCTCGAAATAGAAGAGGCGCAAAAAGAAGGAAGAGTCGTTGAGGCGTTCCTAAGCGGTACTGCTGTATGTATATCCCATCCACTTGCCATGTAGCATTTCATTCTTCACTCCCGTATCTTCCCAATTGAAAGATAAATCTTCATTTTGTCCACCTTTACGTCCCCAACATCCATCACTCTCCGGCGTCTTTACATTGACACGAACGCTAATGCGCACTAGTATTTCATAACTCCCGTCTCCACCATCTCCTTCCGCGATCGCGATATCCCTATCCCTATGCAGGAAGACAGTGGCCTCTATACCAAGATGATCAAAACCTGGCTGTATGATATCATGTATGGAAATGTGGAGCATGAATGGGGCGTCATAGTTGATGAGGATGAAAAATGACAGTCCAATGTCTTGCCAGCTGATTAGCGAATCATTAGGGCGATGGATACGAATGGCGAATGAAGAAAAAAGAGCTATGAAGGACACATGATGAAATATGGATAGAGCTACATGGTTAACAAACAGATAAGCAGACGGCCAGGTTTCAGCACAAATAGCGCAAAAGAAGAAGTAGCATATCAAAGTCAAATCAAGTATTCATTTGAAGAGTCTTGTGCGCCTAAAATACAAAGTTTCGCGTCCTGATTTGCATGTCACTCCAGTTTCAATGATTAGACTCCCAATCCACAATAACTCAAGGGTATTGGTGGAGTGTTTTGAAGAAAGATTGCAAAATGCACACAAATATAGAACTATCCATTCCCCGTTATTTGAGAAAATCATCTGTAACGTTTTTCCTTTCCCCCTTGGATCTTCATTATTTCATCAGCCCCATATTTACGATGAGCTCCTAGTAGAACGTTTGTTGACCTCTGCCTTAGCAGCATCAGTTCCAGATGCAACAGCTTCGGCAACCTTATCCTTGGCATCAGTGGCGGCATCCTTGGCCTTAGCGGCTGCCTTCTTGACTTGGGGTGGTGGGGTTGATCCACTCATGCTTACAATACCGACAATAACGGCGATGAGAGTAAAGAAAACAGCACTTAGACCGATGGCAGCTTCAGGGACGAACTTGACGGCTTGAATGGGGTCATTTTGGGCGATGGTGAAGAACAAGTCGAGCTTCTCCTTGACGTAAAGAACTGGGTCATCGGTGAAGACGAGATCAGATGGAGACTTTGGCTTATCCTCAGGCTTTGGAATGGACTCAATCTCAATCAATTGCTCGATAGGGTGCTTCTCGTGGAAGGTCTCGTCAGCGAACTTGGCGGCATCCTCAACGGAGTGACCGATGTAGATGTTGTCGAATAGAATGTCACTTTGCATGGTCCAGATTTCGAAACCGATCTATATTGATATTAGTGTCATGTCTTGCAAACAACAACAAGAATTACTTACAGCTCCCATTGGCTCAAGGTTGGATGGGGTCTTGTCCTCAAAGTAGTCTGGGTTCTTGATCTTGCGTGGAGCCCAGACACCCTTGTAGGCTGGGTTATCAATGTAAGGTGCGGTCCACTTGCCCTTGTAGGCTGGGTTCTTGATCAATGGCTTCTCCCATTTACCACAGCCAGAAACGTCATCACACTTGGGATTTGGTACGGTTGGGGCGATCCAGTCTCCATCCTCCTCATCATCCCAATCCTCTGGCTTTTGAGCCTCTGGGTCTGGAACAACGAGAGGCTCATCCTCCAACCAGTCTTCAGGCTTAGTAGCTTCCTCATCGACAATCTCAAATGGCGCCTCCTCATCCCAGTCCTCGGGCTTTTTAGCTTCTGGATCTGGGATACGGGCCTCGTCAACCCATGTGTCTGGCTTAGTATCCTTGGCATCATCGATCTCCTTAGGTGGGTTGAATGCTGGGACGAAATCATCAGAGAGAAGGTTGACCTCCTTGACTTGCTCGCCATCCAACTTGATGATGGCGGTGTTGTTGGGGTGAATAATCAAGGTGTAAAGCTCGGTGGTCTTGAGGATTCTGGCTGCTGGTGCAGGAGTCATGTGCTTCTCCTCATATTCACCAGTCTTTGGGTTCTTGTGGTTGATAATAAGGTGAACCTTGTTGGTAGTACCGCATTTGTCAGGACCGAACATGATAACGTATGGAGATGCGTTTGAGAACTCTTCTTGGTGAAGAGCCTTGTTGTCACGGAGAAGCTTCAAGTATGCTCCACCACACTCAAGACCATCTAGCCAGATATTAGCCATGTTAATTGATTGATGAAAGGGAGACCATTTTATACTGACTTTGCAACTTGACCTCATATTGAACAACGAGAGTCTTTCCCTTGTTGTCAATCTTCTTGGGGAATTTGGCAGAGATGGCGTGATGAGCAGCAGCGTTTTTAACAACGAGACCCTTATCTCCTTCCATACCCTTGAAGACATGGGGTTCCTCGACAGCCCACTCTCCAACATAAGCCCATTCCTCTTCCTTATCAGAACCCTTTGTGTCCTTTTTGGCATGGGATGGCTTCCAGCGAGTTTCCCAGTCATCGGTGAACTGTTCAACAAAATCTCCAGTGATTTTGGTAGGCTGCGATAAAATTCAAGGTTAGAAGGACCTCTCAAAAATAGGTGCGGAGGGGTAGGAGGGCAATAAACGAGGTATATTTACAGTGAAGGTAGGAAGCTCGATGCTGGTAGAAGTGGCAGATGAAGAAGCTTCAGTAGCAGCACTTGCTACTGAAGAGCTTGCTTCACTGAGTACAGATTGTGCATCGGCATTGACAGAACTTGCTAGCAGAGCTGCTGCTGAGATAGCAGCTGTTGTATGAAAACGCATGGTGAACAGAAGAGAACCGAATTCCGAATCGATCTTCTGAGGAAAGACAGAAAGAGTTCTACGACCTTTGAGTGATTGCTTCCAGAGCTCAGTGGGTGGAAAAGCAAAGAATGGGAAGAGAAGATGGAATATTCACCAAAGTCGATTGAGGGGACGTTTTATGTTTTTAATGATTGTGTCAGAATTGAAATGTGTCCTTTTTTACCGTATACCAGTTTAGGAAAGGGTTGGGAAGTAATAAGGTTAAATCTCCCCTCACGAAGCTTCTACTGTACCGGTAGAGGCTAGTGGTAAATAATAAGTACAGAGTAGATCAATGAAGAGATGGATATGGATCCATGGATAACCTTAGAATCGGCCAGTGAATTCTCTTTATATTAATTGGTCTGATTTATTAACTGGAGGTTGAGGTCGATATAGATGAGGTCGAATATATAATATGAGTAATAGTTAATATGTATTTATTATAATTATAATATAAATAGGTTTAATTATTTTATTACTATTATTATTAATAATAACTCTAATAAAGTATTATAATCGATTAATTATAGATATTAAACTACTAATCTAATTTATAGTCTAGATATCTATTTACTAAATACTCGTAATTATATAGTAAAATATATATTAACGTATAATCTAGATATTTAGATATCTAGCTAAATATCTAGATACTTATTACTTATTATAGAGTAAAATATAGTATGATTTATAATCTAATTATTCAAATACTTATTAATTATGTATATAGTAAGATATATAATAATTCATAATCTAAACATCTACTCACTAGTCGTTGTATACTCCATTATAGAATAACTTATCATTTAGATACTTATAAGTAGAATATATAACAACTTACAATCTAGATATCTACCAAGTACTCTATATCTATTTACTGCTCATATATAATTAGTACTTTAGTAAAAGAAGCGATTGACCTAAATAGAGACTTAGATGCTTAGATACCATCATCTACGGAGCACTTCCACACCTATACTCTGTATATAATCTCAACATCATCCTATTAATTTGAGGCCAATCTCTTCTCTCTTCATCAGTCAAACTCGACATTAGATACTGTATAATGTACGGAGTACCTACATAATTAGCACCTACCTATCATAGAAGCATAACCTTAGGCTCTCGCTAGCTATCCACAGACATCCCAGACTGTGTGCATGGGCTGCTTGTTAGTCAATGCAGCGCAACGTTTTAGAGGATAATTACTCCGTACAGGAAGCAGGTAAGACTTCCAAGGTGATTACAAGTGCTGTACTTAATATTAACATTAATAGTATGACCGTCCGTACTTCTCCGTACTATATGTACTCCGTATGACCGTATCAAAACATGTGGACACCTGCAGTACTTAGGTAATGGACGGTATTATGTAAGAAAGAGGGGCACCTGGCAAGCGACAGTAGAGCAGAGGACAACTTACCTACCCGACCTACTCTGTACTGTCTCCCCCACCATGTCAACAATCAAATCAACATACAAGTATCGATTACGACCAACCAATAACATATGATTCATTAACGTGTACGTACTATATACTATATACTCTATACTACACTCGAGTAAATTGCAGATGTGACAGGAATTGAAGATTTATCCTGAATCAATCAGTCACTCAATTCCAAGGTTGATCATACATAGGTAGGTAGCTCTAGGTATCAAGTCAAGAGATTGCCAATGTTTTTTTGTTCTACTGGCCGGGGATCTCATTAACTATATAACTCACACATCCAGATGCAGATAAATTACTCATACTATCCATCCTCTTTCTTATAATTATCTTTTATTTTTTACTTTCATCTCTTCCTTTCCTTGCATCACAGCAACCATGACCACACAAAATCCAAATCAAGATGTTCAAGATTCGGAAGATAACCATCACCTCGTTATTTCGCAAGATCCCCAACATCCCGCAAATTTAATCCCAGAATTATGTTCCAAGTTTTGGCACTTAGGATGGGTAACGGGAACTGGAGGAGGAGCCAGTATTCGCAAGGAGTATGTTCACCCCCCCCTTCTTCTCACGACACGGCGAAAATAAACTCATTCCTACCCCCCACAGTGATCTAGTCTACCTGGCGCCCTCTGGAGTCCAGAAAGAACTCATGAAACCCGAACATATCTACGTCCTCGACATATCCAAGCAAGTCGACCCCAAGCAGCGCATCTACCTACGCTCGCCTCCCAACCTCAAACCATCCCAATGCACACCCTTGTTCATGGCCGCCTTCACCAAGCGCAAGGCAGGTTGTTGTATCCACACTCATTCGCAATGGGCAGTCCTCATCACACTCCTCCTCGAATCCGCACCCAACGCGACCATGTTTGAAATCAACAATATTGAGCAGATCAAAGCTTTCGGAAAGGGATATACGAAATCCGGAAACTTGGGATATCATGATACGTTACGCATCCCGGTCATAGAAAACACACCGCACGAAGAGGACTTGACCGAATACTTGGAGGAGGCCATGGAGAAGTACCCGGATACCTATGCGGTTTTGGTGAGGAGACATGGCGTTTATGTCTGGGGGGAGACGGTACATAAGGCCAAGACGCAGTGTGAGAGGTAGGTGGTCGTTATTTTCTGACCGATGGATGGACGAGGACGCGCATGGTGCTAATATTTTTGCCTAGTTTGGATTACTTGTTCCAGATTGCCGTTGAGATGAAGAAATTGGGGTTGCCATGGTTGAGTGACGTGAAACCAATTGCATAAGGAGCCAATTTGGAAAATTTGAGCAGTGTGGCTATCGAGAGATGACTTGATGATGTAGAAGAATTAAAGATACCCCTTGACATATCATCCCGCCCCGAAATGTGAGTATAGACCAGAGAGAGGTATATATATAAAAGTTCTGCATGAAACACGCTTCAAACACACCTACTTCTCTTTTCCACTTGTAGCCACTGTAGTATTTAACACGTCCCAACCTTATTGTACGCCCCTTCAAACGACAAATCGCCAGCATTCGCTCCGAGTGATTCGGGCATGAAGGCTCCAATGACTAACTCAAGTCCCGATAAATAGACCACGTTGGTCGAGATAGTCCTGATACCTGTGACATTCAAATAGTCGGCTCCGTCATAAACGAGGCCACCCTTAATTATAAGCGAAGATAGTAAAGTTCCCATCGACCAAAGTCGTTTGGGGGAAATGCCAATTGCGGGAATGATATCGACTCTGACGCACAATGGGAAGTTCTGTATGCTGAGCAAGTCAGTATTGCCAATGATCACGTTAGGAAAAGCATCAATGACTGAAGAGACGGTGGAGCTCCAGCGTCATCGCTCATATGTTTTTTGATAGGGTGTTATTATATAAATATATATATATATCGTGGCCCCCTCTCCCAAGGACATATTGCGTTCCTCCTCGAGCCGCTCTCGTCCCCAAGCCCACGCAAACCCATTTCAACCAGCGCCGTGTTCCCCAAACGCCGTTCGAAGAGAAGAGGAAAAGCTCCCCTGGTAACTTATCACCTTGACGTGCCCTCATCCCAAAAAAAGGTTTCCCCCCTATCCCGATCCGCTAACCTCCTATCGCTACTTCACAAATCAGCATATTCCTATTCTCTCTGACGACAATCGGATATGGGATAACACGGCAAGATACAGGCATAGTGAAAAACAAAATAAACAAAAAAAGTGAAAGGGAAAAAATGGAATGGAGTGATGGGGAATGATAGAAAGGTAGGTACAAACCCACCACATCGGGGTAATAATCAATAGAAAGAGAAGTTACTCAGTATTCACATTTCCGGGTCGTCGTAACGGTCTTGGGTACGTTCACGGGTACTTTCGTGGTCTTGATGCGTGGCTAGTTCGTGGGGTCCCGATGTTGGGATGCCAGAGTGGAAATGGTATTGGTTGCCTGGGGAGGGTGAGGATCTGTATAGAAATGGCAAATTAGCACTTCAGTGAGAGGGTAAAAGGATATGAGGATGAGAGAATCTACCTCAAGACCCCCTGTCTTTCATTCTCCAATCTTTCCCTCTCCCTTTCCCTTTCCCATCCCTCCACGGTCCCCACTTGCGCACCCACAAACGTTCCAGGCATCCAGGACTGTTCGGTAAACTCCCATTCGCATTTGTATTTACTTGCTGATAACTTGGGCTTCTATTACCCGCTCCTCTCCCTGTCCCGGCCCTACTCACTCCTAAATTTAGCGCTGGAATCACCATCCCGTATTCATCAGCCCCCGGACTTCGACTCCGACTCCTTCCGTACCCCTCACTGCCTAAATTCGAATCTGAAATATGCGAATGCTGGTCACTACCCGCCCCTGAGAATTGTCCTAGCCCTCTAACCTCATTTTCCGTCATTAGATGGCGAGGTTTACTGTAATATGTTGCCTCGGAGAGAGACGCCGAGGGAGGGATGTAGGATTGGGGGTTTGGGTTAATAGGATGATGGGGATTCGGAAAAGAGGTCATGTTTGGGGGTCGGGAGTTGTGGTGAATTATTTCTTTAATGTTGCGTTGGCGGCCGCAGAGATAGAGGAGGGCACTCGCTAGTAGGACGAGCGCCGAAGCGCCAATAGCTATCCCGGCTATTGCGCCTGGGGATAGCCTCGAGGGAGAAGATGAGGAGGGAGAAGGGTCTGTGACGATTATTGCGGTACCAGAAGTGGTGATTCTAGGCGATTGGGTGGGAGATGTGGTGGAGGTAGCATGAATAGTTGAAGATGAGGATGAGGATGCTTCGACGGGGAAGTTTTCGCCGGGACTAAACTGAATAGAGGAGTTTCTCGCATATTCTAATTGATTTGCGAATGTTTGAGTCGAGTTCTATCATGATAAATCGTGAGTACGTGAGGTTGAATCTTTTCATGGGATGTACGTGAAATGTATGGATTAAGATATACATACAGCATTAACCACACCAATCATTCCGTCCTCATGACAAGCTCCTGGAGCGGAACAGTAGAAAAAGATTGGGTTTGAATCGTTAACCACGACTTGAAATTTCGGAGGCTACTCTCTTAAATTAGTCCGTCCCTGCAATGCCATGTAGCCTCCCAACTCGAAATTGACAATGGGTATACACACATCATTCAGAACCACATTAATGGGATGAAAACCACTCCAGAAGCCCTGTTTGTTGATCCCCGTAACTTCATAAGGAATGCATGGATTCTTGTATTCTGAACGAGCAACTGAATGGTTTTGAGGATAAAATCGAAATTCTAACGATTTATGAATGGATTAGTATCTCTTATACAAGATCCATTCGTAAAGATCCCCTTTGCAAAAGAATGTATACCTATCACATCACTAATATTCGCACTCAATTCTTTGGGCGTGAACTCCAATCCTCCTGCTCCTACTGAGACTGTATGCGTCGCTACAGCACTTGAAGAAGTAGTCGACTGCGCTGCAACACTCTCCAGAACCAAAGCCAACAGTGCAAACCATGCAATAAAAAGTCTCAACATATTTCATACAATCATATCGGAAGTTTCCAGAAAGAAAATATCAAACCAGAACACAAATGCAAAGAAAGTGAAAGAGATCAAGGCAGTGAGGATGGCAAACATGGCAAGTAAGCAGAGTTGTCCTACATCGCTAACTCGAACGGACCAACTATATTGTATTGACATGAAAAATTGCGCCCAGATCTAATTTTTGCTATCTGTGAGGCCAGCCAAGACTCCATGGCTGTTTACAGTCAGCTAATTTGCCTATTTATATTGAGACGTCTCAGGGAAAAGAAGTTCTATGCCAGCAACTACCAAGTTCAGCAAGCTGATTGCCCTCTCTCGATATCACCTTTTACTATCGGACTTCCTGATATATAGACATAGCGCGGTAATAGTATGGAAATTGCTCCAGTAAGTGGCATATTTCGAAAGTAGTCATCGTCGAATGCTGATAGTTTCACATGTTTGCACACAATTACTTTCCCTCGTGTAGATGTATTGAAATAGAGCACGGTGATATGTGTGGCTTGAAAACCAAGACCGAAAGCAAACAATAATGCGAGGAGGCTGAGTGTCCAATCGGCGCTGATTGGCAAGTTGAGCTGATATGAGGAACTTGGGCTGAAATCTTGGAATATAGAAATATCGCTTAGAGATATCACCGGAAGATTCTCAAATGCTTCCAGTTCCTAAGCAGAGAGAAGTCAATAGCCAATTCCAGATCGTCTATTGTCTCCACCAGAGAAAAGATTGGCGAACTTCATCATCTTATTCTCCTTTGATTGGACATCCAAAATGCTCACGTCAAGAACCCGATGCAGAATAATTAGTCAGATCCCCGAATTGGGATCGTGATACTTATGCTGTATCGTAGAATGAGATTACGTATTTGGCCTGAATCCAATGCTAAGTTCAACCGTCGCATCAGATCGTACTCGTGGTACACTTTTAAAGACTAGAGGATAGCACATTTCTCAGTTGTCATATCGACGGAATAGCATGTTACCTCATCTCAACAGCCGTCCTTGATCCCACGAAGCTAGGCATATTCTGCAACATGCAGGTACAATTTGAATTCCCCTATTCCTCATACCACTCGCTCGAAGGTTTTCTGTATCGGCTTTGCGGCCTAGTGATAATCAGCATGAGAATTCCATCATACGCCAAAATAGTCGCAATAATCTGTAAACTCACATCGATAAACTTCTCCAAGTCTTTATCAAGATTGGCAAGATCATCTTTCCTCTTCTTGTTGTCGGCGATCAATCCTTGCTTCTTCTTCAAAAGTCCCTGTCTCTGTTCCTCCAACTTCAATCTTTCCTGATGTTCATGATCTATCCTCGCGATCATAAGCGCGTTCTCATCAGCGTCAGCATGTTCAGGATGTTGCGCTAGAAATTCGTCAACGGGTATCAGAGGAAGCTGTTGATATTTGTGACTGAAAATGTAGCGTTAGCAAGATATTGAACTTCAAACAAGCCGAATTTCCAGGAAACCAACTCATATGATTCGCAGGCAGCGATTTCGCCCTGTAAATGCCGTTGCTCATAGTATAGATTTTGTAGTTGTAAATGCAGCCTGTCTACTTCTTGACGAGCTTCCGCGGTCAGAGCTTTCGTTTCTCGTGCGCCGGCATGAGAATCACGATGTAAGCCTCTCAGCTGTGCCAGGTATGTGATGAGTAGTTTTTGTTGTTTGGAGATTTGTATTAGGACTTCGTTTGAAGGAGGAGAAGTCGTGGATGCTGTCGATACGAAGTCAAGAAGAGCTATTGCTTGTTCACGCGTTTGGTTTGAGGTTTCAAGGGCAAGTTTGAGAGATGGATCTGTGATTATCTCATCGATAGACATTTTGGTGAGGTTCGTCAATTGAGTATTTGATTTGTTATGGATCAAATAAAGTGTAATCTGTCTGATATTTTATATGAAGGAGGAGCTGGAAGTTGAAGGGAAATTAATATTGATATCGATCCGCCTTGTTCAATAAGGCTGAACTACCTAGGTATCTTTGATCTTATCTCAAATCTGACGAGTACTGTAAGGTTAACCAACCTTACATAGAACTAGCGCATCCATCCATGGATCTTTGTGATTCGGCTTTTATTCTCGCCTAATTCCACGGAGGTAAGGTTACTGTAGGTAATCTGGTTATTCTTCTTAAGCCGCCATAAAGTTCACGATATTATTCTTGTTCAATTCTCAAACTTAAGCTTTGAACTCCCGAGGTCGTCATTAACCTACTTCTACTAGCCCTGCTCCGACTCTAGCTTGGGTTTATTTGACCGTTCAGGCCAACACGATTCCCGGTATCAATATCAATATACCAATAGTGATATATAGCCAATCATGCACTTGGAATATGCACTCTATCTGCAGCGTCGATGTCTACTACAGGATTATGACCCTTCGCCTAGCCTTTTGATTAGATTCGATCCGCATGGTTCGTGTTACGGTTGATATCACTAGGGCTGATGTACGGCTCCAGAGTCATGATTGTCCCCGAGATACTCCCATTGAAACAAAATTGGCCAATTGAGTTTGCGTCTCCGATCAAGATGGTGCTGTTCTAGTACGGAAGGTAATCTGCAAGGACTACATAATCTGTGCCCCAAAGATTTTTGGAAGAGGGTTGGATTCATTCATGAAATAAAAGATTTGCCTTGGACTATAGAAACCAGGGAAAATGTACTTAATCTCAAAAACGAGGCCACATTTTATCGGGTCACGTCGTGTAACAGGTATTGTTCTTGAAAATATCATAGTATGGAGTTTCTGTCACGATGGCGTAAGTAGGGTTACAGATCGTCTCCTGAGAATGGCTGCATTTCGTCATTCATATTTTCACCTGTTGAAGCTTGCAGCTCCATTGGGCGCGTCGCCTGGAGAGGTTCTACATGACGCTTCAGGACACCCCATGGGCTCTCTTTGTGTGCAAGAATTGGCATTGCCTGTAGGGGCCAGAGCCGATTCTGGAAAGGTGCTGTAGTCGCATCTTGATGGAAGTTATGGAATAAAAACTTAGAATGACGACGCTTCAGAGTTCATACTACTCGAGTATGCTAGCCCCTGAAAACTTGAAGCACATGATGAGCTATATGTATTGTCAGCGTACCTTACATGATCCAACCGTTTTGACGTGGTAGTGATAATGCCGCAGCCTAGTGACTGCGCTCAATGATTTTTGAAGGCCTAGATCATAAGATATCTCCACGAATAAGTGCTGCTCATCTTGCAAAGATTGTAAAGGGTTGTATTGAAGTTTGTGGCAATGGTATAGACAGTAATGTTGGTCCTCTCTAAGGTAGCTGGTGAGGACGGTTCGTTGCCCTTGTTTACTTATCAGCAATGTGAATGCTATCTCACACATGGTTGACCTATAAGTCAACTAGCCACCTAAAACATATCTATTATATAGCGCGTCCAATTTATTGTGCAAAGCAAGCTGCGTCACCGCCAGGTCGGCTACGCTACCTTCTCATTTCGGCCACATGAAAACCCGACAGTACCACAGCGCCATTCCACTTCGACTTTTCAAGTTCTCGACAGATCCACGAGCAATTGATTTCATTCTTGGGACACTAGCTCTTCTGCCCTCTATACATCTATAGACTAAAGGGGAGCTTTTTCCCGCATCAAAGGGCACGGTAAATGCCGAGTACATACGCAAGACGCCTTGGATTGGAGTACCAACTCCCGGGACGAGAATCAAGCCTTCCTGCTGCAGTCGAGCAGCAGAGGCTCTCTCCAGTCAAATGCCTTGTTGAAAGCTGTAAAGCATGTCACTTTCTCACGTCACGTTCGATTGTTCACATATAATTTGTTGGTGTGCTTCCGCCAATGGCTCCGCTAATAGGCGTGCCAGGGCGAGATTCTTGCATTTTGAATGCAGGAGCGGTAGTGGAATACAACATAGCAGTTGTATGGACTCGCAAATGGCCCTCGGGCAATCGATTTGGGAGAAACGTAGCGTATTAACTCGGTTTGGTTGTCTTGGTGTTACACAACGATGTTGTTCGATTCACAAGTAGCGTAGAGGGTTTATATTGTCCCAGTTTTATCAGTAGTCATGCTAATGGGTGTAGTGAAAGAGGCAAAGATAATCTTGCAAACGTGATTAATATTAATTATCTATGAAGGCGCTGGTAACAGTCCTGATTGTCCTAAGTTTTGCCACAATTATACTGGGCCAGTGACAACGACAGTGCTTGTTATAATCCACTCAATATCCTGTGGAATAGTAGTTGTGATATACGATTATAACATGGGACGTCAATATGTTACACAGAATGAGCATCTCTGAGTGGTTTGCCTTGCGACGTGACCTAAGATACTCTTTGGTGAACCTCACCTTGGTGGATATATCGATAAAATTGGCATGGACTCGGATGGCGGCGTAAGAACTTTCAATACTGGAATGATTTGGTACTGCTGGTGAAAGCTCGGAGCTCAGTTGAAGCAACAGAACGTATTAATGTGCATGCTATTCCTTGGAGCAAAAGACTACTAATGACTAGATCGTTGAATCCTAAGCTATCTTCTTTAGCATGGTGTCTAATCTTACATAACCGTATAGGTTATGATGTACGTCTCTTGGCAACCCCGCTATCTCAACTTCTCACATCGTTCTCCCGCATAGAACAAATTCTATGGATTTATGAACGTGTATACTACCCACCCACTCACCTACCTAGGTATCTACCGTTGAAGAACGTAAGAATAAACAATGATTTAAAAGCACGTGCTTCAAATTTAGCTCAGCCCTAAGGCGGTAAAAACTCCACAAGTTCCCCCATTTCAATACCCCACCTCGCACCTATACTCGCTCACACTCACACTCACCCTCACCTTCACACTTTATTCAAGAGTATACACCAGTCTCTTCATCGGCCGAGTTAATTCCAACGCAACGCAACATGTCACCCCCTTCAACAAAAGCAATAATTCTCATCTCCGGCAATGGCTCCAACCTTCAAGCTCTCATCGATGCTTCACAAACCACCATGCCGTATTTGAAGATCATTCGGGTAATCTCAAACAGAAAGACTGCGTATGGACTTACTCGTGCACAAGAAGCATCCATACCAACTACTTACCACAACTTGTTGGCGGGGAAGTATCATAGCAAAGATGAGAAGGACCCCGCAGTAATACAAGCTGCACGAGAAAAGTATGATGCGGACCTTGCAGATCTCGTGATTTCAGACCAACCTGATATCGTAAGCTTGCCGGTTCCTCTTTTTCGTCCCATTTTGAAATTTCAGATCACTTTGGGTGTCCACCGCAATCGAAATATAGTTCTAACAGTCACCAGATCATCTGTGCGGGCTGGATGCATATCCTTGCACCAACATTCATTGACCCTTTGACGGCAAAAAATATTCCCATCATAAACCTTCATCCTGCTCTTCCAGGCAAATATGACGGTGCTAATGCTATCAAGAGGGCATACGATGATTTCCAGCAAGGCAAGCTGGAACATAATAGGACGGGCATAATGATTCATTATGTGATAAGTGAGGTTGATCGAGGGACACCAATATTGGTGAGAGAAGTGGAGTGCAAGAGTTCCGAGACTTTGAATGAACTCGAAGGTAGAATGCACGAAGTGGAGCACCAACTTATTGTTGAGGGCACGGCGATGGCAATAATTGAGCTCTGGGCTCAGAGGAGCAATGCAACCGCTTAAAATCATTATTTGTAAGAATAGCAATTATTAACATCCCCTTTCGTTCATCGCTTCGTGATGCTGAATAGTGAGCAGAATCAAATACGCTGAAACCTTTCAACCCCTCCTTACAACTAAGCAAACTATTAGAGGGGGCCAATAATTCCTTCTCTCGGACCTCACCCCACAATCGTTGCTGAAGACTCATCGTTTGATCTTCAACTTCTCGAGAAAGCCAAAACGTTTAGGAGTCACGCCGTCAACTTGGAGCTGGCCTCTGCGCCTTTCCTGTTCAACCCATTTCATGTACATCCCAACATCCCTTTTGATCGCACGTTTTACAAAGAACTCCTGTACCCATCGAGGGACTGGACTTTTGCCATCAGCCTATGAATCAGTTAGCAAGTTGTACATTGCAGTATACTATTTGCTGAGAACTTGTACAGCAGTAGCCATTATCCATTCTATTTGCCCTGAATCAAGAACACGAAATTGCTCGATAGCGGCATAGGCGGCTACAACCAGACTGGAGTCCTTTGCATGCATGGCAAATTCGGATGTTTCAAAATCGATCAAAGGTATTGAGATAGCCAGGAACTGCCGAGATTCCAGAAGTGATGCTGTGATCAGTAACTCAGGAAACACCCGATTCTTCACAAACGGCCCTGGGGTTGCATGCCTCATTTCCACGATTTCCATCGAAATGTCGTTCCACTGTACACCAGAAGCCACAACCTCGAGGTTCGTTGTGTCCCAGTACATGGCTCTCCTAGCACCAATCACAGATTCACACCAACTCTCCTCCGACTCAAAATGATGCCGTTTGAAGTGGCGAGTAAATTCATCCCAAGTAGCTGTACCTTTCTCCCAGATGTCGGAATGCCAACTTCTTCTAGCGTGCCAAGTCTCATCAAAATTTGCTTCAGGATCGCCATGTTTATTCATTTCATTGAGCTCTGCTATGGAAAAGGTGCGTTTGTATGACTCAACCGCCCCCTTACTCGTTGGGTATTTCCTGAGATTACGGGCTGTTGACCACATGTCACCAGAAAGCCAAGAGACTGCATCAGTGAGTACGTTTCTGATGAACGGTTTGAGCATCGTATGAGCTTGTGACTCGTCCTCTCGACCACCCAACGGCTGGGGTGGCATGGGCACTAACTCCCCGTTTTCCCTGATACCTATTCCTCCTTGTGGCAAAGATGACAGAGAGAGCCCCCTCAATTGAACCAAAGGTCCTGGGGCGGCGCCGGAGTTTGTCGTGGGAGAAAGGGCAGAGTCCTCCATTCTAATCAATGTATCCTGAATGTATTATCAATAAGGAAGGACTATAGTTTCAAAGAAGGACTATAGTTTTAATGAAGGTTGGGATTAGTTGCAAATGGTGTGAATCAAGTATGATATTAAGAAAGTATAGTGTGAACCAAGTTGCTGTTGGGTAAGTATAGTTGGTGTAGTGCAAATTAACTTGATGTCGAGTAAAATAATATAAGTATAGTATTTGTCAAGAGAGGGTGTTTGTTGTCAAAAGGAACTCAAGGCCTCAAATACTCCTTGCTTAAACTACCCAGTAAACAAAACACTTCCTTCATACAACCTTGGAAGGAAAGTGCCATCTTACCGTCGTACCCTCCTCAATTTGGTTATCTGAAACTGTTGATGGTCCAAGCTCCCTCTCATTCCATTGATGTATGCTTCCTTCTTTCTACCCCACTCAAACCCCTCCGGCTTCTCCAGATCTTAATCAAACATTGAAACACCATACAAACAAACCTTGGAACATTCAAACGTCACTCACAATGGATACATCACTCAAGGGACCAGGGGAAGCTCAAAAGCATGACGGCAGTGCTCTTCGTATCGGCATCGTACATGCGAGATGGAATACCTGTGAGTATCGCCTACTGAACTGCATCCATCGACCGCATACCTCACGCAGCTGCACACCGCACATCTGATGGCTAACATTCACTAACAACCACACCTCAGCCATCATCGAGCCCCTCCTCGCGGGCACCAAAAAGACATTGTTAGCAAGCGGCGTCAAGGAATCAAACATCGTCGTGCAATCTGTGCCCGGGAGTTGGGAATTACCAATTGCTTGTTCCAAGTCCGTGCTATTTTACTTACATGCATCCCGTTCATCCCTTCACTCCATCCATCCACCCTGCCGGCCTCGCTCCCCCCCGAAACAAAAATCAACCCAGCTAACCATGTTGCTCCCAAACCTCCAGGCTCTTCTCCGCCTCCCAGATCCAATCCACGCAGACCTCCTCCCTCTCCGCCGGGGACCTCCTCGGCTCCTCAACCACCGATCTCACCTCCCTCCCTACAACCCAGTCGCAATCCCAAGCCGCATCTACCGCCCCATTCGATGCCATCATCGCTATCGGCTGCCTCATCAAAGGCGAAACCATGCATTTTGAATACATTGCCGATAGCGTGTCGCATGCTCTCATGCGCGTGCAGTTGGACACTGGTGTTCCGCTCATCTTTGGTTTATTGACCGTGCTTACCGAGGAACAGGCGCTGATGAGGGCCGGTGTCGGTACGACGGAGAAGGGGAAAGGCCACAATCATGGAGAGGATTGGGGTGCTGCTGCTGTAGAGTTGGGTGTTAAGAGAAGGGAGTGGGCTGCGGGGAGGATTTCGTAAGGCAAAGGCATGCCGTAGATCATAAATGGCTTGAGTGATGACGGATCACGGGGAACAAATGATTGAATAACTAAGGCGTTTGATATGTGTTTAAAACGTGAGATGGTAGGGTTTTAGATTCGGTTCACAGCAGTCCGCATGGCTTTGCATCAAATGAACAATCTGAAGACATCGTTGATTAAGTAGGTGGTATGAAACTTGGATCATTAAACCGAAATAAAGGCCAAAAATAAATAAACGCCGCCCAAATCAGAAATTATATTACTACTATACAAGCAGTTATGCCAGAGGTATGATTTCCAGTTCAATGCCCCAAGTCTTACAACGCCAAAATTTTCATGCTATATATCACAAAGCTGCCCCTTCCAATGCATATGCATACGCATCTAATTTCAAGTTATCCGCCGCATGGAATTATTATTGCGTGTAGCCAAGCATTTCCGAGAGACCACTAGTATCCTTCTTTGATTTCCAAAGGGATCTCTTCTGCTCTCTTTTCTTTTTCATTTCCGCCCACCCTTCTTCATCATCTTCGTCATCATCATCTACTCTCTGAACAGTCTTGATTGTAGTTGAGGCATGTTTGCTCTCCCAGCCACCAATCGCCCCAGACATGGTTGAGGTTCTTGCTTTGACATCGGTAGCAGGAATTTGTGAAACTGGTCTGTATCGGCCAGGTAATCCAACGTTGCTCCGCTCGGAAGGTGCTATAGAGGGAGCATAACCGTTTCCTTGAGCGTGTATTGATGGTGCATATCCTTGTCCGTGCTGCTGCATCCAAGGCATGCCACTAGGCTCAAGCATACTCATCGTACGTTGTGCAGGTTCTGGTCGAAGGTTCGGGCCCGAGTTACTAGTGGGTAATTGGTGACTTGAAGGTCGTTGTAGTTCGCCAAAGTTTGGCTGGGACATATGGCCTATTGGTCCCAATTGACCCAATGGCCCCAGTTGCGGTGCACCACTGGCCGGTGGAGTGCTTTGTCCTTGATTTGTCGCCATCATCTGCATGAATTGCATCTGCATCTGCATGAATGATTGCATCTGTTCCGTCATGCGAATTTGAGCTTGATCACCAGGAGTGAGCATTGGTTGGGGCATTGCACCCAGCCCCATCTGACCCATTCCCAATGCGCCTGCACCCATTGGCATCTGTCCCATCATTGGTGGAGGGGTCATTCCAGTGAAGCCGCCAGGAGGCATCTGTCCATATCCAGGGCTTGGACTTCCTCTCCGCATGGCTCGAGATCGTTCTTCTGTGGCTATGACACCTACAAGGCCGCCTGGCGGAGCCCCCCGGGCCGGAGTGCCGTTAACGGAACCTGGGCCACCATTCCCAAACGTCAATGATTCTCTATTGGCTGGATAAACGAGGCCTGCTCCAACATAGGGGTCTTGCGGTAAATTGCGAGCAAACACAGGTAATGGCCCACCAACACCCGGGACAGCTTGAGCCGCACCACGAAGATTTGGGTTCGATCCCATACTAGTTAACCTACTTGTAGGTGGTTTGTTCTTGTTAGGAAATCCGTGGGCAGCAAGGATTGCCAAAGGGACTTCTTCATCCTCCTCCTCTCCATCCTCCGTAGCACCATCAAGTACCAAGTTGGGCGTACTCATGCTGTTAAACATTGAAGGTCGGGGTGGCCCTGGCGAAGGAGTCGACTCTCCAGTAACTTTCATCATCTGTTGCCTGTATACTGACATATGAGCTTCCTGCTTTCGTCGCTGCTTAGCAGCATTTTTATTCTTCTCTGCTTCATCCTCATCGTCCTCGTATGTTTCTTCGTCCTCCTCGGCTTCTTCATCCTTCGGACGACCTCCCACACTTCTCAAGCGCTCTTGATCCTGTTTGTATCGTTCGAATTGAGCTGGTGTCATGACCTTGTTGACAGGAGTTTGTCTTGAAGGTGGTGGAGATGGCGCTCTTTCCTGGAACTGTTGGGCTAAATCGGCAGATTCAAAGAGATCTTCGTCCTCATCTGGCTGGAGAAGTTGTGTCTTGGCAGTAGCTTTAGCGTTATATGCAGCCTGTGAAGGAAGTGCCCAACTTTTGCGGGATTGAGGATTGCTGGGTGCTTCGCCAAGATGTCGGCTCGCATTGACAGAATCGCGTAGAAGTGCAGCATCCTCATCTATACCATCAAATTCCAAAGCGGATTGGCGGCGTATAGAAAGAGCACTGCTTCTCTTTAATGCGGAGTCGGGGCGAGGCGCGCACTTGATCGTGGTCTTGGAACAGCTTGGTTCCCATCAGTTTGATGTAGCGGGCCATGCCGTGGAACCGGAGGAGGCTGTTGGGGAGGCTGTTGCATGTTACGGGTTACCACTGGAGGCGGGCTAGTATTCTTGATGAGTCCATCATTTGACCCCCATGAATATGGAGGATCTTCGATCGGTTTGCGCTTGTCAAGAATAAGGGGCGACGGCTGGTTGGAACGATTGGAGGTGTATGACTGCAATGCTGGCTCCGGTGGCATTATTTCCTAATCGACGTCAGCAGGATAATCAAGGCCAATGCATCAGGATTCAACTTACAGGGCTTGTGGATGCCCCTCTGATGCCAGGTGAATCTAAAACAGCACTTCTACGGTGCGCCATACCGGCAAACATATCCCCAAAGTCGTCTCCCATTGTCAAATCCAGATCTCTTTCCGCAAGTTTTGGTGGTGTAGCCGTACTAGCGTAGCTGGAAGCCGTCACGGCGCGGGTTCGACTCGAAGCACTATCGTCTCGACTCGTTGGAGAAGGTGGTAATTCGTCTGGACCTTTTGATGGAGAAGGAGTGGCTTTGTTTCTACCCCATGAGAGAGATCTCCCAGCATTCTTTAGAGAAAATCCTGACGATGTCTTCGGTGGAGCGTCAGTGTGCTGTCTATCATGAGGGAGTTTCCAATCTTCGTGACCAGGTGTTTCCATCGAAGAAGGGGCCGTCGATGCTGCACTCAAGCGCGAAGAATTGTCTGTAGTCGATGCGGTGTTCGTATTGGATGCTCCACTGCCACTTGAACTTCATCAGCTTATGCCAAGGATATACCCTAGTTGTGGTCCCCCTGAACGTCCGGTGGATTTTCAGTACTAACCGATTGACTGTATTAACTTTCATGCCCTCAAAAAGGTTATCCTCCTTGTGTGAATCAGGTGTACCAATTGCTCTAGCAAATTTAACACCACCATCAAATGATGGACCAGATTTATGTGCTCCCGGTTGAGGACGCTCAAAAACTTTAAAGGAGGATTCGACAGGAGGTTCAGGATTTTCTAAAGCATTGGCTGTTGACTTGCGTCGCCCAAACTTTTTCGGGAATTTATGCATATATAGTATTTGTTAATTGGAAGACGAGATAGCCGGTCTCGAACTTCTCAGCAGTAATGATCGAAAAGGGAGATTCAAACAGGGGATATTGAGTTTGGTAGTGTTTGTATGCTCGATCTTTTTTTTTCTTTTTTTTGCAGATCGAAGAGCTCGAGGGTGAAAGTTTATGAATCAAAGAATCAAGAAGGCTGTCATGAAAGGCGAGATGAATAGGAAAGGTATCGTTGACGTGCGTGCGAGGAGAATGAGAGAATGGTTGGTTTCTATTGCAAGGCCCACAGGCGAGGTTAGCAAGATCTTCTCAAAATAGTGAAATAGTAGTAAGTATCCAGTATTTTGGTAGATCGATAAATTTATGAAAGGTTCATGCTGTCGCAGAAGAGAGTGTGTAGCTTTGGGCAAAAGTAAATGTAGTAGTGTATTCGCCGAGCAAAATCCTCGGAAGGTAAGGCAAGGATTTGTGAATGTGAATGTTATGTTATGTTGATGGTAGAAATCTGGAAGGTGTTGAACAATTATTCAAGACCCGGTCAGAGATTGGGTGTCAAGAAAGGGTGTAGTGAATGAGTGAGCTTTGATTCGGATATAGATGTCGATTTAATTTGCGCCTGCGAAAAGGTTTGAAGTGGATTATGTTGTTGTATCGGGAAAGTGGTTGAGTGAGCTGAAATCCGCATTTGTTGATGGGCGCAATTTAAATATAGAAACTCGAAGTCAAACCGAAGGGGGGGATAAATATTTTGTATAAATTACTTACCACGAGAGAGAGAGAGAGAGAGAGAGAGAAAGAGAGAGAGAGACTGTGTGAGAGAAAGAGTGATTGAGAGAATGAGCGTGCGTGCGTATGTATGTATGTGTCTGTGTCTGTGTATATGTATGTGTATGTGTATGTGTATGGATGTGGATATATGTGTGTGTAAGAAGATCCAAAATACAAGATGCAATGGATAGACGCCAAAATAACTTCAAAATGAAACTGAAAATTCAATATTGTAGCGATTGGCGAAAGTGATGGACTCGGGAGACCAAAAACAGATAAGATGTCTTTGAATTGGCAAATACAATGATTGAAGAATTCAATAGGATATTTTAAAGATTACGAGGAGAGAAAGGAGGGAGACAGATAGACAGATAGATAGAGACGGAGAGAGAGGGAGACGGAGAGGCGGGAGAGAGAGAGAGCGAGAGAGAGCGAGAGAGAGCGAGAGAGAGCAAGAGAGAGCGAGCGAGAGAAAGATTGATAGATAGATAGACAGACAGGCAGGCAGGCAGGCAGGCAGACAGACAGATACTACCTAGGTAGGTAAATAGATACTCGTAGAGATGAACAAAAACAAAAGACTTGTTTAAAGGGTGGATGGATAAATGGATGGATGGATGGATGGATGGATGGATGGAATGAACGAATGTTTTGACTTCTTGAGATGAGAAATTCAAGGGTTGGATAGGTGAATTAATTCATGATTGGTGGTGTTAATAGCCCAGGTAGGCATGGTAAGGCGAGTCTGGTTTGTTCTGCTCCTTTTCAAAGTTCCAGGTTACCGTAGATTCTATAGCTTTTGAGGAGGTATGTATAGTCTCTACCTAGGTATCTATTTATCTATTTATCCATTTATCTATTTACCTAGTAACTAGGTAGTAGTAACTACTAGGTAGGTAGTAGTAGTAGTAGTAGTAGTAGTAGTAGTAGTAAGAAGTAGTTGGCAAGTTAATAAAGTATCTAGTTATCTAGTAGCTTTGGTTCAGGAACAGAATATTATCTTGTTGATGAATCCAACGTGCTCAACATGTAGAGAGAGAGATGCATTAGATTGATTGCCTAGGTTACTCTGGAGATGCGTATAGTCTACCTCTTGGTATCTAAGAGCTTGAATATTGATTGATGAATGAATGAATGATTGCATTTTGATCAATTGTAATATAATATGTATAAACATGTATACATATTATATAGATATAGATATCGATATCGATATCGATATAGATATAGATATATATTGGAATTTATATATTCATGAGTATACTCTGTAGACTCACTACCTATCTACTCCGTAGTCTAGTGAAAAGAAGCTTTCCGATTATCTTATTCTCTTTTGGTTTAATAATAGAAGTTTTGATAATCAAGGTCCCATTAGAAATAACTTTATTAGATTAATAATATCAATAATATATGATATGATTTACATCTTTAGCCTGGAAGCCCCTTTTATTATTACTCCTTCTTTTCTAGTATCTTGATATTATCATATCCATGGATCTCTTCTCTCTATAAAGTATTTAATTCTTATATGATTGTTATATTTATTATTGTATTTTAATTGATATACACATAAATTCTACCTACCTACCTACCTACCTACCTACCTATCTATCTATCTACGGAGTATTATCGAATCCTAATACTAAATCACACACGTCGTCATCTCGTATATCCATCCTTAAGCATACCCATACCTCCAGCTACCTCCAGCTACTTATGCATAACATATAAGACTCAATAGGCCAAAAAGAAGAACAAGAAATCTATTCCCTTTCCATTCTCCTGCATAGCAACACCTTTCCTAAGATTCCTTTCCCCTGGTTGCTTTTGGCTTACTAGGTATTGAAAGAAGAGAATCCTTCATATTAATCAATCAATATATTCAAGTACGTACTTGAGCTACCCGTGGACCTACCTGATCCTTAATCTTTCTGGTTAATGCCGTGCTGTGCTGTAATGTATGGTATGCCGTCAAGAAGCAATCCAGCCACTCACTATATTTCATCTCTTATTATTCGATTATTATACTTGTCCTGATTAATTAGTCCTTCGTTCTGCTCCCAAGGTCCGTACTACGCCTCCTTCTTCCTTTCTGCTTGTTTACCTATACTCCGTACAGAGTACAATCAACATGAACATACAATCATTACCTAGGTACTTGTAGATGCATTTTGCATCTCGTCATATATAGGAAAATCCCATCGTTGGATTGTCCGTTGTTCATTGTTCATTGTTCTATTATGCATTCATCCATCATCCATCATCCATCATTCATCATTCATCATTTCATCTACAATCCTGACTTGTACTATAAAAAAGTACCAAGGGCGTATGGAGGAGTACTGACTGACCTTTCGATATTTTCATTTTTATTCTTATTTTAATTAATATTAATATTATGATTATTATTGTCAATATCATTAACATCATTAACATCATTAACATCATTAACATCATTAACATCATTCATTACTAGTACTAAAGTATTACTTATTTACTCCTTACCACTTACTATTTGCAGACTGCCTTTACTTATACTTATTACTATAATATCTCTCAACTCGAAAATAACATTTCATTATTCATTATTCATTATTCATACCACAGATACAATAAAAAACTCCAGAATATTCTCAGGGGCTGGCCGGTAATATCGGCTCCACTTCCTCGCATTCACAGAAAACTCTCAAATCGGAAACCCACAAAATCAATCTTCACGGAGCACGAAACCTTCTCAAGACCCTTTCGGCATGACGTCTTTTCCGCATTTCCACTATTCTGACCAATAGGATATCTTGGGGCGCAAATAGTAATACGAGTTTAGAGATCAAATTTTCTATTTTCTACTGTGTACGGACATAATATTCATGGATTACACTTTTTTTTCCCTTTCTTTCTTTCTTTCAACTTCATCCACCACTTATCTACTACACCGGGGCACGTGGATTATACAAGCACAGCCTCAAACAAAATGCTTGAGAATCTGAAAAGGGATAATGGTACATACTCCGTAGATTATTATATTAGCCCTGTACAGAGTATACTGTCTACACTCTGTACAGAGAGGACATACCTACCCAGTAATACTTGCTGAGGTACCTATTGTATATAGGTAGATACCTACCTACTACCATTTGAAATTTATAGTATCCCTCAGATCATCCATATCAACAATAATGCTAATAAATATTAATCATACCCGATTTTCGAAAATAATATACATTAATAATTAATTTAAAGAAATAGAAAATAATAAAAATAATAAAAAGTAATAAAAAATAAAAAAAATAAAAAAAATAATAAAAAATAATAAAAAATAAATAAAAAATAAAAAATAAAAAAAAAAATAAAAAAAATAAAAAAATAATAAAAAAATAATAAAAAAATAATAAAAATAATAAAAAATAATAAAAAATAATAAAAAATAATAAAAAATAATAAAAAATAATAAAAAATAATAAAAAATAATAAAAAATAATAAAAATAATAATAAAAAATAATAAAAAATAATAAAAAATAATAAAAAAAATAATAAAAAAATAATAAAAAATAATAAAAAAATAATAAAAAATAATAAAAAATATAAAAAATAATAAAAATAAAAAATAATAAAAATAATAAAAAAATAATAAAAAATAATAAAAAATAATAAAAAATAATAAAAAATAATAAAAATAATAAAAATAATAAAAAAATAAAAAAATAAAAATATATATAATAAATAATAAATGATAAATAATAAATATAACAAAAAGTAAAAAATAAAAAATAATAAACAAAAAATAGAAAATAGAAAAGAAACACCTCCCTCATCTCTTGTTGGCTACCTAGACAACCAGCAAACACATCCCCAGCGTCCAAACAAATCGTTTGATCAACTTCACATGTTGATAATTTCAAGACTGTACAAGTACTTTACTTGAATCAAGTCGAAAGAAGTTTCCAATCTCCTTTTTCATATGCCTGCCCGCAGTGTCCATCATCACATGACTCATTCCTGCAATTTGAACCTCATTCGTCTGAGAAATTGATTACGGTGGATGATGAAGTGTGCGGATGAAATTCCACGAAACAACGAATCGATAAAAGAACAAAAGAACGAAACGATTCCTTCCCACGGAGGAACGAAGAAACAAACAAAAAAACAAACAAACCTTACGACTTCCTTTCCTTCGTATGATCGTATCCACCAAACTCCAAGACCCTCCTCCCTTCGACGGTCCACCCCTTCCGCCTAGCACATCACCGTCCACCACACCAACCATGGACATCCTTTCCTCGAGGCCCTGCGATCCACCGACCCATCGCTATACAGTACGGCATCACGAGCAAACCATAAAATTTTGATTATTCTGATACTTGAGATACAACACACAAGTTACAACCTCGAAATCGAATCACAATCATCAAACCCCATATATGATATATGGATATTCTGGGAATATTCTGGGAATCACAACCTATCCATGCACCTACTGTAGTACCGTTATGTACCACTGCTGTACAGCATAGTGCTGGACCGTACCGCAAAGCAAAAGCACAAGCACAAGCACAAGCACAGTAGTCTACTTACTCAGCATGCCACCCAAAATTTATTCTCCGACCCTCCGAAATTTTTCCTTCGTCCCTCTTACCCATCCCGAAGTTCCCATCTCTCCCCATTCCATTCCATCCCATCCCATGCCTCCCCTCCCGTCCCCTCTGCTCAAAAATGGCAGACCAGGGTCCCGCCTCGGCACTCACGAGACCCATCCCCATCGCGCGCACGTAGCAGGCAAGACCCGGCCACCCAGCAACCCGAGAGAAACCGAAGCCGGCAATCCCCAGCGCGTGCGCCGAAGCCATGATATCGGAGCCACCTTTGATGTGCGAAAATATAACCATAACCATAACCATAACCATAACCATAACCACAATCATAACCCTAACCCCTCCACACCACGGCTCCTTCCCACCTCTCCATCCGCCAGTCCTCACCCCCATATCGGCATCGCTATCATGAAGAGATGGAAGAAAGACGCATAGCCATAGCCATCTCCCCGAAGTCTCCATATCCATAACGGCCAACGACAAGGTCAACGACAGGGCCAACGACAGGGCCAACACCAACTAACCCCTCCCCTTCATGACGCATTGTACGAGCGTCTATCTATCTATCAGTACGTAGGTACGGTACACCAAGACCGCTCACTGCATGCATGCATGTATATATATAAATATCGCGGTTATTCACGTGCCAAGCACCTGTCATGTGTGCAATGAAGCATGTTTCAAGTCGTGATACTGAACTAGATACATAGATAGATAGATTGATTGATTGATAGACATATTCTTTTGACCCAAATACGCATTTGCACTGTGACGTGACATTGATTCATTGATCATCTCGTAGGTATCTGACATGATGAAATTATGGCAAGATCTTACATAGGGGCTTGGGCTTGCAGGTTGAGCTTTAATCTCCATGATGCATATTCACGATTGGATGGCCAAGTACATTTTGATATCATAATACCATTCGCTCGCTGTGTGTAGATTTTGAGTGACCGGTGTGAGGTTTAGAGATGTTTGACTCCTATTGCAAGTGAAGTCTATCGGTGCATCTTACTGGAAATATATAATATCGGCAAAGTGGGAAAGGGGACCGAAGGATCTGCTTGGTGCTCATATACATCTACATATACATATACGTATGTGCGTGTGTGTATGCACAAACTGTAAATGTAAACGAGGGGGTATCTATCCAGGAAATTCACGCGGGCCAATCCCAAAAGTCAGGAGCGGCACCCCAGCCCGCAACCGTGGCGAACAGCGTCCAGGATCGCGAGCGTCGGCCCTCACTCCCCCTGCTGCTGCATGTGCGTCGGCAGATTCCACCCGGCGTAATCCTGGTGGACAAAGGCGCGGTCGACGGTCGGCACCGACTCCAAGACGTACTGCAGCGATTCGCCCAGGTCGTGGCTGTCGCGGAGGCTCATGCTCTCGTCGAGCACGATGTCGACTTCGACGTTGAGCTTGTCGCCGGCGTGGTAGGCCTGCAGCCCTTGGATCTGCTTGATGGTGCGCGCGAAGCGCATCGTGAGGTACAGGAGCACGTTGCGCTCGTCGGCCGTGGCGGCGGCGCCCGTGAGGTTGCGGATGTGCCCGGCGGAGGTGCCGGCCCAGTTTACGATGACGTAGAGGGAGAGGAGGAGGCCCCCGAGCGCGTCTAGCCACCAGAGTTCGGCGTAGAAGCCAACTTGGATGTTTGTTAGAGGAGAGGAGAGGAGAGGAGAGGAAGAGGAAGAATAGGAAGAGGGAAGAAGTCGTTTGACTTACCGAGGGGGAAGATGATGCTGAATATGTTAAAGACAACGTCCGTCATGGCATCTTGGGCTAGAGCTTGAACGCTAGAGTTCTTGATTAGACGACACCATAGCCAACAAAGTGCCTTGATGAAAACCGTCGAGGACATGATAATGATGGCTGGGAGCGTAAGCTCGATGATGTTACGATCGTCCGAGGACAGACGATTGAAACACTCGAGCGCCACTTGAAAGAAGGATGTCACCATGATGACGCTGAATCTACATCGTAAACAGGTTAGCCCGTGATGCAAAGGAGATAATATCAACATCTCATGTGAAACACGAGAAGCCCTAGAAAGGCGGAGAGAATGCCTCTTACACAAGCACCCCGATGGGCTCCAGGCGTCGACGCCCAACCGGATACGAATACTGATCCTGACGCTCGATCATTTTCGTCGTCGTGAAGACAATAGCGGTGCTGAGGAAATCCAAGGCCGCGTCGACCAGACTCGCAAGGACCGAGAGAGAGTTTGTGAGCACAATGACGGCGATTTTGCCCGCCAAAAGCACCGTGTTGGCAAGGAGATTGATGTAAATCGCAATCTGGACGATTCTATCACCGCTCTCGACGCTATCATCCTCCATGCCGGGAATCTCAGGCTTGGGGCCATCGTACTCGCTATCTTCTTCGGAGAGGAGAAGAGGGGTCTCCTCGGTGACCTTGTAAATCTCTCGGGGAGTCCGCTTTATTCTCTTCGGCACAGATCCAGAGCCAGAGCCAGAGCCACTGCCATTGCCATTTGGAGTTTCTGCTTCCGGGGGGGTCCGCGGTTCTTCGGATATCGTAGCAGGCACCTCGAAGCGTCCGCTGGATGCATTATGTTCGTATTCATTCAGGAGGTCATGCGGGATTGACGAATCCAGCAGGCGATCAATGTAAATATATTGTTGAATGAGAGAATTTGTCCGTTGGTAGTACTGGCGTCTGTCAGACTCATCAGTTGTGATCGGTCACCGGGCTGGATGTTTGTGCTTGCGTGACGCTTGGAGTGACCTACATCGGCTTCTTCATCTTCTTCAATTCTTCCTCCGTCTTCCAGTACCTCTCCCACTTATATCGCGGATTGCTATTGCCAATCAGGCGCTGACTGCGCATCTGAGGTCCATTGAGCACTGCGCTCAAGCGTCTCTCGCTGAAATCATCGCGGTCATCGAATATGCTGCGAGGGCGCTCTTCATCATCCAAGGATTCTCTACCTAGAACCGATGCGGACGGATGCCGCATGGTCACGATTGATCCATTCGATTGATTCCTGATCAGTCTGCTCAAGGTCCCTTGACCGTGTGTGGCCATGGGACTCGTACTTTCTGCATTGAGGGGGAGCCAACCCGAAGGTCCCTGGTATCGACCAATCTTCCCGATCTGCTTGGGCAAGCTCGAAGACGATGGAGCATTGTTATCCGTCATTTTGCTATTGATAATGCGAAGTCTAAGGAGGTCATTTACTCGTACTCATGCTGAAAGGTTGATGTTCGTATTAAGATATGGTTGATCAACCGTCTGTCTATCAAGTTCTCTGCCAAGCGACGGGACTCGAGTCAACTTTTCCTTTGGCTGCCACATAAACGCCCTTGCCGAAAGCCTCATCCCAACGAGATGTGGAAAGAAGTGTTGGTGAATAATATCTTGGCAGCATTTTCATTCATTAATGAACTCAGACTCGTTCGTTACCCTTCACTCTTGGAGAAGAGAGAGTAGAATCTCCTTTACCCGATAAATCATGACGTTGGCGAATTCCATGTATTCGGAAGCCCTGATATCCACTTTTCTATTCGAGAATGTTTCTCACTACAGAGTACAGTACAGTATCTATCTATCTATATATATACTAGGCAGTCGCTATTTAGGTGCTGTGCCAATCTATTGCATGTGAGGTTTCAGAATGGTTCAGAAACAGAAGAGATGTTGTCTAGGTACCTAGAATGTTTCCTGGAACTATTTATACGATTTATCATGACTCCATTCATGAAAGATGGATGGGTTGGAGAAAGATGGTTCATGAGGGAGCTGTGTATCGGTGGAGTGCATTTTTCCGCTACTCTCTTTTCAGAGTTAGATAGTTCTATCGTCTAACAAAGTTGGTTTGTTGATATTTGGGTTTGCTAGGAACTATTGTATATCTAATTTCCCACACAATAGCCGCAAACCTGGGTAGGAGGGACCTAGTACTGAACGATAGCTACTGGTGCGATATGTTGAAGAGCCAGCAAATTGTATGTGGAATGATAGATCTTAATAAGATAGGGTTCGAAGTATATGCAAGTTCGTATGAAGATGATGGATTAAGATGGCTGTTAATAACCTACTTGAGTAGATACCTGCAGGACTACTTGGGAGCCTAGTATCTTGACCAAAAGGGGTGTCGCTAACCCCCGAGGTCCTTCAATGTTGAGGTAATTGTAACTGTGACTGGAATTAGTTCTATAATAGGATAGAAAAGGGAAAAGGGACGGAAGGTAGAGATCATGGTCAACAGGATATTAACAATCTCATAGTACATAATGCAGGGTATACTTATAATGTTGTTGATTCCGTGACAAGATGTTTCTTGTACTTGATATTTACATGATAGGCAGACAGATATAAGGAGTAATTATCTAGGTACTGGACACCAATGACACACACCATCATCATCACCACCATCCCACCATCCCACCATTAAATCATTATGAAAAGAAGAATACTTGCCCAACAAGTATAAACTTTGATCCTAAAAAATGATGTTTCCTGGACTGCATATTCATCTAAGGTGTCCACGGGGATTCATTAATCTCTATCATTACCATCAAACGAACTTTTGCCCAACAGATAATATAAACTTTACTTGATTACTTGTTACGCGTTTGGGTAATGAAAGTCCTGTAAAGTCCGTAAGCAAGACTTACAAATGTTTCTTTTCGTTCTTGTACCTTTACATTCATCCATTCATCCATCCATCCATGATCCATCCATATGTTTGAATTTCTTTCTGTATGGAGAATGTCGTATAAGGAAGCTTTGGCCATGAACGACATGACCTAAGGAATGATTTGAATGATTTGAACTTTCCAGGACTTATCAAACAGATAGATAGATGACTTTAATTCTTGTTTTGCAGTTCGATCAAAGGACAACCTGGAAGTCACAAAGGATCATTCAAGGAAGATGAAAGGGTAGGCTTAGTTTGGTTCTATGGTTGAGTTTGAAATAAATGAAGAAGGGATAAATTGGCAAGTAAATTTGTATCAGGATTCCAAATTTTCGTTAATAACAATAACCTTGGAACCGTTTGTAGGAATGTATCCAGGTCCGTATTGTATCGTTGGGTAATAAGTGTAAGTAATATAATATAAGTAGTATTGTAGGTACCTAATGCATACCGAGTACTCATCCCATCCAGGTCTCCAGCTGTTACAGATCTTTCGAAAGAAGCTGGACTTTATTATTAATGTAATTATAGGAAGTCAAGAAACTGAAAGTTTTAGTATTTTTTATTAATAAATAAACAGATAATATATATATATATATACAGTAGATATCCATGGATATATATATATATCTATCTATACTCAAATCTATAGATCAAGACAACAATTTTATAGGTAAGTAAGTTGAATAAGTATTTACAGATATCCATTGCTTATGTAATCCATCCTATAATCTTACCTCCTGCGATCTTATTATCATCTCATCATCTCATCCTCTCACCATCTCATCATTTTATCATTTACCATATCATTCATTCATTCATTCATTCATTCATTCATTCATTCATCTCTTCTCACCTGCCTGCCTACCCGGACCTTCCACCAGTGTTCCTTCCCTTACCATACCTGGGTATAATTTCCAACTACCTACCTAGTACCTATTATGCCAAGCGACTGTCTGTAAGGAGTATATGATGGATCTAGACAATGGTGGGTGGATTGGGTTGATGAATACCACCTGCTATACAAAGTTCCAAGGTTACTTTATGTGGCATGTTTCCTGGGTATCAATGATAATAATAGCGATGATGATGATGATGATGATGATGAGGGTGATAATGACGATAATAATAGCTACCTAGGTAATTACCTAGTAATATCTACCTGGTAACTAACATCTATCTAAGGACGAATACCTACCAAATAACACCTCCCTAGCAATAGGTACCAAGTATAATAATACCTACCAAGTCATATCTACCGAGTAACTAACATCTAAGGACTAATACCTACCAAACAACCCCTCCCTAGTAATACCTACCAAGTCATATCTAATTACCTAGTAACATCACATCTAATCACCTAGCAACATCACATCTAATCACCTAGTAATACCTACCTAAGGAATAATACCTCACTTCCCTGGTAATGCCTCCCTCCCCAATGTCATGTATATGTTATGTACCTATGGCATGAAAAGTAACGTCGAACCAAAATAATCTAGTAACCCCCCCCCCTTCTGGTACTCCCGAGTCCCTCCCTACCCTACCCACCTACCTACCCACCTACCTAGCTAGTACTGTCTGTATTGTCTGTACCCGTATCTAAGGACGAAAGGTTCCGTCCCACCTACGGACAAGTCCTTCGCACGATAACTTGCCTCTCGTTCCTCTCGTTCCTCTCACAAGGCTCTTTAAGCGATTGTACTTACAACCTAACCGGTACGTACCGTCCTTACCTTACCTTCCAGGTTACTTCTTGTTATTACTTCCACTATAGGTACACGGGGAACTTATTGCTTCCTAAAGGGCAAAAAATTATATACTCCGTATGATATTTCTTCCAAGGTTATTTTAAGCGTTTCATCCTTGACTGGTCGTTAAATGTTCCCTTCCTATCTTGAACAGAATCAACAACTCTCACCTGCAACCTCATATCAAGAAAATAAGGCCATTCCATTGCTATTCAGGAGCGTGTTTGCTTTCTGGGAAGGGACTTGAATTATTGTTATTGTTATTTTTTGGGTAAGTCGATCAATGATCTTTCTAGTTGTTGTTGGTTGGTACAAGCGTTGCTTTTTACTTTTGGGTCTGTATTTTTGGCTTGGGTCATGAAGTCGAAATAGACTCGAACCAACAGGTGTTGTTGGATTTTGGGACTTCCAACGATGCGATGCGATGCGATGCGCTCAAGGTTATCCATCCATACTTGGTCAAACGATGAGTCTCGCATATATTTGTTACCTCGTTCTTGAAGATAGAAGTCTCTGCTAATACATCTGCGGTTCCAGTCCCAGATGAAGAAGTGATTCACGAACACACCATCAACAACCCCCCACTCCATCGCGCGAACGATTTTCATTCAGTGCGAGAGGGATAGCACCGTTTTGAATCAAACACCCAACATCCCATTCTGTTGGCGCTTATTCTCGGATAACAATATTCAATTTCAAAGGAGATTCTACATCACACTGGACGTCGGGAGGTCTCCAGCTACATTCTTCAAGGGCACACACATCTTTTGGTTCATTCATTACCAATAAATTGTGGGCGGCACAGATAGGAAGCGCAATCCCATTATCGAGATTACCTCATTTCGTCTTTGATTTCAGCGACGTTTCCCCTCCAAAGGTCTAAAATCAACACCCACAAGCTTCGAACAAAGAACTACGTATTCGAATAGCTCTCTACCTTCTCTGGAATTTGCAGAGTTCCATGATTATTGTCGAGGTTCTATCAATTCAACCAATCATTATTCGAAATTTGGCAGAATATCCGCTGCTCAGCCTCACTGACGTGCACTGCCACCGTGCCTGTAAGGCTCACTGCTAGACAAGACAACCTCGCAGTAACTTTTTATATTTTTAGAAGAAGCAAACAAACTTTCGACATGGATACACAACGTGGAAGGTCTCCATCTGGAGGTCATCAGCATATAAGGAATCATTCTCCTTCCCCGCAGACCTTTCAAGATGGCATGAATGGCTTGGGCATTGCTTTGGATCCTTCGAATATCAACAATCACCAACAATTCCAGGATAACTTTAGCAACCCGAACACGGCCCTGCCAACATATGTCGAAGGCAACGACTTCTTGAACCAAGCTCAACAATTTACTCAGAGTGGACTTGGAGAGACCAACTTTGCGACAAGCCAGTCCCAGGACTATTCCCAATTCAAACAAGAGGATCAATCGTCCTTTGCTCCCCCACAGCGAAGCTTCACCCAAGAACTTCTCAGTGCCAATTTTGACGGAGACTTCTCATTATATCCAAACACAAGTGGGCAGAACGAGCAGTTTGATCAATCTTTCTTCATGAATGATCTTTCCCCACAGCCTGGAAACTCATCTATCAACCCTGCGGAATTGAACATGTCTTCCCCCGTACACACCCCAACACCACCCAGTTTATTGCAACCTGACTCTCGTTCACCATCTTCCGCGCACCAGTCTCCATCTTTCAATCAAGGCCCGTTTCAACCATCCCCACGTCATTCACGAAACGCTTCACTTGGCCCAGAGAGTGCCGCTTTTCCTTTAGGACATAATCCCGGTGATTGGAGTATGATGCCCCCACAATTTACAGGTCATCGTAGAACACCATCCGAATACTCTGATATATCTTCTGCCGCCCATTCTCCTAACATGGGTCACCACGATAGCTTTGAAGCCATAGACCAACAACACTCGCCGATGCAACATACTCAAGACTCGATCTACCAGGACGTTCTCGCAATCGGGTCCTTTTCTTTGGCCGATACAAACCCTCGTTCGGGAATTACCCCTGGTCATAGCCCTGCAATTTCGCCTCGACTTGGACCGCAACAGATACCCAATATGGATCAGCAGAATGCATTCATGCTGAACCCGAGCAATGGGTTTCCTTCGCAAAATATTTATAATCAAGGACAGCAAGAATCGTTCCCACAGATGCAACATAACAGTTCTCTAGATATGGGTCAAGCGCAACAAATGGTACCACCTGAGATAAATGTAGAATTTGCCCCGGCATCAAGACAGAACAGTTTTGATCCTCCTAAATCCGCCCTTGACCAAGATGCATTGACTCCACCTGAAAGAGGTAAGTGGATCAGTGACACCATATACACGTTATTGCAGCTAATCCCCTCAGGTCGTCGCAGGAGAGCTGTATCGGACCCATATAATAGTCCTCGCCCCCACACCCCTTCAGGTGCATCTCCTTTGATGAGGAACTCTCTATCTCCATTGGGACATGAATCACCGGCGTCTCGTTCTTTATCACCAAATGATCGATCTGTGGCAACTTCCCCTGGCCGACGTCGACAATCCACTTCTTCTCTGCCTAATCGGGATTACATTCTCGGTCTGGCAGATCCCGATTATCAGGCCGCGTCGTCTGATAATGGAAGTGCAAAGCGGGTCCAAAAACACCCAGCAACATTCCAATGCAATCTATGCCCAAAGCGTTTCACCCGAGCTTATAACCTCCGTTCTCATTTGCGTACTCATACTGATGAGCGACCTTTTGTCTGCACGGTTTGCGGCAAAGCATTTGCACGCCAACATGATCGGAAACGTCACGAGGGCCTCCACTCGGGTGAGAAAAAGTTTGTGTGCAAAGGCGAGCTGAAACAAGGTGGCTCATGGGGATGTGGCCGTCGCTTTGCTCGAGCCGATGCCCTGGGTCGACATTTTAGGTCCGAAGCTGGCCGAATCTGCATCAAACCTCTCCTGGATGAAGAAGCTCTTGAGAGACAGCGATTGTGGCAAGAACAAAGAATGCAAAACATGCATATGCAACAGCAACCAATGAGTCAAGACGCCAATGGCTTCTCTATAGATTCCAGTGGAAATTACGGTTTACCCGCTGCACTTCTCGCGCAGTATCCAGCTCTGGCAAACTTGAGCTGGCCAGATATGCCCCAAGGCGAGAACAATATTGATGATGATCATAGTGGGAGGAGCAGCTTCGACGCCAGCGGTTCCGAGTATTATGATGAGGGCGAAGATGGGGGATACCTTTCTAGTGGCCCTGGTCCTCAGCATGGTTACCCTCAACCTCAATTAGCAGAAGCATACAACACTGGCTACTCAAGTGATATGAGTGGTCGATGACTAAATTTGTAATGGCATTCGGTTTAATATATCAACGCCTCTATTCTCTTTT
The DNA here is from genome assembly GCA_008692225.1 of Monilinia fructicola. NCBI lineage: Eukaryota > Fungi > Ascomycota > Leotiomycetes > Helotiales > Sclerotiniaceae > Monilinia > Monilinia fructicola. The sequence continues at coordinate 2,002,509 of VICG01000001.1, read as the reverse complement.
CTTATTTTATGGTTGTCGATTTCTAGAGGGGAATTTTGGATATTTTTGATGAGGGTTTCTTCTTGGCGCGTTTAGATACCACGAACTCTTTTTTTTGTTGAGTTTTATGTTATAGCTTCTGCTATGGGCGGCAGAAGCTTCATGAATTTTCTTGATTTGCTGGGGTTTTCTGGATTATTGGATCTGAAGATATTCGAGATCGCCAAGCCAACCTTGGGTGTATTTCTAGGGAAAAATGAATCATACGATATGATACACTCATGAAATAATGCTTTATGATCCTTTTTTGTTTACTTGATACCGTGCAATATTCTAATCTATGAACATCTAAGTCTGCGTGATGTATTCGGAAAGGGGTGTGCGGGGAAATGTGCGAGGTGAAGTATGTTGACATGAAGAGATGTGTCGCGTGAGATGTAGGAACGAAGCGAAGAGTTGGTTATGCAAGGCTAGAGATAATCATGGAACCAATCGTTCAAGCCTGTGAAGGGGTTGGAACATGAGCACGTACAGGCAGATTTGGCGAATTGTATTCATCAGCTACAACTCCAGGTGCAAATAAATTTTATGGTTACATTGACATTTCCTCATGCACAGCGTTGGAACACAACAGGCGCAACAAAATAAAGCCTCTATCCTACAGAGTATACACCAACTTCTCGCCGCTGACCTTGCCCTCCTTCATCGCTTGCAATCCATTCAAGATGCCCTCAAATCCTTCGCCATACTTGTTGACGGCAATGTTGTGCACCTTGACCTTGCCGTCGGCCAAGAGCCCCTTGGCGATCTCCCAGAAGGTCTTTGCGAACTCGAAGTCCTCCGGCTTGGCGGGGAAATCGGCGGGGCCGAACTTGAAGTACTCGCCCACGGCCGTGTAGCCCAGGGTCGCCTTGTTCTCGACCTTCTCGTTGATCTTGTGCACGGCTTCGGTGGGGACGGGGAGGAGCGTGCTGTAGACGCCGCCGGCGGAGGAGATGGCCGCCACGGTGATGTCGGGGCTCGAGGCTTCGGACACGCAGTCGAAGGCGTGTCGGATGCTGTCGTGGGTGTATTCTTTGATGTCTTGGGCGCAGGTCGGGGAGTTGTAGTCGAAGGCTTTGTCGGCGCCGAGACTCTCGACGTAGGCGAAGTTGCGGGGGGAGCAGGTCGTGATGACTTGGAGGCCGGAGAGCTTGGCGAATTGGATGGCGAGGGCGCCGGTGGCGGTGGAGCCGCCGTAGATGAGGACGGGGAATTTGGTGGGGCTGGGGTTGGTGGGGAGCGGGAGTTGGAGGGATTGGTAGAGGCCTTGTCCGACGCTGCGTGGTGGGTTAGGGGGCGGGGTTCTGGGGTTGGGGGGAGGCTTACGTGGTGATTCCGACGCCGAGGGTGGATGCTTGCTCGAAGCTTAGGTTGTCTGGGATCTTGATTTGCGCATCGCCTTTGACGGTGATGTAGTTTCCGAAGGATCCGTCGTCGTGGTTGACCTCGTTTCCGCCGTGGCAGAAACCACATACGCGATCGCCCTTCTTCAAATCTTTTGTAACTGCGCTTCCAACCTCTTCGACGACACCTGCATAATCACATCCGATCTGTGGGGGTAGCTGTTAGCAGCGCTTGGTGGACGCGGAGGAATCGTATGGACAGACGTACTCTAGCCCCATTGCTGGTGAGCCATTCAATGTGCTTCCAATCTGTTGGGTTCAGAGCAACAGCTTTGGTCTTGACCAAAATGTAATCATCTCTAAGTTTGGGGATTGAGGCTTCCGTTGCTATGGCCTCTCCAGGCTTCTGGACGACAATTGCTGTGTTGGATGGCATTTTGAATATTAATATATGATACGGTGATGGGGTGATGGGGTGCAGATGGGGTGGCAAGAAATTCAAACGGGAATTATGTGTACGCTCGAAAGATTTTGCGAGGGGAGTAGGAAGACTTTGATATACAGGATATCGGCATTCTGCAACGCATGATTGATAATCATCACCACCAAAGAAGAAGAGCTTTGTGTTCGCTGAGTGGAGAAATCACAACTTTAGGTTTTACCATGGCACTTTGACGATGGCATTTTGATGCGGGGTGGAGTTTTGTTTGGCCAGAACTTCTTTGCTTGACATCACTTTGCCCCTCTCTCGAGCATGGATTACTCACACGAGTACCTTGTTGTACCTAGGCAAGAAAAGTCAAACAACGTGGTTCGACCGTTTTAAGGTCGGTAGACCTCGGGAGTCAAATAGAAATGAATCTTTAACATCTTTTGCGGACGGGAGAATGGAGACCAGCAGTGCAGGGCCATTACCGGTTGAGGTTTGGCATGGAAGGACTTGGAATCCATCACTAGAAAAGAAGTCCGAAAGAAACCCACTCTTGTGCGGCGATATCATTTTTAGTATACAGAGTAGAGGGCGTAGTGACTCGTGAGGTAATGAGTAGTGAGTCGTTCCGGCCTTTGCTTATTAACTTATAAAGTGGCTCAAGACTCGATATTTTGAAAATGCAATCAATACTGTATTCAGTGCATTGTCTGTCTGTCGTACATACTCCTAATACTCATTCCATCAACAACTCGATATTTCTCCACTCTTCAGCAAATCAACGGAAAAGAATAGAATGCAAAATAGAACAGTATGAACTGTCAATTTCTTCTGCAGAATGAAACAATTAAGAAATATCAAGACAACAGCGCTTGTACAGCGAATTAAAGAGTCAACGATGCTGATTTCTGATCACTTCATGCGGAAATCAATGACTGAACCATTTCCTAGCCAAGTATGTATGTACTCGAGTATGTTTGTGTGTGGATGAATCGATGTATATGTTAACACATCTTCTTAAATTCATGATGTGTTCAAAAGCACCTTGAACTAACAGTAGGGAGGTGGTATACATAAGATTACATACGGAGTAGCTACCGAATTCATTGCGGGTGCAAATGATAACTCTTAAATTAACGAGATGCAAGATGAATAATGGATGTGAGATGTGAGATATGCGAGGACTCGTTGTACACTGTCGTCTGTCGTCTGTAGTCTGTAGTCTGTAGTGTTTATTGTCCTTTTGGGTTTGCCTCGTTTACCTCTTTTGCCTCGAGTTCCAATGGGACTCGGTCTTTCACAAACTTCTTTTCTTCCATGCATGAAGGTGATGGTTTGCATCTCAACATTACTTATATCAACCAAAAGATTTTGTCCCCTCGACCAGGTATCTCTCACCCCTCTCTACTGTAGAGTTACTTATATAGTAATGACTCGAACCAAGCAGAAGAAAAGGTATCAAGGCGCGTCGGTATCCGCGGTTTGTTATACGTGCATATCCAACGACAGATCCTTGAAGCGAATCAGAATCTCTCTCCCACGATTCCAATTTTTTACGGGTGCAGTGTGACCAGCCAAGCAGACCAATAGCCATGATGAGAGCAAGAAATAAATCTCCGTGTGCATAAAATCAATAGATAGTATCATGTAATTTGATGAAAATCTTCATCTCATTTCCCCTTTCACAGCATTTCCTTTTTTCTCATTGCCTAATGATGAATGATGAATGACTTGTCTTCCTCTCCCAGTCTCGATGCGAGCGAGGATGTGTATGTGGCTGCGCATTGTCATTGTCACGATACAGTACTTCTTGTATCAAGAAGAAGCGGTGTAGGGTGTAGGATGTAGGATGTAGGATGTACTCTGTAGAGTACTACTCCGTAGAGTGTAGAGTGCAAGGTAGCAACATGTATTCGTGAATACTGAAGAAGTATCTCAAGTATGGTGGAGAATAGGTATGAAATGATGAGGATGCCCAGAACTATAGACGTAGTAGGTAAGGTAAGGTAAGTTGATGAATGGATAGATACTTACTGTATCTCCCTCACTCCATCCCTCGCTCCCTATCTAGTAGTTGATCGCGAAAATAGACAATTGACAACACCTGAGTAACCTTATGAGATGGAATGTCGTTGAACCATCACGTCGTCAACTGTAACCTACCTACCTACCTACCTAGTAATTACTCAAAAGTCCACGCAGTACAACTATAGATAGTTATCTGATAGTCACAAACAAGTTGAAACAACCTTCGTCAGCTATACAGAGTAAATAGATACTGTTAGTACCTACCTTGCTTGTCCTCCTCCTACCTACCTTACCTACCCAGGTACTGTACATATTGTTTATTACCTTGGAATCCTTTGAACGACCTGCCCACTCGTGCCAATACAGCATCCATGCTTTTCATAGATCTGCCCTACCGATTCAACTTGGGCCTATTAGCTACCTGTCCGCTCTGTCAGTACCCGCAACCTCCTAGAACTAAAGTGGAAACCTTGCCAGTCATCGTGTGTTATTCTGTCCTGTCCAGTCCTGTCCCGTCCCGTCCTGTCCTGGCCTGTTCGATTCGATGAGTGCGTGAATGCATACTTGCATAGCATCCATACTGTACATAGTTCTACCTGTATACATAAAGTAGGTTCTACACTCTATCAGTCAGTACTGTATCATCCAATGCAAGAATCTTATTTTATGAAGTATCGTATCGTTGGACTCACAGTACCCGACTTAACTTATTACTCATTCAGAACGAACCGAACACTCATTATCCTCGAGAATAATCCGATCTTGATTTTTAAATGGATATGAACGTCTGATGTGGACCTTGGGACATACAGTGCAGTAAGTACAGTAGGACTCTGGATATTAAGGTGACACAGATAGGGTCTCGATAAGGATTTTGTTTTGGGGGATCAACACTTTCAGCGCCGATACCTGATTGAATGTCTCAGAATTCGCGAAGGATACAAACGACCAGGGCGATATTCTACGTGTGACCACGTCCGAAGTTCTCTTCATACCATACCATACGATCATATCATATCATACATGCCCTGATCTGATCTGATCTATCTATACTTCACCCTCACTCCATACCATCATACTATCGATTTGTTGTATTTTTACTTAAATTTTCTCAGCCTGATCTGCTTTCCTTTTCTCCCGTTTCTAACATCCCTCTTTTCTGTCTCTGCCACGCATTCGCCGCGGATCCCACTTTGCCAGCCCCCCCTCAAGAGTGCTCTCATGTCGAGTACCACACAGGTTCGATGAACTTGACACTTTCATGCCATAACAGAAGTTCGAATATCCACAATGGCAGCGGTCAAGGCTTTGTCGTACGGAAGCGATTGTCTAGGGAGCGATTGTAGATTGACTACTACGACCCTTCCTAGAGCGATTGGGTGGGATGAGGGGGACATTCGCATAAGGTTAAGATTCATTGCGAAAGCATGGGAGGCATGGCGAGAAGATAAAGATATATTCCGTTCAGGATGGGTATGCATACAATGATTTTAATATGGTTTGATTTCTATGTCTGCTGCTAGGTTGATAAGTTGGCGCAAACCGGACTGCAGTTTTGCTTCCATGCCCAGGAGAATACTATACAGTGGTCGCGGAGCACTTTGGATGAGAGTTGAGAGATTTCTGAGTTCAATGCATATATTGTAATTCATTCAGTCATTGAGTAATGACTTGAGCCTCACTCGTCATTTGCCAAATGCTCTGTCATGCGGCTTACTCTTGCGCATGAGGTGACTTGAGCACTATCCACAAGATATCTAATATAATTTTTAGGTCACAACCTCCGATTCGATATATACGCCGTGTCGCAGACGAATACATGTACCGCTGAAAACCCCAGAGTTGTTACCGAGATGGCCATGTAATATGTCTGCGCCAAACCATGAAGGTATCAAAGATAACCTGCACGACACGAATTCGCTCGCCAAAGCTCGATCGCAAAACTATATAAACTACCCTGCCACCCCTATAATCTCGCGAAAAAGAAATCATGACCATTCTCCATTTGACGATCCTAGATTAAGTCCCTCTGTCGATTTTAATTACCAAGATGGATTCAAGATGGCTGCGAAGAAAAGGAAAGGCAAAAATAATGCGCCTGTAGCCAAAGTCAAGGAAGATGATGGGGATGATGGAGCAAAGAAGAATGAGGATGACAATAATAATGGCGACAAAGGTGGCGGCGCAAGTGGCGATACTGGAGGTAGTGGAGACGGCTCTGGGAATGGAGGAGACGACAAAAAGGAGGATGAGAAGAAAGAAGAGGAGAAGAAAGAAGAAGAAGAAGAAAACCCTGCAGAACCGGCTGCCGATGATTTAATAGAAAGCTTCACTATAACGACGAAGAAGGATAAGAAGAAGAAGAAAGGGAAGGCTGCCGAGCCGGAGCCGGAACCAGTCCCACCACCCCCGCCTCCTGCTCCCGAGATAAAGATCGCCGAGACGTTTGATGACATTAAGTTGGACGATGGACCTAAGGTCGACCTAAATCCAGACACTGGTGGTAGTACCGCAAGTCCAAAATTACCTGGAGTTCTCGGTGGATGGGGGAGTAGCTGGATTACTGGAGCTGCATCTAAATGGGGTATTGGAAGCGCAACCAGCGCGAGGACGCCATCTCCAGTTAACAAATCCACAGAGGAAGCCAACAACCCTTGGAGTAATGACCGTGGTAAGCCCGAACATCAAAACCTAGGATTCACATTTGGTGCCCTTGACCAGGATGAAACTAAACCCACGATAACAGGTTCTCGGAAAGTGGAAACAAAGCCCGAACCCAAGCCTGACCCGAAACCTGACCCAATACCAGAAGAAGACCCTGGACTTGGCAATGCTACTTCCAAAAAGGAGAAGAAGAAAAAGAAAGGCACGGTAGCATCAGCGATAAACATGTTTGAAGTAGCCCCCAAAGAAGAGTCGAAAGTGGAACCTCCGAAACCCATTAATCTACCTGTTCTGGACGACGCTTGGGGTGCATGGGGCGCTACAAGCAACAAGATGAAAGGTAAAGCAGCCAATGAAACCCCAAAATCCAATGAGCCCCCAAAAGAGGAAGCCAAAGTGGAAACCAAAGTGGAAGCCAAAGTGGAAGCCAAAGTGGAAGCCGTAGTCGAGCCTGTCATAGAAGAGAAACCACTCACTCCTGTGCCTGCCCCTGTGGAAGATATTTCAAACGTGGAGACAACCTCCAAAAAGAATAAAAAAAAGAAGGGAAAGCTTACTGAACAATCAAAACCAGAAGATACACCGCCACCGGATCCCGAACCCGAACCTGAGCCCGAGCCTAAAGGGGAAGAGTTTATATCTGCTTGGGGTAATACTAAATCGGGTAAGAAAAAGAAGGGCAGGAATGCAATGGTTGAGGAACCACCAAAAGAAGAAGAACCACCACCTGTCATAGAACCCGAGCCAGAACCCGAGCCCGAGCCGTCAGTCGAGGAAAAGGTTGAAGAAGAGATCGGCTGGGGATGGGGGCTTTCTAGAAAAGATAAAAAGAAGAAGAAAACAGCTGCAGAGCTAACCCCTCCCGAACCCGAACCCGAACCTGAACCTGAACCTGAGCCCGAACCTGAGCCCGAGCCACCTCCACCTGTTAAACTGTCCAAGAAAGAGAAGAAGAAGAAAGGTAAGAACGCTGTTGTTGAAGCTCCAGTTGAGAAACCACCAACGCCACCGCCTGCACCTGAAATACCGGAACCAGAGCCTGAACCTATAGAAGATACCAGTGCATGGGACTCATGGGGACTCAGTAGTTCCACAAAGAGCAAAAAAAAGAAAGCCAAAGATGAAATTACTGCTCCAGCAATAGGTGGTTTTGATTGGGGATTTGATGACAAGCCAAAAGATGAGCCAGCTGAAGAAGAATTCAAAGACCCAGAACCGGAATCGGCCTCAAAGTCTGTAGAATCTGTGGGAATTTGGGGTGCTCTTACCTCTAGCAGGAAGAAGGATAAGACCTCTAGTAAGGACAAGGATAAGAAGAAGAGTAAAAAGAGTCCTGAAGAGCCCAAGATAGTCGAGGACTTTGATGAACCCATACCGGAGCCGGCCCCTGACCCACCTCCAGCTGTCACTGATGATTTTAGTTGGGGCTTTTCTTCGACTTCTTACAAAGACAAAAAGAGGGGGAGTAAACACAGGGACCATACACCTGAGCCTGAGAGTAAGCCAATGATTGAAGCTATAGACCCTGCAGACAACGATGACGACTGGATTAATTGGGGGAAAAGCGCCAAGAAGAACAAACAAGAGTCCTTACTTCCTGTAGATGACTTTGATGAACCTATGTCACCTCCACCAGTACCAGATGCTCCACCTGCCGTCGATGATTTCATTGAATGGAGTTCTTCGAAAGACAAGAAGAAGAAAAGGGGCCTTATCGAAGAACCTCCTAAACCCGAGTCCATCAAGGAATCCAAATTTGACGACTTCTGCACTCCGATATCTTCTAAGCCTGCTGTCAAACTCGGCAGAAAGGAGCAGAAAGAGGCAGAAAAAGCAAGAAGGAAGGCAGAAAAAGAAGAAGCGGCAAGGAAATTGGCTGAGGAGGCAGCTAGACTGAAAGCTGAGGAACAAGAGAGGATTGAAGCCGAAGAAAGAGAGAGAATTGAAGCCGAAGATAGAGAGAGGATTGAAGCCGAGGAACGAGAGAGAATTGAAGCTGAAGAACGAGAGAGAGTTGAAGCTGAAGAACGAGAGAGAGTTGAAGCCGAGGAACGAGAGAGAGTTGAAGCTGAAGAAAAAGCCAAGGCAGAAGCTGAAGCTGAATCCTCAGAATCAGAACCAGAGCCGCCCAAAAATGATTGGAGCTCAATTTGGGGTCTAGCTTCGGGCAGCAAATCAGACAAGAAAAAAGAGAAAAAGAGTAAGAAAAAGGGTATTCTCGAAAGTGAAGCTCCTTCTCCAGCTCCAACCCCTCCAGTAGAGCCTGAAACAGACAACATATGGGGGTTTGGATTGAGTGCAAAGAAATCAAAATCTAAAGAGAAAGAAACTCCCCCTGCCAAACTCAGCAAAAAGGAACATAGAGAAGCTGAGAAGGCACGAAAGAAGGCTGAAAAGGAAGAGGCTGAAGCTAAGGCTGCAGAAGAAGCAGCTAGATTGAAAGCCGAAGAACAAGCAAGACTCGACGCTGAGGAGCAAGAACGCCTTGAAGCTGAAGAACAAGCAAGACTCGACGCTGAGGAGCAAGAACGCCTTGAAGCTGAAGAGCAAGCAAGACTCGACGCTGAGGAGCAAGAACGCCTCGAAGCCGAAGAACAAGCTAGAATTGAAGCAGAAGCTGCCGAAGCAGAAGCCAAAAGATTGGCCGAGGCCGAAGCAGCTAAACCCAAAGTCAAATTGTCAAAGAAGCAACAGAAAGAATTCGATCGATTAGCTAGGAAGAAAGCCGAAGAAGAAGCCGCTGCAAAGCAAGCCGAAGAAGAAGCTGCCAGAAAAGCCGAGGAGGAAGCTGAGGAAGAAGCTGCAAGACAGGAAGAGGAGCGAATTTTCAGAGAGGAAGAAGAAGCCGCTAGAGAAGAAGAAGAGCGTATCAATAGAGAAGCAGAAGAAAAGGCAGCCAGAGATGAAGCTGAAGCTGTCAAAAGGGCCAAAAAGGAATCCAAATCGAGTAGGGCTAGGAAGTCTAAACATAGCAAAGAACCAGAACCTATGCCTCCTCCACCACCACCAATACCAACCAAATCTCCAACTCCAGAACCAGATGAAGACATGGAACCAACCCAGGAAGAAGTAAATGAAATTCTCGCTTTGGGTGATCGCACAAAGCCCGCGTCGCAGGCCTTTAGTTTTTGGGGAGCTCCTAAAAAATCGTCACCAATCATAGAAAGGCCATCACCAACCAAAGATAGTACTAATCTTACTGAGGCATCCACCAAGAATCTGATGGCTTGGGGCACGGGATCAGACGAGATTGCGATTGCTGACAAATCGACGCGTCCAGAAACCTCTTCTAATAAGAACAAGGACACGACACCTAAATGGCCATTACCATCAATCAAATCAAGCATATTAAAAAAAACACTCGGAGGAACTGTTGCTGATAGGTTAAGAGCATTTGAAGCAAATAAAGCCCCTCAACATATCGATGAGCCTGATGAAATAGAAGAATATTTCCCGGCACTTTCTCCTTCTCCTTCTCCTTCTCCACCACCACCACCTCCGCCTCCACCTGCGCCGCCAGCATTAAGTAAGGAAGAAAGGAGAAAATTAAAATCTTCATCCAGGAGAGATAAGGTAAAGTTGGAAGATCCAGAAGTCCTTCCTGGTGCATTTCCAGAGTCTGCTTACGACGACGAGATTATTGATATTGTCGAGATGCCAATTCAGAAGAAGAACAAGAGTAGATCTAGTAAGAATAAGGAACCTTCTAGAGCACCATCTATACCTATTGAGCCCCCCACACCACCTCCTGAAGTAGAACCGCAACCGGAACCGGATTCGGATCACAAATCCTTCAAGAAAGAACGTCCTCGAGTGGTTCGCGATGGCTCTTCTTGGGGGGCCTGGGGAGCAGAGCCTCGCAAAGAAGAAAGGGAGAAAAAATCATCCAGAGATCGTGATCGTAGATCTGATGACCCCCCAATAATGAGAGAGGAGAGAAGATCCGCCAGAGATGTCGACCCCAGGCATTCTAAATCTAGAAGATCATCTGCTAGAGAGGAGAAAACTTCCTCAAAAGACTCATCTTCAGACAAAGCAGATAAGTCGTCAAAAGGCGATAATAGACCACCGGTTTCTAGAGGAATATCAAATATGTTTGGGCCTGCTACACCATTATCTAGGTCTAATTCAAAAATCCGAAAGGCGACCAGATATGAGTAGAACGGGCTCACGCCGACACTCTGTCACCATTGATAGTTCTTTTAAATATCCAATTCCAAATCCTGATGATTCTCGTGAACCCCCTCCAATGTCCGCAAAAGCTGCAAAAATGTTTGGTCTTGGTGTCCCTGGCAAGCTTTCAAGAAGCAAGTCGGAAAAGACTAGGCCATCACGTGGTACGTATTTCCATCAAGTATCATAATTATTACTTATGCTAACAACATTTATGAAGATGGTGACGTGGATGATGACGTGGCAGACCCTATCCGTCACAGGTCCAGGAGTGATAAAAAAAGCAAATCAAGAGTAACTGACGATTCAATGTTGAACGGGCAAGCGCCACCATCTGTACCTATGCCTCCGCCTCCGCCACCTATGGAAATACCAATTCGAAGGAAGACTGTGCCTGCCACAGACTGGCCTGCTAGAGCGTATCAACAAAAACGACAAGAGGATGACATCGTTATGGTAGAACCGGGAGGCCCATCGGAAAACCTAGGTGCACCTGGACCTAAACGGACCGATTCAAACGCTCGTAAATCTGGTTTGGGTGGCATGTTTGGAGGCGTTTTTGGGAAGAAAGACAAAGAAAAAGATCGCCCCGACCTTAAACGCCGAAGTACAGCTCCAGCTGGAGATGAGAGCCGTGCATATAGGCGTGATGAGCGAAAGACTAGACGATCTTCGAGAGATGTAGACCCCGAGATTGATGTTACCATGACAGGCGCCGCCACTGAGGAGGATCAGGAGGCAAGAAGAGCAGCTCGGCGCGCACGAAGGGCTGAACGAGAAGCAGGTCAAAGAGGTGCCGAAGATGCACGAGCAGCCAAGGAAGAGTCAAGAAGAGATCGTCAACAAAGGGAAGAAGAGGACGAACGTGAGGCGCGAAGGGCCGCCAAGCGAGAGAAAAGACGTGCGGCTGAAGCCGCTGAACGACGAGTCGAAGAGGAACGGGAGGCAAAGGAAGCTGAACGTGCTGAACGTCGAAGAGCAAGGAAGGAGAGAGAGGCTGCACAGACAGATGGCGAGGCACGAGCTGAAGACCCTTTGCGTTCTAGGCGCAGACGAAGCCATCGAGATGGTGAAGATGACGAGGCTCGTCGACGAAGACGTGAAGAACGAGCGAAGTCATCTGATCCTCGAAAATCAAGCCGCAAATCTGCACCTGTTCCAGAACCCGAATTTCTTCCAGCCGATGGTCCTGTTTACAATCGTTCAAAGCCCAAGGCTCCGGCTTGGCCTCATAGTGGTACAGACTCTTGGGTAAGAGAGAACTCGGATGCGCCGCCTCCGCCAAATATTCCCACAGGAGAAGCATCTCCTGTTGATGATACGGTAGGTGGAGAGGCTGAGAGAAAGAGAATGAGAAAAACGAGACCGATGGGAAATGATGATGATAAGCGACGGAGAAGGGAAGAAAGAAGACGGGAAAAGGAAACAGAAAGGCCTACAAGGAGCTCAGAAGGCAGTCAAGAGGATGCTATACGAGAAAGCCAGAGAGACTCCGGCTTCGAGACATCTCGAACGCCAAATGCTTCTGGCGGTCTCTTTGGTCGTTGGAAGAGATATGGGGGATTCTAACGAAATTAAATGATTTGATAACGAAATGAGATACGAAGACATGACCTACAATGTTATTACGGTCATGGGGAATGGGGAATGGGTGGTTTGAGCGAATGTATTTTGATTTTTGCTCTTTTGTTTTGCATTTTGATTCTCGTTGCTATTCTAGCGAGTGGAGAGGCTTCGGAAAGATTTGAATATTAGGGGATATATCAGGTTTTAGATTCTCGGAACACTGGTTGTTGCAGAGATGGTTTTATCATTCTCCTCTATTGTATACCCTTATTATGTTTTTCTTTCTCCTTGGGAATGTTATATACCGCACACTGCGAAGTACTGTACACGTTAAATTCGAAGATTCACCAATAAGATATGTTTAGATGCTCAACTATTCAGAATTCAAAGCGCCACATCTCCCAAAATCAATCAATACCCGAATTAACATCCACCAGTGATCCAGACTTCAAACCACCAACCACCAGCCACCAACGTCGAACCTCAAGCCTCAACCTCAAGCCTCAGACCTCAGACCTCAGACCTCACACACGTGAATACGTTTAAACATCACAACAAGAGACAGCCCATTTCAACCTCAGAGAAACATGTCTCTCATATATGAGTATATTTTCTCATATCTACCACATCACCTCATATGATACAAGCATACATAGTACGTTCTTGCTCAAAATACTGTACTAGCAAGCACCTGCCACTGTAAAACCAAGTAAAAGGGAATACTTCGCTGAATGCAGTAATTGGGAATCGAGTGTGGGGCCAATCGACACGGAACATCGGGGGTTGACACTACACGCTTGACCAATTTAGGTTATGTTATCCATCGATAGTATGGATTGGAGTGCACAGCATATGGACAATGATGAATGATGATTGATGATTGATGATTGTGATGATTGTCAATGCCTAGTAGCTCCAACTAGTAAGGTTCCTCATGACTGTTGTATGGCGGAATGCAATGGCGGAAGGCCATGATCCAGTAGATAAGGAGTCTTGTCGACTGGGGGAATCGCTGGGTCACATTCTTTGAGGATATGATAATTGATACTTGCTTGATATTGGATACTTGATACCACCTGGGCAGCTGGATATTACGACTTGACGTTTCCTACGATCGTTTTATTGTTATCGCGATTTCCTTTCCCTATTTGAGATGATTGGATCAATGATGATGATAGGTTTGATATCCATCTGGAGTACTTATTAGGTTTGTCGAGGGAGCACTTGTGTTTAAGTTTGATGCAGATGCTCACTCGTCATCACAATCCAGTGTCGCTTCCATTCAGATGCCATTTTCTCTTTCCTTTGAGCCATTCGGACTTATTTCACAATATGATTATGATATAGTCTATCTATATTGCCAATATTGTTCATCGGCGCAATACACTTCTTCTGTTGGTTGACTTTCTGTCAACAAGGCTTTGAGCCAAAGCTTCTTATACTCAAATACCACACATCTACACTTCCATTATTCGCACACTCAAACTATACAACACATTTTTTTCATATCATTCCCCCATCACTGAGTATCACACAACGGCCCCAAACACCTGGCACTTATTGGTGCTTCCCCAAAGCGACACAATGATTACTATGGATACCACGGCAATATCTAGCCAATGGGCATTTGTTTTTGGTGTAATGGTGTTTTTACTTACAGGACTCGCATTTTCATATACTCAGAGTTGGCACAAGTCCCTACTCAGCAATTTTCATATTCAACATCGACGAGCATCTACATCCGCAACTCCACCTCGTTCATTATCCCCGAGCAAAAAGACTGCAGAGAAATCATCAAACTCCACTAGCAACGCTCCAACTTACTACGATGCTTTTCCACCTTCAAGACGCTCGACGCTCGCACAGGTTGCCAGAAAAATTCCTCCCCGGTTTGGCATTGTCTTGACCTCAAGCAACCCATCGATCGAACACATGGCAAAGAATAAACTCTCGATGACTCAGTCTTATACTCTTGGTTTTGAAACTCCAAAATATACCCCAATGGGTTTCTCTACTCAAGAGCTTAACGCCATGGGTGATTTCCCACCTTACGATATCTTAACCGGCGTCCCATTACCCCAGCCTTATGAAGGATTTAACCCCAAAACTGCCCTTCCTAGACCTTACAGGCCTATGAGATGGCAATACCATCAGACTATGTGTAATTAAAATCTCCAATCTTCATTGAAAATATGCTGATATTCATTAGCTCTCCACAAAATGGAACCCGACTGGTGGGCTCGAAGTCGAGAACACATACTGTTCCCGTATTGCCGAACGCCAAGGACTCTTCAAGCAATATGGCAAAATGGTACTCGATTATCTGCCCGGTAGCGAACTTGTCACCAAAGAACTCATGGAAATGTGTCTTCAATTCTACTGTGCCCGCTACCCCGCCTATTTCTCGCTCTCTCCGGACAAAAGGACATTCCACAATGCTCTTCTCAAGACTACTACAGAAATCAAATCCATGCACCCCCTTCACGTACTTCTAAACAATGTTCCCGAAGACTTTGCAATTGTGCTAAGGAATGACGAAGATGGAATGTACTATTTCCGCGCTGGTATCATCTGTAGCTCACTCGGCTGGAATGTCTCAACAAAAATTGGGTTGAAGCTCGAGGATATCCACCGGCCGATCCCAGACTACAAAGAGAAAATGTCTTTTAGTATGGATCGTTTTTTTACCAAAATGTCTACCGATGCCCCCATTCAGCGTGGTAGTTGGGGACTCGAAATTGGTGCTCCTTTATTTATGCCGGCCGGTCATCCGCATGAAAAACTGAGAGAAATACAGAAAGAAGGTTTGACGATTGAAGAATGTAACTTGAGAGTTGATTGGCAGACTTTAAGACGATTACCATTGAGTGGAGGTATAGTGTTTAACTTCAAAGCGCTCTTCACGCCAGTGGTGGAATTCAGGGATGAGCCATATATACCAGCATTAATGTGCAAAATCTTGAAAGAAGGAAAGAAGAATTTGATGGAGTACAAGGGAACCTGGCATGTAGAGCATGTGGTCATACCTGAAATGGAGAAGTGGGCAAAGGAACAGGTGGAGAAGGGATTGGTGGTGCCACAGGAAGGCGAAGAGACTTGGAAAGAAGAGACTTTGAGTGAAAGTCCGTATTTTCCGGGCTGGGAGGAGAAATGGCATAAGCAGCAGGGCTTTTAATTTGTATTTCGGGAGCTTTACAGCTGTGTGGAAGCTTTTCAAGTATCTAGGAGATCTTGGAAACCGTTATATGACTTTGAATGTACATACATCAATGGAGCTTTTCATATTCATCATCAAAACAATCCTAGATATCTCAAAAGCCAAATTCATGTTCTTCCATATTCAAAGGACTGATACAAGCATCGCAAATAATATAGCAATTAAAGAGGACTATCGAAATCTATTAGAGCTATCTCCAGAATGGCTAGAAGAACCCATCGCCTGAACGGTTTGATCGCCGAGCTCATCATCACGCAGTCATACGTATGGATCTACAGGGGTTTCTAAAGCTCCGGTCATTAGCCATGAAGGAGCAAAGGGTAATATTGATGTATTGGGCATGAGTGCGCCTGAAGACTGAATAAATCAATGCTGTGGCAAAGAATGAGGGTCTTTGCCGTGTCCCCGTCATTTCATCCAAGCCATTCAATTTCTTGGTGCCCTCTCTACAACTCAGGTGATAAAACTCAAAGCCTATTGCTGTGTTTTGACGACGGGAATTGCAGCATCATGAAATCCTTGATTACGGATTTTTGGGCCATGTATCCCAGTGCTGTCCTTTTCATCGCCATTTCACATGGGAGCGTCATGTTTGGTCTACTAGCAGCTGCTATAACAGATGGGAACAGGGTGGTTAAAGCTCACGAGAAAATTCCACTCGCTTACGGATTCGTGCTTCCATCAATGGTTCGTGAATTGAGTAACATTCCCAGTCTCTTTGAACAGCGCTCTGAAAATCTCGATGTCTTATTTTTCGCTGGTGCTGATCTCTAGCAAGAGGTTGGAGATACGGCTGCCTCCAAAATCCTACATTATAATCACTATGGTAACACTAAATCTGGGCTCCTTCCACTCCTTTTATCACCTTGCTCAATTAAGCGAGATCGCAAAGAATAGAAATTTCCCCAATCTGCAGAAAACTTGGTGTTGAATAGACCGTTCATCTTACATCAAACTCCAGGCCAATGTCACGAATATCATTCACAATACTTGACCCGTGAATTTCAACATGAGCCCTTCATCCTGTGTTTCGTCAATAGCTGGTCTCGTGAGCTTGCTCCCGCTTCAATTCACGGCAGACCACAGACCTGCCGTGCTTTTTGCTTTATTCATGTCTGCGATGTTGAAAGACAACAACCCAGCATGTCATGCACAACCCAAATGCAGAGCTGAAGAGCTTGGGCAGCGCGCTTCCACAAGATTTGGCCCTGCATTCGAAGCAGATGGGGGACCGAGATGTGTTGCAAGATTTGGCCGGGTATCAGGCGCTCGAGAAGATTCGGGATGGTGGAACAGAGTGGAATGGGTTTCCTGCCTCGTTGTATCGTCTATCCATCTCAAAGTCATACCAGATCCTATTGGAACACGTGGAGGGAACATTAATTTTGTACCGATTGATGTTCTTGCAAATGTACTGGTCGAAACAGTCTTCAATCACGCTTCCAAGCTTGTCGCAGGCGGAGAGACACCCAAGGAGCTGGCAGTTTTTTTACACTCTCAATCCACAAGATATTCATTATGAGGTTTTGCTTCCCAAAGTCATATCTTCCATGCAGGGAATTGCCGAAGAGTCGATGGTTGTTGAATCAAGTACGTCAGAAGACTGGGTCAAGATGGTGAAATCAGACATTATTGCTGTGGCGGCAATGAACTATAGACTCGACATAATATTAATCGAGAACCCAGCTGCAAATTAGTGGAGTTTTACGAGGATGCATCTTCCATCAAACGGGAAGATGATGTGCATGTGTGGGATATCTGTATCGAGATGAAAAGTAGACTGAGCGAGCGACTGCGGACTTAGGGTGCCGTGAACGATGAATGCTTTAACAAAGTGGGTGCAGGAATGGATATCCCCAGATGTTACATACTAGAACCAGGGCAACAGAAGCCTCTAGATCTTCGTCGAGAGATCTTATGCATAAATTTCATATGGATACCAGATCTAAGAAAGATATCCAAGCCATTATCTAAGCGTGTTTCGGCACCCTAGGTGAAACCACTCTAATCACATACTTGCTCCTGGTATAATCTTTTTCCTTTCATATACTAGAGGAAAATGGAAGAGACAAATGCGCGGAAGCCCATCTTTTCTTTACTCGACCTCACACACTCAAAAACTTCCCAACAAGCTCTGCTACCTCCTCTCCCTTCGTAATCGGGAATTCATGACCCGCTCCCTTAACAACCTCCCAAACAACTCTCTCATCGAAATTCCAGCGCCTATCATCTCCCGTGTCTATACTGTCGGCCATCCTCTCCAAATCTTCCTTCAACTCCTGTGGTACAATTACGTCATCCCACTCCCCCACTATTAACAATATTTTCTCTCTGCTTCTAGACTTGCCATCCTCTTGGCTAGTTCTACAATCCCGAGATCCCCATAATCTTCTCCATGTCTCCTCACATCCAGAAATCGATGCGTACATAATCGAACTCGCAAATGCATTTGCATATCCCCGATGCCGTTGTGTTTGCCAACACATCACCTCTCCGACCGTTATATGCGGCAGTGAAGGGGATATAGGCGTATCGTCAAACGATATTCTAGTATCTGTCCTTTTAGCAAGAGAGGAGGAGGGGATCGCCGTTGTGAGCTCCGAGTCCACTTGTCCTTGATTCTCATCTTCTTTATCATCAAAATCCAAATTCGTGACGGGGAGAGAGGAAGAAGAGAGAGAAGGGAGGGAATTTGGGGCACCCTTGTAAGCCCCACTAACCCTCCTCCTCAAGATCCACCCCCACAACGCATCAGGGAACCACCACTTTCTCATCACCTTCCCCTTCCAACCAAACTTCTCGTCTCGAATTAACCCTCCAGGTGCCAACAAAACCACACTTTGGACCATTTCAGGGAACCCTACCGCAAAATCTACAGCAACGCCTCCACCCATCGAAAAGCCGAGAATGTTGAACCCATCCCCAACCCAGGACAACGAGGAAGAAGTAAGAACAAGTAGTATTTGCGCAGTGTAAAGTCTCTCATCATGTGGCAAATCCGCAACTCCATCTGAATACCCTCTCCCGAAAAGATCGAAAAGGAGGACCCTGCATCCATGTGAGGAGGCGAGAGTGGTGGCGAGGGAGTGGAGGGATATACAGGGGGTGGAGATGCCGTGGATGAGGAGGACTTTGGGACCCGTTAGGGGTCCAAATTCATAGGCTCGCGTGCTACCATACTGTATTATCGGTTAGTTTGTACGAAGTCATAAAAGGGGTATAAACTTAGGGTTGAACTTTAACGAACAGGACTGGGTATATCACGGGCTCCCGGGAATATATCCGGCGGATAAGGTAATGCGAATATTTCTCCGCGGGACAAAGTAGGGATTTGAGTGGTTAGTGGACTGGGAACTATTTTGGATTTTGACTTTGCTTCCAAGTCTGATTTTTCCTTCCACGACGCAATTTTGGTGACGTCTCCAGGAAAATAGACATCACGAAATGTGAGAAAAAACAACGAAGTGGTAGCCAATCCCGCAAAGAGAGACAGTGGAATACCGAGGGAGCGGTTTGGTACAATATTCGTGAAAGCTTTGTGTATTGAACTAAGACTTTCCGGAATGGTACCCGCGGAAAGCATCGTTTCACGGGTACAAAAATTTTGTTGGTATTTGTGTTGATATCGATTTTAATTTTGTACTTGTGTTACCGAGGGGTAAGGGATCAGACGGCAGTGCCGAAGAATTCCCGACGATGGTGTTAGTCACGTGCATTGCTTGATATTGGTGCTGAGTATGTCCACGCATTGTAGAAATGCTGAAGAGAATGGAAGAGTGGCACATTTACCTCCCAGGCACAGGTGGAAGGTATACTCAACAATTTCAAGTCACCAGGCCCGATGCATTTTCTGATTCCTAGACATCAATGAAGACAGAAAAGGGTCGTTCATTACAGTATTGCAACCAAGCGTCTATAGACAGAGGAGCTTAAACAAGTGAGCACAACTCATTCAATCCTGACCAAAAGAACAAACTCTGTCTCCGTCCAAAGTCCCGGACCTCATTTGTAAATGCCGAGCAATTTGCAATATGTCGGCACTTCTATCGCTTCCATCGCTTCCATCGCACTTCCATTCCAACCAACGAAGAACCTAGAGACTAACTGGTTATCATGCGCATGTGCCCAGATGTACATGCTCATCTAATCGTCATCTATCTGATTTATTGGAGCCTAGCTAAAAATCACTCTCCTCGGGACATGAACCTACCTGTTGGTTTTTCATTTCTTGCATCCGCCACGTTCGCTCCGGACCGCTACACATGGGCATTGCAACATGTACGTGATGCTAGACATTGTCTCTCATGTTATCTGATTTGATCAGAATAATCACAAGAACGTTTGTAAAGTGGGCACCACGAGCGGAGTCACACAGGCACTGTCGCATGGGAAGTACCTAGTAAATGGGGAATGTGATGGTTATGTAGAGCGAGACGCTAATGTGAAGTTGATGGCGGGCGGTAAGGACTGAACATGGAAAGGCTAGGGAAGGACGAACAGGTACCCAGGATGGATATATGACAAGGGATGGGGATTCCTAGATTGATTGATTGGAAATAGGGTAAGTGTTGAAATTTTGAGATTAGATTCTGGAAGATGGGTTCTTGGAGATGAGTATGAGGACGTGAGGAAGAAGTCAGCAGATTGACATTGGAGGTTATAGGGAAATCTATAGAGCTGTGGAAAATGAGACATTTCACTTGACTGTGTGGATAGACAATGAATGTATCGGAAAGACGGAGCGAAGCTTGACTCATGCGCGTAAAGTATAACGCGAAAAATCGCGTTAATACGCGTCTCATTTTCCGCTTATGCCCTTCTATTGGAGATCATGAAGCCTTCATCACAACAGGGGAAATAAAGTGACGAATGAGATGATGTTATCTTTCAAGGATCTAAAAAGCAAAAACAGAGCAGGGAGAGAAGATCGTTTGACATGCGAGGATGCTTGCTTGGAGAGAGGTTATATGCAGACGGCTTGGTTCTGTGTGCATTGCGGGTGATACACAGATAGTAGATAAGAAGGGAAGCTTTGCGAGGTTTCGGAACAATGATTTCACTAACAATATCAGATAATTGCAAGGGAAGCTTTCGGATGTTTGATACAAGAGAGAAATCATTTGACCATCATGAGATCAGAATCGAGAATCGAGATCTGTATGTTCGAAGTACTCAAGTGTATGACAAGGTTGATGGCAACACTGATCAGTACGCGTCATTGAGTACATTTTTATATATTATTACATGAAAACCTTAAGAGGGAAGGCTAATAATACTATAAGAAGAGTATAAATCATCTCCATTAGCATGCAACATGTTCGTAGGAAGGGCATCTTGACTGGAAGAAGCACTAAAATGATGTAATTCAACAGACATTTATTTGATTCTTAAATTGTCTAATTGATGTATGATGGAGAAAATTGAAGGGAGGATTGATAATCATGAGACTAATCCTTCGATTCCTAGTAAGACATTGAAGTTTACCAGTCTTTTGATAGAAAGGGAGGGAAACTTCCTTCCGTAAGTTTGCTGGCTGTAGCTCTTTAACAAACTAGTGTTGGACAAAAGCTACTAATTGAGATAATAGTTGATTTGGTTCCTATGCTTAGCTGGACATGTATTGATTGTAGAGAGTTTGCACTTCGTCTATCCAGTAGAAGTAATGATAAGAAAACTAAGCAGGTTGTGGAACTGCGTGATAGTTATTTAAAGTAGCACAATACAGTAGGTACTTGAGCTTTGAGTCGACTCGGGTTAATGGCAAGGGGTGTGGCAAAGAGGAAATTGAGTAGTACTGTTAACGGTGACTGCATGAAAGCGAGGAGGAATTAGAAGGTTGATTCATGGGGAAGAAGAGATGATGAATCTAGTTATCCCTCACTGGAGAACCCAGATTAAGAGGTAGGTCGGTAGACATTCAAAGATAGAAAAGACGAATAGCAGCTACTCCAGGATTATATATTAATCTAAGTGATGGATAATGATTATAAACTATACAGAGTAGTTAGTACAATACAAACTTCTTCTCCCGTCTCTCCTTCATTTTGCCGACCTTGTTTGTATAATTAGTCATTTCAACTCAACTCAACTCAACTCAACTCAAACTCAAGTCAACCCAACTCACCTCACCCCACCACCTCTCCAACAGAATAGCTGAAGGAATGGATTAATTGATTCATTGAGTAATAATTCTTGTACCTGCAAAGGTGCGTACAGTTTCTCTGTCCCATCCCATAGATTTTTATCCCTGTTAGACAAATCAAACTAACTTTCATTAGTCTATTAGCGTCTCCATAAAAGTCTAATGCAGCATTGATCACACGTTCACAAATCCATAAATCCTGGGCCCCTGCAATATTTGTGCAGTTAGTGAGCATTATTAACATTAACTCCAGCTCTCCGCCCCCGTTTGAGATTTTGGCCCTCTTGTTCATCCTTTCTCGTCAAAATAGCAACGAAAACGGATCTTAGATACCCATTGCGATAACAACCTAATTGGGAATATCACAACGTCATTATCATCGCATACGTTTATCAAAACGTTTATCTATAGAAGAGAAACTTGCGAATCTTTTGATATAATTTTCAAGCAATAAAGAAGATAATTCAAGGCTTCGACACTTTCCGGCGCATCCATCATTAGGCCTTTTGGTTGTCAGCATCACTTTGCTTTTTTGCCTGGAGAATAAACAAACAACATTACACTGTTGCCTACAACATTGAATCGGCCTCATAATTTCAGACATTGAAGATTATTCAACTGCAACATCACAACATTCATAATACAGCAAAGATGTTGCTGCCATCTGCATTTTGCTTGTGGCGACTCTTCGCAACCACCTTCCCAACAATCTCGAAATGACAATCATCTATTCGCATCACCACCTCTCTCACCCATCCCTTCACTGTCTTCCACACCCACCATCAGCAATTTATTTCAATCTTGTCGCGCTTTACAATCTATGCTCACAACACCAACTCAACTACCTTCTCCGCCTACACTTCATGCCGATATTCCCTCATCGCTTCCCACGGATAGAAACCCCCATACGAAACTAAGATTGCGCATACCCTCCTCAGCAAGGAAAGTTGGACCAGAAGTCGGTGATAGGAAGCGCATTACGAAGCGAACACAAAGAGAAGCCCCGAGAGGGGCTAACAAAAGGACGAGAGCGACGGATGATGATATGAATTGCGAGAATTTGAGTGACATTTCAGAACAGGAGCCTGAAGACTCAGTCTCTCAAGCTCCCAGTACACCGAAGCGTAGGCGGATAATCGCACCAGAGATATTGCCCCTGGGGCTGGAAAGAAAGGATTTTCATACTCTACATTTGTCGGAGATAGAAAAGACTGATGATGGCGGAACCTTTGTCTTTGGCGCTGGGAGCAGTTCACGTTGTGTTGAGAGTGAAACGCAAAGGGATGAGGAGGATGAAATAGATGGAAAAGATTGGTCGATGGAGGAAGATAGAATGTTAGTAGAGTTGGTGTTGGAAAAGCTGAAGTTGAGTAAAAGTGATTGGCAAGATTGTGCGAGGAGCTTAGGGAAGGACAGAGGGAGTGTAGGGAAGAGATGGAAGAGCTTAATGGGTGCTGGGGAGGTAGGGTTGAAGGGAAAGAGAAAAACAAGGACGAGGCTGCATTCAACTTGGAGATAGTTCTTATAGTTGTTTGACGGTCCTAGGTTTCTTCTTGGAGTATTTATGTGCACTGCCATCAGGAAAAATGGTCCATCCATAATACAGGTGTTTTGGGTTTTGGGAAGGAAATTGGTGTGTTAAAATTTCACGGATACATATGTATGAGCCTATATGGATTTGAAGCGGGAGGCAATTCTGGAAAAGGGGTTCGAGTGGTCGCAATTTTTTGGGTTTGGAATTGGGGTTTAGGCCGAATTAGTTTGATTGTAATATCAAAGGCTCTAGTTGTTGCCCTACTAGTACACTATTCAGGACTTCTCATAATATATAATACCTCCATAAGTCTTTTCACCTGCAAAAACATGAGATTTCCCTTAAAGGGCACCATTTCCATCCAAATTATTTTTGTTTCCGTGACATTGATCTCAAACTGAAATTTTGACTTTAATTCGTATAGAATCTCATATTATTTAACCATGGGTCTAATAATCGCCTATAATAGGAGGGTATCAAAGTCTATCTATCATGCGATCTGATCCAA
Source organism: Monilinia fructicola (assembly GCA_008692225.1). Taxonomy (NCBI): domain Eukaryota; kingdom Fungi; phylum Ascomycota; class Leotiomycetes; order Helotiales; family Sclerotiniaceae; genus Monilinia; species Monilinia fructicola. The sequence goes on along the minus strand of VICG01000001.1, from coordinate 1,978,883 downwards.
TCATTCTCAATCCCACCTCCCAAAATTGTCCGAGATCAGAGGTTGCCATCTAGTGCATCTACCCTTGTCTTCTTGTTCCACTGGAGAACCTACGTGAGGTGTAAATAGCCTTATGAAGTGTTAATTGGTTGTTTGTTCGTTTATACGTCGGATAGTTTCAAGTGCCTCATCTAGAACCAAGTGACAGTCTAATAGAGCGATGACTATGGGAGAAGGTTGAGTATTTATGTGCTCGATAAGAGGTTATGCAGAAGGAGAGAGGGGGGGGGGGGGGTACCAGGGTATTGGAGACATGACGAATGGTGCCTTGGAGGGTATGAAAATTAGTGAGTGGAAGGATAGAATATTTGATATTTGGCCTTTTTTGATTGCCATTGCCCGGTCATTGGGATATCGATATAGTTCTAATAGACAATAAGAAGATGCTCGCGCGAATTTAAGAATGTTCCAAAGCTTTCTTGACAAAGATTATTGTGGTGCCACTTCCAGTCATCATACTCTCTCTTCCGCCCATTAGCTTTCTTACTTCTTCAATGTGTAGTTTTACAATGTCCTTTCCGAGAAACGGGAGTCAGTACAAGCCCCTTTAGAGAAGACAAAATAAAATATTCCACTCATGGATAAAGAGGCCAAACTAACCTTCTCGGTACCTGCTTCTTTGGGATGTGCTTCCCTCCATCTGGTAACCATACTGGCTGTACTCAATCCCTTTTCCGCTTGCATGAGCGTGACCTCCCTTCCACCACCAAAAAAGTCATTAGATGATGGATCAGATAGTATCCCATCACGGTCATAGTCAAGCTTCAAGAACTGTGATTCGGGTAAGATGGAGGAGGGGATGGGATGTGGAATATTCCAAGGGAGGGGTAAGTGGTCGTACATATCGCGGGAGAGACGGTTGGGGGGAAGCTCGTAGGGGGGCCAAGACGTCACGCTCGAAATGTAGGAAGATTCGAAGAAGTTCGTCACGATTTGGGGTGGAGGGATGCGGATAGTAGGATGCTTGAGTGGAAGATTAGTGGTGTGTATCTGAGAACAGGGGGGACTTGGAGAAAAAAACATAGAGTGCTACCACGTGTCCATACAGCTACCTGTATTCTGCATTAGTAAACTCTCATCTCAATTTGTGGCGGAATGGTTTGATCTGAGGATATGAATTTGGTTGCATATAACAGTAAAAGGGGTACTTGCCGTCCCACCGGGCTTCAATGCCTTTGCGGCTGAGCCCAAAATTGATCCATATCAAACCAATGTACCTATGATATTCCCACAATCAATAAAAGGTCTCAGCAATATTGACAGCATAAATAAAGTATTCATCCGTCATACCGCCATAGCAACAGTAATCAAATCCACACTCCCCTCCTCCACCTCATCTAATTTTATAAACTCCTCCCCGCTCCCAGCTACCCATCTAATATCTCTCCCACTCTTCGCCTTTCCTCCCATCTCCCTCGCAGTCTCAATCATAGCTGGACCAGCATCACATCCTATCGCATCCTCGAAGTAAGCTGCGATATTGCGAGTTGCATTTCCTGGTCCACATCCCAAATCAAGTACTAAACCAAATTGACCGCCTGTCTTCTCATGATGAGATGTTACTGTTTCGTAGAGTTTGGAGGGGTAAGATAGACGGTGCGCAGCGTAACGCTTCGCTTGTTCCGTGGTGTAATTGCGAAACGTGGGGTCTGAGTTGGTTGAATTGGGGACCGACATGATGGATGCTTGATTTGTGGAGAGAAGGCTTGTTTGTTCACTTGATGTTTTGTGTATCGGCAAAATAAGTTTTAATAAAGAAGCAAAAAAATGACTGAAGTTACGCTTGCAAGTTCTCGTATTGCCTTATATTATGCAGACTGAGTAGGCCACGGCTCATATGCATGGCACCGTTGTGCGAGCGGAAACGGAGTGCAGGAGCATTTGATGGCCCGTCATTTGGTCACAGATTGAAGGAAGGAAAGGATCAGGTCTGCTGGTCTGGTTTCGTACTGTACTCCGTAAGGCTTCAAAGTCCAATGTAAGAACCTGGTCTTGCATTTTCTATGTAGAACTATATTGTTTTATTTTTTATTCATCTTATCATGTGGGACCACACCGTCCATACCCATCCATACATACACTCACGTTTGGGTTTCAATCTCACACGAAATCTATTTCCACCAGCCTTCGAATTCTTGTTCCTGTTCAATGCGAAGATCATCTCAATCAGAATTAGACCAATCAAGTGCGCCACTACAGATAAAACACGATTTCATCATACTAAATCCTGCATAACCAGTCGATAGATGATGTCTGATACAGCCTCCGACTTATCACAAATCAGGCCGGGAATGTCGCATTACTGTGGAGGTATACCGCACATGCACGATTTATCCCATTGTCCAAAAAGGTCGCCATACAGGTAATGGTGCACATGAAGGATCGTTTTTACCCGAGCAAGGTACAAATACAAGCAAAGACATACGAATACACAGAAACGAGGAATATGAGAAAAGGAAATGAATGGCTTTAAAGGATTATACAGACCCAATATCCCCAATCACATGAGGCTGACTGCGTGGTCTTTGCACAAACTGGCAACAAGTTATACGAAGCATAAGATAGTTCGACTTGAGATCTTGCACAGATGTTTCCGGAGCTGTATACAGAGAGTTGGGAATGTGGACGGGTGGCATTCAGGATTAATGAGACACACAGCAACTTCTTACCTCAATTTATTGAAGTGGCCGTCAGATGCTCCATAGTCCAGGAAGTTCTGGTGAAACTCCAAAAGGCGGAAAACCAACCTAGAATTGTCCTTTAAGTTGGAAAAGAATAGTGGTTGGATTTGGGATCACAGGAATATATCACGGAAATAGCTTCAGATACATCAAATTTGGGGTCAAATTACTTTTATATTTTCTGGAAAGTTTCAAGAGAGAATCTATGGAGGAGCTATGCTCAGTGGGCAGCAGCAGCAGCAGTACTAAAGTACCACTTATGTAACCCTCTGGCCTCATTAGCACCATGATCTTCTCGAGCTGTTTTTATGCTGCAACTATCTGATGAAGTACAGTGCCCCTAAGGGCGACGCTGGTATGTATATCCAGATTGAAACAAAAGAAGAGTAGGAAACATAAAGACTTTTGGGGAAAGTAAAGGAGAAAAGTAAAAGATCATGAGCCGCCAGTTCTACCACGCTTTTCGGGCTGATGTTACCGGGAAAACACAAAAGGTCAATGAGGGTATCAAATTGGGGAGAATTTTGGCGGTTTAATTGCAGACTGGACAGCAAAATGCTGGCGTGTCAAGCAAAGAAGACTGATGAATGGTGGGTATTGTGATAGCATATTGCCAACCCATTTGAAGTGGACAGCATGAGTCTGAATGCAAGTTACCAACGCAAAGAGAGGCCAGGGAAATTGTATTTGAAAGGGTGGTAGGGTGTAGTACGAGACCGCCGATTGAGAACTATGAGCATACGAAATTCGTTCAAACTCAGTCATACCCTTGTTGATATTCTTCCTCATCAGCCGGCTCATTTTGCATTTGAAGATACTCTTGATTATCATAGTTATCCTCAACCGAAGTGTTTCCATGCTCATCACTGAGATTTGGGTCCTGGACTTCAGCTTGTTCAGAAACTTGACGATTTTGGGAAAGTCCATCCAGGATATGCTGCAAAGGCTGGCTAGTGGTTTCAGAGTCGCCAGCAGTTGCAACCCCAATGCGTGGCTCTGAAGTCGACTTTGCAATGCCACAAGAGCGCCGATTAGCCATTGAGATGGGAGTAGCATATCGGCGTGAGTTAGCTGAGCGTGGGATAGCAGAAGATGGCAAAGGGGTTCGAGAATGATACAAAGCTGCCTCATCCTCGGGCTCAGATGGTGCTGGAGCCTCCATCACCTCAAGAGTGCGTTTTCTCATTAGAGCTCGCATGGAGGCTTCTTTCAACTCTTTTCTTTGCATTTCGATAGGCAACTTTTCGATAAACTCCCAATCCAATTGGAAGTGAGTATCGACTTCGTCAGAGGTGTAACCTGGAGGGAGCGATCGCTTCTTCTTATTCTTCTTCTTTGTAGAAGTAGTAGCCTTGCTTACTCGAGGACGACGCAATGGTGTTGGTGTATTGACAGCAACTGTATTGAATGTTCCAGGGAGAATAGTACGCATTCCTGCAAGTCTTTCTGATGCAGTCAATGGTCGAACTGGTCTAACTAGAGTCTTTGGCCTGGAATACATGTTTTCTTTGAAGTTGCCCGCGGGTCGACTTGTCGCATTAGGCTTTGTTAGAGCATCCCATATCAATTCAGCAAGAACTGGAAAGTGACGTTCATCATTGGAAACTCGAAGCTCGCAATCCTTGCAAAACTGTGTATTGCAGTGACGGCATCTCTGCATGACTTTCTCTTCCTTTTCAGTGCCAACCTTTTCGTTGCAAATATCGCACTTTGTGGTCCTGACAACAACCTGCTGGAATTCGGTATGTCTGCCTGGAGCAGGAGAGATCCAAACCCCTGTCTTTGGTAGACTATCAAAGTCGGGAATATAGCGTCTCAATGGTCTACGTGGGGCTTTGAAGGTAACGTTTGCAGCTGTATCAAATGCAACTTTTTTTGACGAAGATGAAGGCATAATCTCTTCATCATCTTCCTCTTCATCAGGGTCATAACTATCCTCATAGCTGTCCTCGTCATCAGAGGTTTCGTCTCTGATAAGAGGAGAAACAAGAGGATCGTTCGGAATTCTCTGAGCCAGTCCACTGTTGCCTCTTTGTCTCTTGGAAGACATCGTGACTTGTACTTGACGGTCGATGAACGTTAGAGAGTTTCAGGCGAGTTTTTTAGGATTGTAGATATTGATCTTCGATATTCCTAAGAAGTATGAGATGGTGCTGGACGATAGAATCCAGATTGCGATTTATGAAAGGTGATCAATGTTCGGAGAAGAATTGAGGGATGGAATATGCTAATGTATATCTATATCACCGGTGATGTACCAGTTGATAACAGCAACAAAGCGACGATAGAGTATCGGGTTTGAATTTATCGATAACAAGGAGTAGAATCTAGCAGCTAAGGCTGCGACGAGAATGTAGGAGGTCCAAAGGATCTAAAAGTGTTCAGAATGAAGTGTCAGTTCAAGTTTCAAGGATAATATTGATTGCGAAGCTAACGAAAAAGAAGGGAGTATAGAGACGATTATGTAGTGGGTTCAAATTGCAAATCGTATGAGGATTTGTTGCTTACCACAAACTTGAACCTGTTGGTAGATCAACAATGGCACAATTTTCTGAATCTAAAACCGCCCTGTGTGTTGTTAGAATGACAAAATAACGTCATGAAAACATAGATAATGAGTATAGAAGAAGGAAAGGGGAAAGCTAATTGTGCTAGCGATAGCTTAAAGCAATTTGCTAAAGGATGTGTTAGGCTAATACTTACGAGTGATTGAATCTTCTGGCACAGCGACAGAAGCGTGATTTTGAATCCTTAAACTCTTTTTATGTTGTTAGATCGACGACAAGAACAGGTAGGTCGCAAAATAGATGGAGGAGACGGAAGTCAGGAAGGTATCAGAGCTATAGATCAAGGACTTGTTCCGTGAGAAGGTAGAGGTTGATACTTACAAGGAATGGATTCTTTTGGAAGAGCAGAAAGCGCTCGATTGTCTAAGCCTAAGCCGTCTTTACAATGTTAGATTTTTGTGGTGGCCGTATACTTGATAGAGACAGAGTGAGAGAAATATCTCTATGGGTTGAGGTTGATCTGTGAGGAAGGGTTGGTGGATAGAGTAATACTTACAAGTAGTTTTATTCTACTTGCAATAACGCGACGCTATAGCCAGAAGTAGATCAAGTGTTTCTTTTTCTTCAAAAAGTAGATGCGAACTGTTGCGCGCTTGATTTGGTAGTAAGAGTTCTATTTTCAGGCTCACAAACAGGAGCAAAGGATGTCAAAAACCTTTTAGCTAGCCACGGCTTCAAGATAGAAGAGTAGCCACCTAGTGGGTTGGTATGATCCCTCTGTCTTGAGTTCTTTTGTCTTAAGTTGAAGGCAAGTAATTGTATGATCGACTTTGTATTGGAGAAGATTAAGGGAAGATGGTTGATATCTGTCAGAGGAGAGTTGGTGGGCTTTATACAAAAGTTTTCTTGCTTCTGAAGGAGATGGGAGAACAAAAGAGGTCTAGCTCAAGTGCGGGATATTGTCAATAAACTTTTTATATCTTGGAAACCCTAAATTTGGCAGAAGGCTAGTGCGTTGAAGAGCGCCGTTTAAAGCACGTGGCGTCGAATCCGGCTTCGAGTAATAAGATTCTGCTGCTGTATTGCTTCCTTATGACTGGTAGGGTTATTGAAAGTCCTCGTTATGATTGGGTGGAGCTTGAAGGTCTTTATGGGAAATGAACTTGAATATGGAAGGCCGGGGGGTATAATTAAGAAGCTGCTGGAGGGAGCCATAGAGGTGCTCACATATGAAATTGAATCTAAGATCCACAATATGATTTCAAACTCATAGGTATCATTCACAGCTCATCATATTCATTCAAAGTCTTGAGACTAGTTCATCCCAACTTCTTCAAGTTTTCAATCATACGATACTTCTAAGATTACTTCTTAATAAGGCTTGAGATGTGTCAGAAGAGCTGTTAATGGCGGGCTGAGTATGAATAATCCCATTGGAAGATAGTAGATAATCGCATGCATTCACCAGCTAGGATACTAGTAAAGTTACTGTTGATTCTACTCAAAATGTCTACAGGTGTTGGAAGAACAGTCAGTAATGATCCTAATGTGAATGATGTTATCGGAAGATGGCGAACAATAATATGAATCCACAGCCAGTATATAGAATATCAGTCTCCGATAGGGTATATCAATTAGAGAAAATCGATGGCATTCTTCTAATTCATGGCGCGAATACAGTCACCATCGACTTATACTTGACTCGGGGTCAATCTTTAGGTACCCCAAGATTGGCCAAAATACACTTGTATCACTTGAATATTTTGATAGAATTAGATGTTTTATTAAGAGATTCCTTGCATTATATTGAATCATTAAGCTTAAAATATCTATTGATCTTGACTTTTTGAATACCATTGATTAGTTGGAATAGCTATGACTCTGAGGGTTGAACTAGGGCTTTCAGTTGAATCTACTCGCAAAGTTGGTCGATGGATAAATCCTTCCATCATTGAATCACATCAGGTTGACAGACAAAATTATCCCAGTTTCAGAGCCCCGACGCCTTGAGAGTTTTATATCAATCTTCTGTTGGTTGATCAAACTGCTAGCATATATAATCTTAATGTTTTTTTATACCTTCTCGTTCCCCCTTTAGTAGTCACCTATAATGCACTTATAAGCTGGGGCTGTCTGGAATCGAGTGTATATCTTCTGACTAGATGATACGATTGAGCTTGAGAGGGTAGTTTTGGATATATCTTCAATTTCATGAGAGATTTGTATCAAAAGTTGAAAGGGTTGCATTGCCGAAACTTCCTTCAACAGAGTGGGCCAGTTCAACGTCAACCAACCCAACTCAACAACAAAAACGAATTAATTCATGATCTAGCTTTGAAGTCTATATTCGGTTCATTCATTGTATTGCTTCACTCGGGGGTCGACCATTAGTTGAAATGATCATAAACATTAGGTAGGTTTGAAAAGTGTACGGAAAACTGTATAATATAAAGAGAGAATTTTTTATTATGCTCAAATACCTTGAAACGTGAGGCTACTCTCCATTGATTTCAACAACCACCTTCAGACTTGATTGTTGGCCGTCTGTAGCCCATATATCTTGAAGAAAAGCCAATCAACTTTATGCCTCCAGGCGTATTTGTATCTCTCACACAAATTTTGGCCCGCTCCTGTTCTCTTTATTCTCTCTTTGAAATACTTCACAATACTGCAGTTCTTGAATCATCAACTTTCGAGAGCATGGATAGAGATAGCTTATTATTAGGAATTGCCCCCGAATTACCATAGCTTAATTTGACTCATGCTGGAACTATACTTCCAAAAGGTATTGATCTTGGTTCACTTCTAATTCTACAGCAAAAGTCTACAAGGGAGTCAGTTTTGAGAGGTAGCTCTCCTATATTTAAGAGTGTAGAAGAGTAAAAGCTTTCATGCTCTCAAAACTTGCTAATTCGAAGCTATTCCCGAACTCTGGGCATGTTGGATACCTTGGTCGAAATGATGAAGAACGCATTTCCTCGCGACTGACACCATCAACTTCCTCAGAGCTAATATCCAACCTGATAAAGAAAGCAGTTTTGAATTCAAAAACCTAACAGAAGAAGACTTTCATTCTCCAAGCCCATGCGACCTGTCTTGCGCTACTCCGCGTCTAATTGTGTAATATTTATGTGTCGTATTGAGATTGGACGCGAACTGGTGGAGCGGAAGGTCGAATGCGAAAGTCAGGATATGAGAGGCGTAGTTTGTGGAAGGTCGGGTTGAAATCAGAAGGAGAGATAGAGATATTGCTGAAAACGATTAGGGTACTCAGACAGCTGGGTATGGTCACTTCGCACAAAGGCAACAGAAACTCTTCGAAAGTCGAGATCTAAACGGTCTTTCTGTGATATTATTTCAAGATCTTGATCATGACCATGATATTCCAACCCAGAAAGACCACAACATATGATTTAGACAGTTGACTTGAAAACTCGAGGCAGAAGAGGAGTTGTTCTTGTGTATTTATTTGTACGTAAAATTGACGAGGATATATCATGGACAGTTTGAGGAGGATGATATTAAGGGTGGAACTGGTTCGTTGGAAGGTTGGAGTGGAATATTTGATGGAGGGAATCAAAAGAGAATGTTGAAAGGAGGAGAAGAAAGCATATACGACTATCTACGTTCAAATAATGAGAACCATGTCGTTTTCTACAACAGAGGCCTTGGAGTAAAAGTGAGCCCTCATACTTCCTAATTATTGCTGGCCAAAGAGACTATTTGAATATATCATCTATTTATACCAGTGATATTCCTTCCTCTCGGAAAATCTTCGAGTTGTTCAAACTTCTCTTTTCAAATTACTATATGGCTTCTACTGCACTTAGAATTTGTGATGGCATAAGTGTATCTAGAGTCTATTAGAGACCGCTATACTCTCTCTATAGTGTATATTTGAATTTATTATAATACAATTCTCTTCAAGTGACTCATCATGCTGCTTCGATACGAATGAACTCAGTAGCTGTTGCTCATAGGGTTCATTCACTATAGCTCTGTCAGGGTCTATGATTCTATTTCTAAGGATTGAAAACATTTTCGTTCTCCGCCCTTTGTATCTCAAGGGCTCATGAATAAAAGCTGTAATAATCAATAGCATTTGAGACTGTTTCTTTATTGAATTATGCTGAGCATGATTTTTTCTGTCCTGGAGGGCTCAAAGATCCCGTGCCCAGATCTTGTCCAAATCTTGTCCAATAAGCGAGCGAATATGCAATTAAAAGGGATAACTTCGGGTGTTCATTTTATTTGACCTTGAGCCTCAGCCTTAGGGTTGGATCGGTCGGAGTCTAGCTTGGAGCTTTGATTGCACAACTGAAGGACTGACTGGCACTCAGGAATGTTCTTGTTAGCCATGCCAAATGGTTGTGATGCTTGATACTTGAAATCAAGCTCAAAATCTTTCTCCATGGTTCAAAGTTCAAGCAGAGCCATCAATATTCCCAAGTTCACTCGATCTTCTATTAGATCAGTCTTGATGTTCATTACGACAATTTCTCACAGGCATATACAAAAGAGAAGGTGATCTCACAATTTCGAGTAATACTAGCGGCAGCACATCACTCTCCTCCAAGACGCACGGATACGGACACAATCTAATACCCACAGCCTTCAAGCAACTTGCCCTTCAACACAAACCAAAAGGTTTAGCCAGATTTTCCGAACCATCAACTAAAATGAAGTGATATGCTATTATCAATACAGCGACCCTCCTAATGCAGTGGGCTAATTCTCCTCCAGGGCTGGCGACTCATCACCCGAGATGGAGGGGCGGGGGTAGGGAGGGGGAGGGAGGGGGAGGGAGGGGGAGTCACAGATGCCAAATAATCCAGATTGCAACAACAAACTACGAAATTGGCTTGCATAAGCTGAAGTCCTCAGAAAGATATTCTTGACAATGCAACTAATCTTGCCAGCCCACGACAATCGTTTCCACAATACTTACTGATTACTACAACATCTACTATAGATCAAGCGAGTTCTCGCATCATTACAGCTGATTTAGCCAGCCTGCAACAACTTACCAAGTCTAAGAACTCAATCCACATTATACAACATAGTATGCAGTTCACAAAGGTTGAAAGAGGACTCTACTGATGCAGGCAGCCTGGCGACCTGCTAGACTAGGGAGCTTGATCTGCTTCACACACTTACCCGTCATAGAGAGGGGCTTCTCCTGGTGCAAACACTCTTCCAAGATTATAATATTTCATTTACATTGCATTTTCCAAGATTCAAATTCCAAAGGGGATACTTACCTGCTGATACAACCGACCAACTAAACCAAACGGCCTGAATTTTTTAAGCGCCCAAATCAAAGAAGTTGATCTGTTCTGCACGGTTCCTATCTATGATGTTGAAAAGAATATCTATCCATGCAATTAAAACTGTGACTTCAATAGCGAAATCAACAGACAAGCAGATTCCTGAAGTTTTTCAGCAATTAGTTGTTCGCAGTGTAATCTCTTCCTTTGATTATCACCTCTCAGAAGGAGTATCAACCAAAGCAATAATGAAATGAGGAAGTCTAAATCTCTATCATGTCTACATCTTTAATAGGCAATTCAACTAACATTATTCTCAGTGCTTCTGAGTTGTTGCTCTTCCCTCCCTAGGGCTTTTTACTTGTGCGGATTCACACAGTAGAGTATTAATTACTCAACAATGATATCCTCCCTTATTATATCTGCGAAATGGTGCCCTTCATACTCGGATCACCAGCGAAGACTTCGGGATAACGAGTTTTGAGACAGTGTTGTGCTAAGGACGATCGGCCAGTGTCTGGTTTAAGAAATCATGGAATACGGAGGTATGGGTCTTGGTGCACTGGCAGTAAGGAATCACATCAGCTTGGTTATGCTAGTACGAGATTTTTAGTTTTCTGAAGAAACCTTGCGGGTTAAGAGAACAAAAATCATACCTGGGACACTCTCATGGTGGTAATTAGAAGATAGCCTTCAGGCTTTTGCTTTGTTTATCTGGGCGCTGAACTTGAGCGGCTTGATTACCACAGATGTATAGGATAGTATGAATATGTGGCTCACTTCACCAGAGGGGGAGCCAAATCGAGAATCGAGGGTACTGATATCCTTAGACAATAGAAAAGAAAGAACAGAAGTCCATTATTGGATCCTAAAACGTCTTTGAGTACTTCAGTTTTGCTTGGCAGTGGAGAAGCTTGAAAAGAACTTGAACAAATGATATAAAAATCATTGTCCTTTTCATAGAATTTCCGTCAAAATATCACTTTGAAAATAACCCAAAACTCATGGGATTAGTAATTTCAACAATTCATGCAGCTTAGGGTATTGGTAGGTAATGATTAAGAAGGGATGATATTAAGTAATGATCTGGGAAAGTAAAGTGCAAGTAAGTAGGAAATCCCCGTATAAGCTCCATCAGATTTGATTACTGCCTACATATGATCCAAATGTTCAATTTCCTTGTGAAAGTATGAGTTTTTATGTTTCATAATCATCATCATCATCGCCGTCATCGTCGCCGTCATCGGAATCATCTCCATCTCCATAACCTCCGCCTCCATTGCCTCCGTTATTTCCTCCACCATCTTCATCGCCTCCTTCCCCGGTCCCACCACCCAGATTCAATCTATTGACTGCAGAGCAAAACGACGACCATAAGCTTGACCATACAGCATATCCAGGTTGTGTGGTTATGAGCATTCCTGCTAGGTTCGCAGACGCGAGTTGCATTATAAGATCAGTTTGCTGTGTCGTAGTTCCTGTGAAGTCGTGAATTGCATATGTTGACTTGGCCAACAAGGTCTTATCCAAACTGTTCAGTGCAGTTTTGTTGAAATTCGCATAAGACTCCTCAAATACATTGATACTATCAGCGAGAGTGTAGAAGGATGCATCAACCGGCACACCGGGATTTAAAAAGACATAGTCTTTGCCAGCGCCTAATGAAGTTTTCGCATATGAGGATAGTGTACTCATGTATGAGAATGTTGAATTATTCGATGGTGATTCGTCGAAGAAGATGCCGTCAATTGGAATTTCAGTTGGCTTGTTCCACTCTACATATCTATTTATATCCGCTTCGATTTCAGAGATATCTCTCAGGCCGTAGGAAGTATAAACATAGCCAAGAGTAAGAACATTTGCGTGGCTCTTCAGAATTGAGAGACCTGCAACGTAGTTGGCATCTGGGTCTGTGAATGCTAAATTTGGGGAAACAACTACATGAAATTTAAGATTTGGATTAGAGACAATAGAGGTTGTAAGTGTACTCCATGATGTCGAATTGTATGGGTACATATAAAGCGGCAGGAACACGAATACTGGAAGAACCATAATGACAAGACGTATCCGTAGACTGGATTTTTTGGTACTGAATGGGTGAAAAGCAGTAACACAAGAAATGTAAACTATAGAACGTGCATCACAGCAGAATAGATATAGAAACATTGCAAGAGGAGACTTCTCCTTCACAGAAATTTGCTTTCCTCGTCTGGCCATACGCTTAACAGATACGATACTTGGCAAACATTTCCTCTATTTCAATCATAGCTCGAGTATAACATATTTTCTCCAGGCTGCATTCTTTCCATATCGCAAGGTAACTCACAATATATTATGCAAGCCTTTTGTCATACCTTCCAAAAGTGTATAATTCGGCTTCGATTACACGGCTGGACTGAATGTGCGGTCAATGTCTTAGGTAGGAAAGTGCAACTTTAAGGAAATGAAGATGGATGACGAGTGGCGGGATATTCTTGAGGCGAAAGATAGAAGATTCCTTCGCTTCGCTTCGTTCTGTCGAAACCCCCTTCATCTCCCGTCTTGTCACGAAGGTAATGCAACATCGCGAATTACACCATTAAAATCAACCTCTACCAACATTTTCTCCTTTATTCTGGAATCCGGCCAAGGCTCCGATGCAGAAGACTTTAGGACGTTGTAGTTTCTGCATATTCCTCGGTCGGCGCTTTGGTGATATATTTGTTCCATACCATTCTAGATCTCAATAATTACTGAGTTAGGAAAGTGGGACAGCAGATATCTCTGCATTTCATATTCGATAACATTGCTCGCCAATGTGAGAGAATCCGAGGTCTTGTCATCACTCCAAGTATGTAGGGTCGAAAGGTCCAACACTAACTACGATATCATCAATCTGCTATCATCTCTGCAATAGGTGCACTAGGATCTATTCCTCCCTGGTAGATTACCCGAAAAATTTAGACAAGGTTATGTCTGACAGCAACAATGAAACTGTCAAGATCGTGTTTGTGTTGCATGAAAAGTCCTGATTTCAGTAAACGGACTCTTAGGAGCCTGCGTTCTGACTTGCATAACTAACCGGGCATTACTATTACAACACGATATTAGATGCTATTAACCATCGATGCAAACTAGAAGTAAGCATATCTTGGCTCTGCGTGGTGCCTTTACTTTTACTGTCAAGTACGAGATACCAAGTGTTGCGAATACCACTCTGCCAAAGCTAACCTCTTATATAGTCTCAGCTCCTCAGCCTCTTAATTATTGTTTGGGCAATTATCTAACCCTGCAATTTTGATTCCCTGAAAAACAAACGGCTTGGGAAGCTCAATTTTCTCCGTTCCCTCGACCTTTTTTTATTGCCCGCATTGAAGAGCCTGACTTTCGTCAGACCTTTGAGCAGATCTTTCGGCTAGTTATATGCATTCCCGCTGCTACCATCCTATCCCTAGGCTTCTATCTTGGCAACTTCATACTTTCGCAGTATCTTCTTTGGTGTAGATGACAACCGCACCGGCCGTTGCAAATGTCTCTCGAATCATCTTCATCAATATACACCTTTCAATAGTGTACTTGTATCTAGAGTTCAACAATGTAGATATCATCAAAGTCGAATCAATTATACAACTATATAGAACATTCGAGCAATTCTCCAGTCATACATGTCCCTCTTCTGTTGTTGTCACCACTTTTGAAACCAGTTTGTCCTCTCTCGACTTTCCATCACTCACACCTACCCGTTTCCTCTCTGACCCCGCTCCTCTATGGGCCTCTGATATAAGCTTGAAATACTCAGAGATGGAGAATTGGTTCCTCATTCGATATTGTTCTGACACAAGGGGGGAATAGATGATCGTAATAAATGGATGTGTAAGACTACAATTGAGATAAGTTCCTTAAGTTGGCGGAGAATTGAACGATATAGTGAAACCCTTTCTTCACCTTGAGACTGGCAGAAGGCGATCTTCGTGAGGGACGTAGTACTTGGTTTTTGTTGTTCTATTCTCTACCAAGATGGAGTACACCAATGGCTGAGGTAGGTCTCTTCAGCGCAATCAAGGAAAGAAGCTTTCAGGTCCAAACACTGGATACCATTACCGGGACCCCTCAATCACAGAGCTTTCAACTTTTCGCTGTCGCGCAAATAGCTTTGTGTGATTCGCAAATACCTCCTTTCATTCTTTTCCCATACGATAACTTATCTGGCCACATCTTGATATCATATGATCTGGCCACAAATTAACAGATACAAGGAGGTAAGTCCGCAACTTGCAGGTGCCACGATTGTATCAGAAAATCTAATTATCTCATGCTTCTTGCATGCTGATAGCCTCAGACAGTTCCTAAATTTGAGAGAATCAGAGGCATTTTCTAGTGCTAAAGACCAGTGTCGGTCAATCTAAGAAGTACTCCTAGCGAGATAGTTGAAATCATCTCGCTGCAAGTGCAGCGCAACGTTTCAGTCAGTTATTTGACTCACATGCACTACCATCCCACTCATTTACGCAAAATAGTTCGCATTCGGACTGCTTAGCATTGATAAAAAACAACTTTGAGCCTGTAATTGCGGGGAAAGCTGAAGATGCCGGATAAATATTTCGGATCTGCAGTGTTACGATAAGTCCCGTGAAACCATCTGCATATTCTCCCAATCCATTGTCGTTTGCATGTTATCGTGGATTTTCAGTCAGTTTAAGTGGGTATATAAGATGTCGATCGATGCCTTGCTACTATCTATTCCAGCACTTTTGCTGCAGAGGGAGATCTGCCATAAATCACTAGTAGTCCTTTTGTGCTCTTGCATTCAATCGTTCTCGGAATGCCTATATCCTCAATGTATAATCTACCCTTAGTTCACTTGCTTGTGGCTACCGTGGCCGTATACGATGTATCTGTCCATGCTTCAGTGCTTCAGCCTACTCCTCCAATGGGTATGCAGAATTCTCAAGCCGCCATCTTAAGAATAGTCTCTAACCAGTGGTCAAGGTTTCAACAATTGGTCAGCATTTATGTGTGGCCTCAATGAGTCGCTGTTCATTGAGACGGCCCAGGCAATGGTGGACAAAGGATTACTTGCAGCAGGTTATGACCGTCTCAATCTAGATGACTGTTGGAGTCAGAGTAGTCGAGAACCCAACGGAAGTTTGCTATGGAACCCCGAAAAGTTTCCACGCGGTCTTCCATGGTTAACTAGCTATTTGAAAAGCCTAGGCTTTAATTCAGGAATCTATACTGATGCTGGGATCAACAGCTGTGGTGGATACCCAGGTTCATATGGATATGAGGAGCTTGACGCACAATCTTACGCTTCTTGGGGGTTCGACTACCTCAAAGTTGATGGCTGTAACATGCCTATCGCAACGGAACAAGAGTATGAGCTTGTTTATGGACGCTGGCATAGTATCCTAAGCAAGCTGGAGAATCCCCTCATCTTTTCAGAGTCAGCTCCAGCATACTTTGCAGAGCAGGATAATTTGACTGATTGGTACACTGTAATGGGCTGGGTTCCAAAATATGGACAACTTGCCCGTCACTCTCGTGATACCCTTGTTTGGAACTCAACTTCATACTGGCCCGACATCACTGGATGGGACTCTATCATGTTCAACTATGGACAAGAGGTACGACTTGCACGATATCAAAAGCCCGGGTACTTTAACGACCCTGATTTTCTGATCGTCGATCACTTTGATCTGACACTAAACGAGAAGAGGTCTCATTTCGCTATCTGGGCCTCACTCTCGGCTCCTCTCATTATCAGTGCTTATATTCCGGCATTCGGTGCCGATGAGATTGCTTATCTCACAAATGGAGATCTAATTGCTGTCAACCAAGATCCTCTAGCACTGCAAGCTACACTTGTTAGCCAAGATGGTACATGGGATGTTTTGACCAAAAATCTGGCTAATGGTGACCGGCTTCTTACGGTTATAAATCGAGGAAACTGCACGGCCAGCTACAAAGTACCATTTCAGAGGATCGGAATCTCAGCTTCGAGGGTGGAAGCAAAAGACCTATGGAGAGGGAAATCTATATCCACATCTAAATTAGTGACAGCCATCAGTGTGCCTTCTCATGGCACTGCTGTATATCGGATTTCCGCTGAGTATGGAGATCTAGTAGTCAAGCCCACTGGAATGATCTTTAACACGGCTTCCTTGAATGCTCTCACATATTCTCACCAACGCTTAATTTGGACAACCCCTGCTGGATTAGACGAGCAAATATGGCAGACTGGTGATGACGGTACTATCAAAGGAATATTTGATACCTCTAGATGTCTAACGGATCTTGGAGGTGGAAATGTATCCCTTATTGCATGTTCTGGTACTGAGACCCAAAAATGGGAGTACTATGTAACTGGAAATGTCAAGAGCTTCAGCACTGGGAAATGCTTGGCAGAGAATAATCATGGTGATATCATAACGACAGATTGTCAATTTGAAACCAATAGTCAAGTATTCGGGTTACCCAGCGGTATCAACGTTATTGGACAATGAACATAGAAGTCATTTTTGAAGAAGAATAATTCTATTCTGGGGTTGACAATGTACCCTACCGTATATATTGAGCGCATATCAATGGGTGGATGGCACTAGGAAGGTTTCTTGGTCTTGCTTATTTTCACGTGGAAGTCATGTGTTGAATACCTTCTCTTTTCTTGAAGTACGCAATTAGACCTTCTACTCAGATATTAGCTGGAGGTAACATAACATTCAGTTTTATTCTACTCTTGGAAATACGAGAAGTGAATCTGAATCACATACTGCGAAGAACTAGAAGCATCTGCTACGTTACAACATACTACCCCGCCAAGTGTAGCCCTGCCAAGATTAGCCCCGCATTCAATATATTGATTCGGTGGATGTCCATCCAACTCCGAGAATTCACCATCCCAAACTTCTGGTGGATCGCCTGATATGGCATCTCCAACTTGTGGCAGATACATGTGGCCATATAATCCATTTACTCGTCCATGAAAACCTCCACTTCTTTTCATTCAACAATCAAGAAATTATCAAAATGTCGAAACCGAAATCGCAACTCCTTCAATCTCTCGAACGAGATGGCTTTGTGCTCATTCCCGGTCTTCTCAGTGAAGCAGAGATCGATTCGCTCCGCCTAGAAGCAAAAAATACCGTCGATCTCGCCCGCTCTGGCTCATGGCCACATGTTCGCACCCTTCCCAAGCAATTTCCACCTTGGAATATTGGTGAAGGAGAATCACCAGCAAAGGATGGTATTTGGGGTGTCCAATCGCTCATGAATCCCAAACTTCCAACTTCATCATCTTTCATCAAGATATACTTCTCGGATAAGATGTTGGGTGTGGTAAAAGAGCTTCTGCAGTGTGGAGATGATGATTTAGTTATGGAGTTGTTCAACCTGTTGATTCGTCCTGATCGTGACTTTGAGCTCCGTTGGCACCGAGACGATATTCCATCATCCGCCACGGCTGAAGAGGAACTAGCAAGATTGACGGAACCGGCTTGGCATGCACAGTGGAACATGGCATTATATGATGATGCATCTCTCATTGTAGTTCCTAGATCACACAAGAGAGCAAGGACAGATGCGGAGAGAGAGATGAGCGAATATGAGACAGGAGTAGAGGGCGAGATTAGAGTAGAGATGAAAGCTGGAGATGTGGTCTTCTATGATAACAACATTTTGCACAGGGGAAAGTATGATAGTTCCAGAGAGAGAGCGACATTGCATGGGAGTGTGGGACATAGGAATGGAAAGAAGTTAAGAGCAAGGAATGTGTTGCAACATGGATTGAAAGGAGTGAGTTGATATTCTATCCCTTGAAGTGATTAATTGAGCGGTAGTTCTAACTCTAATTTTAGTGGGTCGGTGAGATCAATCTTAGTGTATTGGATGAAGAGGAAAGGAGAAGAGCAGAGGCAATGAGGGAGAGGTTGCTGAAAATGGCCCAGGAGAATCGCGAAGTGGGCTATTCATTGGATGGTTAAACATGAGTAATTGAAGGATACAGGAGAAATGAGCGTCAAGCACTTGAAAGATTGTGCTAAATGAGGTTGTGAACTAGAAACATTACAATGTCTGTCCAGTGGAAAGTTTTCTATGTTCTTACGGTTTCGGCGAATTTGTTCTTGAACAATCTTCTTTCATCATAAACAGAATTATAATTCACAGACTGAATTGGTGAATTTGTACTTCTAAGAAAACTTAAGGCAACCTCCCTGGTCTCTCCCATATGTGTGCTCGGTATTGTTTGGGTCACATATCCAGACCTCACCATAATAAAGTGGTTGACCTCATTTTGATATTTTGATCTTCCCAGACAAACCAGCACCCTAATTACTCCCTCTTCAGAGCTTCTCTATTGCCACCTTAAGGTCTACGAATCCATTCATCAAGATACTTGAATAGTCATCAACGAGTTTTCAACCCAGATTGATTTAAAAAATTTGTCTTCTCAAACCTTATGAGGTTTATGAAGATAGTAGTTTTTAGGTCCGATATCCCATACCATCGGTGACGTATCAATGGACTTCTTCATATAGATTAACGCCAATGATGGCCAGTAACTAAACGTAGAATAGCAACCCCTGATTCCAGATCAACGATTCCTCATCCACCTGCACGAAAGTATCGAGTTCCCATCGCACCAGTCAATCTTCGCGCTCATACACGACCTCGCCTTTAATTTTCCAGACATTAACCACCGTAGTGATGGACTTAGAAAGAAAAATGAAGGGAGCCAGCCGCGAAATTAAAGCCCTAAGTGGAGCATTAGAGGATGGTGTCGCAACATCGATCGTAGAACTTTGCCAGAGTACTAGCAGGTCCATAGAGCTGAATCGCGCCGCCAAACTTAGAGTCTGGAAGGATTTCAATCAGTCCCCTTGCATCAATAGCATTCATGTTGACAAATACTCTGCTAAAGATCAGCAGCTGATTGTCGACAAATACTACCAACTCTAAAAGACACTTCCAACATTGTATAAGTTGAGAGAGATTGGTATGGATTCTATTTTACTCTGTTTAGAAAACAACGGGCTCACTCGAGATAGATATTGAAAGAAATTCGTAGTAGAGCTCTTAAACACGCAAACATTGGCATCAGAGCAACGCGAGAAATACGAATCGGCCAAGGAGACAACTAATATGCATTGCAATGGTAGATATCTGGAGGAAGGTGCGAGCAAGAAAGAAGATGATGAGTTGAGAAGAACATAGATCTATAAGGTGGCTTTGATGTAACAATTTTGTTGCAAGTAAGAACGCTGATCAGGAGCATAACGCATCGAGGCATTTGTTGATCTAAAATGGCGCCAAAGTACGGATCAATTTGGGGTTTGGTCTGGACAATACAATAATAGGGGTCCTTCATCACAATTTGTCATGTCACCATGTCTTTAACACTGAACGTCTTGACTTTAACAATTGCAACTTTATGAAATTCATAAGTATCTTAAATTCATGGGTCAAGAAGACTTTGAACATGACGCATGATAACTACATTGACGATCCAAATCCTACGATTGGAGTGATATATGATCCAAAGCCTTGCAAAGATCTAAAATAATACCCAAATATCAACCGAGAAGTCAAACTCGGCAAGCAGGTTACAAAATGATCGCAAACCATAATTTAGACACGTCAATTTCAGTTGAAGAGAAGAAAGAACGAATAGAGTCGCTTCTGGTTAGCAGTCTCAAAGTCACATGAGAATGTAAGACTTCTTGTGGTATTGATGCTTAGAACTAGCGATTAACCTTTAAAACTTTTCATCTCTTCATCAATTTGATGTTGAGTTCTTATCTTATATCACCTGAGTATTGATTTTTTCATGCAACTGAAAGATGTAAAAACTATTCGAGTTGGCTGATTTAAGGTGGGAAATATGGCTTACTATTCATTTCGGTTTTTGATTCTGAAGCGGGTGAAACAACGCAGTATTTGACGGCTTAATCAATAAATCCAAAGTATGAGAAGACGGAAATTCATCTCATTTCCTGGTTCTTACGAGTAGCTTAAGTATCATGTTATTATCTTCAGATAGGCGTACATATAGTCTCCGATTAGATCACATTTCCCGGTTGCTGTGTGTGCTTGGTGAGTTTTACAATGTGGGAAGATTTGAAGGCTTTCTTTCCATCTGTTTATTAACATAGATGCGGATGGAGAAGGCGCGCGTGAAGTCACTGCCTCCATCGAAAGGATACCTGGTACATACTAGGTAGGTACAATTCAACCATAAAGGTGTTTGATACTACTTAAGGAGTATAGTGCAAAGTGGGAAACAAAAAACTGTTCCGGTTCTCGTTATTCTTAAGCTTTTTCATGACAACATCTATAGATTCTTTATTTCAGGACACGCATTGTCCATGAAAGGTAAGGAAATTCTGTATATCAATTCTTCCAATAGGTTCCATCAGATGTACTAGATAGAAGTAGAAGAGACTTCAAGGCGAGTCTTGGAGCTTGGAATCTATGCAGCCCAATAGTACTAAGTAGGGGATTGGGTAGTCCATTAATTCAGAGGGATGATGATGTTTGATCCATGGAAGGAGAAACGAATGACTTTTGTCACTTGAACCGTTGGTGAACTGGTTCCACTTCAATGCCTCCAATGGGAAACTTTCCTTCTGTCTAATTAGCAATGGATAGAGAAAGAAGATTTCAATAAGTACGATTCTCGATAGCCTACTGTATGTCATTGTACTCGACTTATAGCTTTACGAGTAAAGAGCTTCTTTGAGATCCATTCTTAATGTCTCCACATTTGCGTTCACTTCCGATCAAGTCTTACAGATCTCCCAGAAGTAAATGACTATCAAGCCTCATTGATCATATATAATGAAATATAGGCGCTTCAAGCCTCAAGACCACCCGCACACAACAAGAATCAGTTGAGCCGCAAAAAAAAGGAAAAGTTACATGCTATCTTATACTCCTCAGTTTCTTCTTAATTCATCAACTAATAGAATTACTTTCCCCATTTAACCCCTTTGTCCAGCTACTATGCTGTGCCTCTCACCTGGTGCGAAGACCAAGCCAGAGCGAGACAGAATGAAAGGAGGGAAGTTACGGATTTGATTTTACAGATATTGCAATTTACTCTATATGAAGGAGCCTTTGTATACAGCTAGGCATGATTTGCGTGACAAAGTTGGATCAAATAAGATGCTAGAGATTTACAGACCAGATGTCTGAAACAGTACACCGAACCAGCCCGACATCGGTCCCGAGATCCCACTCTATGCTCACGGCTGCTTTCATTGAGACGTCAAAATTCCGACAATTCGGCAGTTCAAGGTACAGTCAGACTACTCGGGACTTCTCTGTCGATTTCGGATATGCAGAATCACTTATCCGTATGCAAGTAATCAAGAAAGATAACAGTTGGAATACATATAGCTATCATCTACAGATCAACAACAACAGTTGGTGGTATGCGATCATTAATCAAAGGTTGACGCGCTAAACAGAAAAAAAAGCTGAACAGAGAGCGGCCGAGAGTTCGGCATTAGACGGACTGATTGAGCCTTAAGCATTGGATAAATGTAACAGAAATCATTTATTACGAACCAATATTCCAAGTACGCCGACTGTAATGGCAGGCTACGTGTTTTGCGTTACCACACTTCACCACACCATATTCTGCAGGGCCTACACCGATATCTGAACTTTGTTACGGCTCGGGGGAGAAGAGCCTCAATTCGAGAGATTGAGATTGTTCAGAAGGCGACAAGGGACAGCGAATCTCGACCGATTCGTTGCTATGCCCTGGTATGTATATGCGACACGAACCGAACAATCCACATACCCAAGCCTATAAATTGAGCAAGCAAACAGCCAAACAAGCATAGAAGTTATGGAAACTCAATATTCTACATGCATGATGAATCACTACTCCGTTCGTTTTCTTGGTCGGAGATTGTCAAGCCACACCAGCATCTCGTTGACTTTCAGTTTCATCCACGATCCGTCCAAAGCTTTAAGTCCGTCAATCCGAGGATCCTTGCCTCAATGGTGACAATGGATCATGGAAGACATCAATTATATGCGTGTATGCACTGCGCCCTTCTCATCCCTCCCTTGACCTACCCTGAACGCTGGGTAGATTCTAATCAGTTGACCATCTCATATCTGGGCATACGAAGATATCATACGTATGTGCCTCGAATCGGATACGGAAAAGTTCTTTATCCCGCGGACGGCGGAATGAGAAAAGGTGCAATATTGACCCGAGCCCGACTGATTGCGAGCTCGAGATCGAAACATGATTTGTGGTGATCGATTCCATTTAAATGGTACCTAGATGGTTTACTATTTGATGAGTTTGAAGATTAATGGAAGCCTAGCATGAACAAGGTGAATAATCATCCACATGGCAATTTTGGCTTGCCGAAACATTAGTTCTAGTTAATTAAGGCTCGGCTACATCACCACTCAATATCGAAATGATCATTGATAAGGCTGATCAAGAGAATAATTTCCTCGGATCCCGGATAAAGCTCAAGTAGCTTGATTTTTTCATTGAAAAGATTGGCAATCTAGATTTTTTGTTGCTCAATTCCAAATTGAATTTGCCATAAGTGCTTCAGATGATACGTTTGGAGATATGGATAAATAGCTATAGGCTACAAAGATCCGGCTTGGCATATGTGATGTGGAGAAGGCAAGATACACTTCCCGTCAAACCGATCCATCAATGTTTACGGTAGGGAAGCTTTTGAAATGTCGCGAGAAACTTGTGAATAATCTAAATTATTTTGGTTCGTGCCTGTTCTGTGCTTCCAATCTGGGGTGTCAACGTCAATTGACGGATCTTGGGAAATTTCAAAAGGGGATAGAACTAGAGGCGAACTCGGTTACAGCTTAAGCTGCCCCTCATTTACCGCAAACGAAGACCCATCAATATGCAAGCTTCCACTGGAGCCACTATAACCGCATTTTCCACCTTCCTTTAATTATTCAAATCATTCAATGTACGTGAAAGGACACAGGCAACAAAATCCACAGCACAGCAGTTTGGCTGTGCGGTCCAGAATTTAATTGATTCTATAGTATCCAGACACATCCCTCCTCCACCTTCGTTTGAATTATCTTCATTTGCAAGATACGAGTTACCAAATTGAGAGCGTGTTTGAAGCTAGGTACCTATTTATCTACTTATCTTGTCCATGTAAGGGCTTGGCAAGGATGTTGAACATCCGGCCCCAACAAAGTTTCTGCAACCACAAGGCCTGCCTAGAGATTTTCTGTGCTGGAGATAAGGTCCTGTGTATATGGAAGCGCCGTAGTGGACGGCGTGAGTCATCTGTCTACGGCTCTACAAGTATGCTCATATACCAGCGAGCTGCGAAAGAATCGGGAGAGGGACCGCTTCATCGACCTCTCCAGATCTTGATTCATAATACCAAGACTGCCCAGTGGAATTCCCATATCATTCAAGCGGCAAGATTCCTCAGTACAGCAAAAGGGAATTCGCTATGCGCATCCATCCAATGATCAAGCACTATGTTCCTCAAATATGTACTCCGCCATGCAAACGGGTCAAATGTAATAATTCCTTCGTTTGTTTCATTGCGGCCACCCACATAAAACTATCACAAGTTAATCTATATCGCAATTTAATATGGAAAGATATAAAATATAGGATATGTGCGGGACAAGTTACTTTCAAGCAGTGGAATCGTCCAAGGTCCACTATCCCCACTGTGACTCCTGCCGGTGCCTCAACGAAGAAAAGCATTCCCGTGATCATATAAAAGATTCATGATATGGGACGATGAATGGATTTCATGAATCATTAGGGCCTTAGCAATGTGGAGTCGACTGAGGTTTATCGTCCTAACTTTCCCCCCGCCGTTACCCGCTTGAAGCATCCGTGTAAGTCCATGGAGTTCCAGGTGAGTGCTTGTAAGTGGATTTTGGCTTTAAATGTAGATCAGTATGGATTGCTGTACAGTACTCTCCCCCCCCCGGAATAAATGTTAATTGATGGATCCTCCCCAATTTGCTTCATCTGATTGGTTATAATTCTTTGCACAAGCCAGATTTTGATCTTTTAGTTGAATCAGGGTGGAATTTAGCAAATTTTTATTCTTGGGCTGTGGCAAAATCAAGGTCCAATGATAAAACTATTTGCTAGATTTATATGGGCCGACCCATACTTTAACATTTATTCCGGGGGGGGAGAGTAAAAGTATAACGGTAGAAGTGGAGTGAAGCACTTACAGTATTGTACCCGCCCGCAACTCAAAAACAAGGTTCATGAGTAATGGCCGCGACGACCAGCTGTGATGAATCAAATATCGCGTGGACAGGACTTTTTAGGTGTATGAATGAAGAATAGAACCAGGACCCTTACCCAGATAGTAACCTTCGATCTTCTCCTCCTCACTAGAAGCCCGATACCTGTTATTGGTCCGATATACGATGTCTCAATATGATCTTTCCATGGATGAATTTCGCGGGTGTCGAGAAAGCGTAACCACATTGGGTATATTCTTTCCCACCCTAACTTATCTGAGCCATTCAGATCGAAACATGGACCCTGGTCCTTTTCAAACCCAGCCCCCAAACCAGAAATGCGGTCTCGCAGGATTTATAATATATTACATACACACATCTTGTCCTCTCCCCATCATCTCGTGTCTCCACTCATCCACTAAACATCTAGGAATAGACTGGTACGGTAATAAGGGCTTTGAACCTCGAACGAAATCAACCAAATCGACGGAATTATTAATTTCCAGTTACCTAGGTACACCTGCGAAGGAAAAAGAAAACACAGGCAAGCCCGATTAACGAGCAGCTGTGCCCCAGCCTTAGCCTCATACCGCTTATCGTACCGCATGGATTTGGAACATTCCGTCGAATTAATGTGTGTTAAATGGCCCCGAATGGGAAAAGTCGCCTGTGGCACACCCAGCCCTTCCCACGTTCCAAGCCCTGAGCCGATCATGAGAGTCCCTACAGTACTGCCTCCTCTCGTTTCGTGCAAAGCCCTGGACGCTTTTACCGTGCGATGGAAAATTGCATGATCGACGGGCGGTGAACTGCAAGTATGGGGGTTTGAGATGTTGCATGAGATGTGGTAGATGTGTGTGTGTATGTGTGTATGTGTGTGGTGACAAAAGAGTGTTGATATCAAATGATCAAACGATGCTACCAATGCCGCGAGAGCATTCTACTCGGCGTCTGAATAAGGAATACAGAGGTGGCTCCACGAAGCGACAATGCACAAATGCCACCTTTTGTTCAGCCTTACGCGGCGAATATTACGGTACAGTACAGGAATAACGTAGGTAGGTAGGGGTCGGTCGGCCGATGCCTTCTTCCTGCGGAATGTTTGCTAAGTATTACGATGTACGATGCGCAACGAAACAATGTGGTCTGTTGAAACAAGCCTCAGGGACCAAGACGCTTGACGTCCGTTGGTATGAATGAGTGTTAACGTTACTTTCGCATCCATGGTCGATGGGGCATGAATGATGCGATACGTGATTCGATGCACCCGTCCACTTTTGAGTATCTGGACGAGAAATAACGTGCTGCAGATAGGTACATTGTGATGGATGGGGAGACGGCGGTGTGTCAAATTGTCAATGCTGTTGTTATGCATGTCACTGTGATTTTTATGTACGCATTCTCGTTGTGGATGTATGTACCGAACTCGGCGGGGTTGCTATGGCATGCCAATTTTTGTATGTTGATCACTGTACGCGGCCGACGGTTCTGCATCATTCCAAAGATTGAGACCTTTTCGCATGCTCTTGAGATCTAAATGAACGGACGAATGAATGAATGAATGAATGACCAAGTAAAGTCAAATACGATATCCAGTCCACTGTCCAAGGAATATAGCACCATCATTATCGTCGTTGTCCTCCTCATTGATGATACAAATCTAGCATTGATGTTAATCCCGTCGTGATTGGCTATAAGCAACCCCTCGTTCTCAACCCAATCAAAATGCCGCCTCATCCCAAATCCATCGGGGCGTACGAAACGATGGCGCGCCCACACTCCATAATAGGCTTTGGATCTCCCCCATCTAACTTCAACGTCCAAACGACACGACGAGATAATATCCCATGCTTCTACCGCAGGCTTAGAGTCATATGAGTGGGGAGGAAGGACGATGAACCACGTAAAGCAGGCAGAGCGAAGGAATCACGAGTAAATTAACCTCCTGTAATGGTTACGACATACTGTAGCGAGACCCTTGATGTAACGCCATGATCTTCCCTCGTCACACGTTCGCAACAGCCAATCCCCGCGCCCCTCTCGTACAAATGCATCCTTACCTAATCCATCTGCACGCAGTGGGCATGAAGTCACTCCTTACGGACGAAAGAACGCGCGCAAAGTCCTAAACTTGGCGTCGGAGAATTCCCGATCCTAGGATGAAGGGACAGCCTGGGATTACAGATAGCCTGAAGCTGCGCAGTACAGTACAGCACAGAGACGCAGCGTGATTGGAAGGGCGACGGTCTCCACAGGAGCTGCGACCAGAATATTGTACAGTACTGTAGCACTGCGATCTGCTCGCCCCAAGGCGGACGACGTCAAAGGGCAAAATTAGCACTTCGATCTTCACCGCGACCACTCGCATCACGTTAGTCTTCACGTACACTGGTTGCACGAGGGGGATGGCAAAGCTAGAATGGCGCGAGACCTGTGGTGAAATTATTGGTGCATTGGGTGTATTGCTTGCGAGGGTGGGTGGCATGATATATATGGGGTATCCATGCGAAGGATTCCGGACGGACGAATGATTTCAAGCATGAGCGTGGCCAAAGGGGAGACCGGAGGTTCCAAGGATCTCGGATGTACGTGTTTCTGGCGAAGAGAGAATGTAATACCGTACCGTACCGTCTGAATGTGATTTGATGTGACTCAATATGATGCATTTTATGCATAAATTTTGACGTTTCTGAAGGTCTGAAGCTAGGAGGAAATAGAGCGTGCAAGGTCCAAGGCATCTTTGATGATGCATGCGGTGGAGTCAACGTTTCTCAGCCTTCGATCATGTGGATCTGTCTCAAACTCTTAATTGCTCGGACCAGGACCACGGCGCAATTTAACTCAACGGCTTGCTGTCAGTATTTAAAGTGCTAGTATTAGTTCATTCATTGACCATCTTAGTATCAAAGCTTGGAGCTGTAAATAAATGCTTATATGGACGATCCAGAATATTAATCGCTCGCCGTTCGGCGGTTTTATGTGATGCTAGATATAAAAAACCCAATACCAGAAGCTAAACTTCGTACTCTGCCAAAATCGTCAAGAGCCTGCACTGTGATATGTCCTCAAGAATCTATATATAATTCCCACGGCCATCATATTTCACTCTACTTCGAACAAACCAGAAAAGACGCCAAGCCAGGGCATCTTTAGCCAGAGCTAGAAATTGCTCAGCCCTTTCCCATCCCGGTATTTTGTCACTGGGAGTCTTCGCAGCATATACATACATGTGCTTATTAGCCGTGGCGGGGCATAGTGTCAGAACCTTAAGCGATGTTTACAGACCAGTGGTTGAGGATATCTTCGATGGGACCTTGAAATGCTTGGCCTGCTTGTGCTTACCGATTGCACCAAGCATGCCACGCATGGAAGCGTGCTCGAATCATCTTCAGCGGTGACGGAGTGCTTGTGTGGAATTAGGATATCACATAAGTCTTCGGAAACGAGGGAACGAGTGGATGCCAGAGCTTCGGGTACGTCCTTTTCTCTAGAACAACGAGGCGATAGAAGGATGATATGAGATGTTCCGCATGTATCATGTAATCCGTGAGAGAGGCATCCTGGGAACCACGCGGGAAATGCGATAAGATGTCCGTGAGCCATTCCCAATCACACGGTGGGGAGTCGGGAGGATGGCATTTTCCCATCGTTTGAAAATATCCAAAAGAATGGATGCGGGGATGTATAAAGTACAGCACTACTCTTCGTTGCCTCATATTGTGGTATCTTTCAAACTCCCAATTGAAAATATTAGGTGAAAAGCTACCAGGTTTTCACGAGTGTTCGGTTGCGAAATGTATTTTGAATTTGTCGTACCGGATAACAGCAGTGGTTCAGACGAAAGCTTCCACTTCTAGAACCTTGAGATGAGAGACTTATGAGATGAGACAACGAGTGCTATCGATTCAGGAGCCGTAATTTCCAGCCCTCAGACTGCAGGTAGTGAGCGCTTGAACGTAGAATGTGACAGTCCCCGTCAAAATTCCCTGAAACTCGGTCCATCGTGCGATTGCTGTTGAAGGTGCAGTATGTGGAAGTCGATTATTCTCCGAAATGGCTTCTGGGCACTAAGCACAGAACAAGCTTCTGTCGCGTCTGATAGGCTGATATATTCAGGAACAGTAATCACTAGATTCATAGTCTGATGCGGATATATTGCTCGCGGCTTTTTTTGGCATCATATCCAAAACTAGTACCTAAAACGGAAGGACGGTTCCAAATATGAAGAGGCAAGCACTCTTGCTGACAATCATCGCTTCAAAGGGGACAAGTAGCATTACAACATGGGTAGGAACATCGAAAATTTCTTCATCGCAATTAATTGCAATGGACGGGGAAAACGTTAGAGGAAAGACACCAAAACACGGCAGGAAGGTATGGCAGGCTTGTGGCGATCAGTATTCTGGGGGTTTGCGTACGGAGGATAGACAGACACAGCCGGATTTAGGACTCGGATATCGTCAGTGAAAGACGGCCTTGATTTCGTCATGAGCGCTGGAAGACTATGTCCGTAAATCCGTTAATCCCCATGGTGTTCGCGGTCGATCGTTCACGGCAAGGAGTCAAACAGTCTTCACCGCAGAACATTGTGTAACCGTGTCCCAAACCCTGGTCTCGATCACCCCCATTCTCGATCTGTGCTGTGGGCCTCGAGGCATTTCAAAGCCTAAGAGGGCCATTTTCTCATGGTGCTGGAAGGCTAACGATTGCGGAAATCAATTCCATTCGTCGTGGTTACGGTACATGACATTGAGAGACAACACAAACATTCTACTTTCAGATTATTTGGCATCTGTACAGTCCCTAGAGACGAGAGGGGAAGATGGCGACCGGGTAGGGCTGAGCGGTCTACTGTCATGCGCAACGAGACCACCTGGGCATCGAATGCGTTCTTCGGTCGTACCGGAATGAACGCTGCGAGGATATATGGATGCTTTGTTAATAATCTTTCGTTTCGTAACCTGAGCATGCAATTGTGGTACTCCGCTACTGTTCGACTTTCTCACCGTCGTTGAATTACGACTTTGCTCGCTAAAGCAGAAATGTGCCATGTTGATTGGCTGATGGGTGCATAACAGGGTTGAAGATGCTCCATGCAGCCAATTTTCCTGCGGTGTGGACTTTGATTGATGGCGGAGAGGTTAGGGTGTCTGTGTGTTCAAGGGTTTGGATGTGGATAGTGGTGTGGAGTCGGTTCCCAAGATTTGTAGTTTCTCTTGTCGCATTCGGTATATCATCCAATCAACTCATTCGCTCGTCCCAGACATCTTGGCCATTGGCGCTCCGAGCTACATAAACATATGACAAAGCACGTGTGCTCTCAGGGCTGGATGTGACACGGCAAGGATACCATTTGGGATGGATGGATCAAGTGCAATCAATTTCCTATCATTCAATTACAGTAGACGGCGATGTTAATCTCAAGATGGTGAAGAATATTCTTGGCTCGATTAGTTCAAATGATATTAGAACTAACTTGGTTGTAGCGAATGATGAGAGACCAGTCAAGCTATTTGAACGATATCGCGACATCCGCCACGATTTTCATATTGGAGAATCGCTAGATCTTGCAAATAAAATAAGGTGTTTATTATTGCTGCATGGTGATAGTGATCAAATCCGTCAAGAGGAAAGAAAGCTGTAGGGAAAAACTTTCCACGGTAGTTAATCTAGATTTACGTACATACTGACCTAATCCCCCCCCAAATTCAGCCCCTGTAAGAATATTAAAGTTAAACGTTCAGTATCATCGTAAAGATGCCATATCTATGAATGCCATAATTAGATTCAGCCATTGTAAAACGATTTCGCCGACCTCGAACAATTCTTGTGATTGTCCTTCGCGTAGGAATCATCAAAAGGAGAGGGACGCAAGACAAGAAAAGGAGCTTAAACCCCACTACTACCTTGATTAGGTGTTTAAATTGTGATGGATTGTGACGGTTTACTCATCATCTATCAAGATGGAGCCTCCAATCTTAGAACAGAAGCTCATGCTTCCATGATTAAAGCTCAGTGTAGCCAAGAGGTTCTCGAAATGTCTAATAATAATTCCGTAACCAGCAAGTAGTGCCTATCACGTCGTTCACCGGTTTGACCTGTACTAGGGTTCAATTTGTAAAGGGTCTTCAGGCAACCATCTGGAGTATGCGACAAGATGCATTTTGATAACCATCTAGGCATGTATGTGACTTGTGATGGTGGCTCATACCAATGAAGAATGTACCATAAGAGACTTGTGAACAGCATTCATTTTCCTCCCTGCAACCATTTTCCTCCAAAGAACGCCATTTTACTGTGATTAACTTGCTGTTGCCGTTGCTAGCTCCTTGTTACTAACCATTAGACCTTGTTACTAAGTAAACTAACACGTCAATCACATTACAGTAGTACTCACTCACTAGACGCGAGATGAAGAAGGATGATGGTACCAGCTTTTGCTTCCATATCTAAAATTAACCTTTACATCATGAGAACAAGAACGAGAAGAATACCTGATATGGGGAAGTGGAAAATCCAAGTGACCACTGATCATTGAGGAGACTATATGTGTTCGTTCGTGCGTTCATTCATGGTTCATGGGTTTGAGAAGATAGGCTTCAGAATAGTTTTGTGGTTTGTGCTTCATCAACGATCAAGACATAACGTATGCTCATCTTTACTGCCATAGGGCTGGTGGGCTGGCAAATGGTGTTTTTGCTGCGTCTCTACTGTATACGTTTTGGTGATGCTATCTCTGGAATCAAAAGTTGGTCAAATTAGGTAGTGAAAAGTTTCTAAATTTACCTACATTTCGTCAAAAAACGGACAAATTATTCCGGATGGTGGTTGGTGCTGCTTTACGAGATAGACATTGATGATATGAGTGATATAGCGGAAATCTATTAATGGCCCTTAATTAATCCACATTTCCAATTCCAGAAATGTTGACTAGGAAATTGTACGCCTCAGACATGCATGTGGATGAATGTACCCTTTTAGGTTTGGACTCGGTGTCTATAAGATGGTGTGTGAGTGTCTGTGACAGAATCGACTGCCCCAGCTGCACGGCGCACCTCCCGGCCGTTTTTAACAGGGTGTGCAAAGTGGCTTGCAGGGGGGCATGCTGTGCAGGGTATCTAAAAGTAATTGCAGGGGATTTCTTCTCCTAGGGTCACTGAGCAGGGTTTGATCGTTTGTGTCGTAGAGTAGCTGAGCAAGAAGGGCGCCAGGATTCGGGACCAAGTAGTTTTGGAAATCCGTATAGCTGCGTCAGTTTGGGTTGTCCCGCATTCACATATTATATATATGGAGGAATATCCCCAGTGGAGGGCACCTCAAGACCTTGTTGTAACAGAACTTCAGATCCTCCAAGCCTCCTCAGACTTCATCTTCAAACTTCTGTTTTTGATACTCCATCAGTATACTTCCATTACTCTCATCAACTACCAAAATGTCTCGACACAGCTATTCATACTCCACGGCTACCACCGCAAGACATCTGTCAAGTCACGGCACCAGCAGTGCCTTCAGCAGTTCTGCCAATCCCGATGAAGATTGGACCAAGATCTCTGATCTTGCTGAGCGCCGCAGAATTCAGAACCGTATCGCTCAAAGAAACTACCGTAAGTTGTTTGTTGATAGCCTTCCACTGGTCAACGGCCACTAATCCTTTCCTCTTTTAGGCAAGAAGCTCAAGAGACGTCTCGAAGATCTTGAGCGCAGAGCTGGTTCCTCTTCCGCTTCCCCACCTCAAGCGCATGCGGAGCTTCATCAGCAGCCAGAGCGCAACCCCGAGATTCAACAGTACAGAAGGAGCCCAGAAAATGTGCAACGACAAGTCTCTCCCAGACTCTTACCTAGCCAGTATACGCCTCCTATGCACAGCGATGATGAAATCATCTTTTCGCAAAACTTTGATCGTGACGGATCTAGAACACCACCCCTCTTCACATATCATACATATCCTGCTCCCGAGGAGGTTTCCTACCCACCATACCCACATTCGCAACCCTATCGTGCCGTTTCCGACAGTGAGCGATCCGAGGCATACCAGCATTACATGTCACCCGTGCCAGTAACCTTGCCTTCGATGATGCATTTCAACGATGCAATCAAGCGAGAACCTGAAGACACCATGAGCCCATACAATATGAGCTACCAAGGCTTGCCAGCCATCGATATTCACTCGCATCACGCTTATGATAATCCTCATGTAAGGCACCCTCAAGCTGCAAAGCCACTTGTTTTGGGTCCTAACAGATATATGCAGACGCCGCCTCTCTCACACTCTTACGAGCATTCTACTACATGTTCTGAGTCTGGATACCAATATCCCACCACCCCTCTCTCCATGCCTCCCTCGCCTCGCATGATGACGCAGATATGAGAAAAGGTATCAGGGAGATCATTCAGGATATTTGGTTCTTTGCTTGGGATATATGAAAGAAGAGTTCGAAGTGCTCGACACTCGCTTTAGATGGTATTCAGCATTGCTTGGAAATGAGGGTAGGATATGGAGGAGCAAATCAACGGGAGTACGGAGTGTACGGAGTTTGATTTACTGCTGGTAGAAATGAAGGAACGATCCTAGTGTAAATACCCAGTACGATTAGTGTTTTTTTTTTGTTTCTTTCTCTCGTTCTGATGTATAGCAAAATTTGATGACAACTTCTCTACACATTCTATTGCAAGATGTTTGTTGCCATGCCCCAAATGTGATTTCCACGCGAATATCGACACGTAGGGTACTTATCATGCCTGCGCGCATTGTGAGATTTGAGCAGTGAGATTTGATCTGCGAGACCAACCATCTGCACTATCTCCATCATCACAGTTGACGCTTCGGGCCAAAGACCAGAACAGGGGTTGGGGCCATCATGATTCAAGCAAGGTAACGGGAAGAACAAGGTGAGACAGAGTCTCTTTAGTCAAAGGCAACATAAAGTGACCGGTTTTCCCGTGTGAACTCGGGTTATACAGCTTGACAATTGATCGCGGAGTTCCATCCTAGCATCAAAAATGGGCATAGTCGTACGGTTTCTGCATACTTGTGTTGTGAATCAACAGTCTTAATCCTTGAAACCTGAAGTATCAGATGAGAGGGAGAGGGAGGGAGAGAGGGAGAGAGAGAGAGAGAGTGTGTGTGTGTGTGTTACTGTTGGTTATTAATTTTGTTGGTAGCCTTGTTTGGGTTGCAAGTGGGTTGTGTTGGTTGAGTTGAGTATGGGTTAGGTTGGCTCAACCAAGCTATGCGGCCCGGGGAGTTTGAAAAGTCTGGAAAGTCTAGAAGTGAAGCATTCCATAACCATTTTGTTGGAAGTATTAAAATCAAGATTAAAATAAGAATAAGGATAAGAATAAAAATAAAAATAAAGATAAAAATATAAATAAAACCCGAAACCTAAACAACCATGAAATCTGAGTTGTTGGTAAAGTTCTACCTGCCACCTATTACCTACCTAGGTAGGTATTGTATTGTACTCTGTACACTGTAGAGCAACGGAATCCATGGGTGTCTAATGTCCATCAATGCCCAGGTGATCTTCATTTCAGGGTTATTTAAGTTCCAGTACTAATTGGTACCTCGGGCTCCGTAAGTTTATTTTATTATTACAGTATTTTATTATTATGGTTATTATTATTATTATTATTATTATTATTATTATCTTTACCCCACATTTAGAATTGCTTGAATAGACGCACGGACCAAGTGTTATTTATCCTTCAAAAAAAAAAATAAGAAAGACAGATACGTATGGAGTAGATAGATCCATGGATACCGTGGACTGTAGATAACATCAACAACATCAACAACAACAACAATGATCCATAGATAACAACAATAATAACAATCATAACAACAACCATAACAACAATCATAACAATAATCATAACAACCCCAAAAAACTTAGATAAACGCGCTTAGGTAATATTGAAATCAGATGATATAACACATGAATCCATAACATAACATAACATAACATAACATAATATGACTTGAAATAAAATAAAATAAAATAAAACAAAATAAAACAAAATAACATAACATAACATAAAATTAAACTAAAATCCCGTACACCCGGTAAATGACTCAATGGTTGATCGTGTTTATTTATTATCTACGGAAGACTTGAAATTCATTAAATGATTGGTCAATCTACACGGGAAAATTATTTGGAATCATCATCTCAACTTAAACAAACATTTGCAAGTATCCAATTCATCTAACATCCAACATCCAACATCTGCCCTACGAGGACTTTAGACTCTAGAAGCGTCTGTCTCCTACCTAAAGTACTTGTAGTGTTTGTAAGGTTTATTACTATTACCAGTATCATCCATGCATTGTTGCTTCGGAACCGAACGGAAGTTTCCTGCCTAGATATCTTCAAACGTCATCCTTATTCATTCATCATTCATCATTCATTGCCCTTGCCCTGACCTTAGCATCATCACCACCATCATCACCATCATCATTATAATCATCATCGTAATCATCATCATCGCCATTACACCTTCACCCAATCACCATCGAGGATTCATTCATCCAACACAAAAGATACATCATTTTATATCGACCAGAATATCCATGGGTCCCACATCAATTCTATCTATGGATCTCTTTGGTGGTTCAAAGTGAGTCTCTTGAATCATTCGTTAAAATCCTGTATTGTACTGTACTGATTCTTCACCAAGGCCCTGGTCGGCCCTCCATTGGACCTCAAGTGATGATCGGGTTCGAGGCGGAGCCTCACAATCTCATCTCAAATGTTCCGCCTCTTCCTCGGTGGCTACATTTAGCGGGACACTCGACATCAAGACCTTAGGGGGTGCGGGTTTCGCATCTCAAAGGACGACTGAAAATCATACTGTAAGTTAGTTAGCATAAACATGGCACCCTTCCTAGATCCCCAGTGTTTCAAGTGAACCTAATCAAGAGCTAAATGTCATTATCCACCTAATGAGTTTATGGCGTTCTACACTGATTAACCACGTTGTATCCTCGAATATAATGTTACATCGTTCAAATTAGACTTGAAATTTTCCAGGTCCTTTCCCAATGCAATCTTTCATGTTTAAATTCAGTTAAAGCATTGAGTGGGCGTGATTTGAGGCGATCGCGGTCCTTGCATGCAAGATCTAAAATGCTACACTCCTACATGTCCTTCAATTCCGTTGGGACGATTATAGAATTCCGTCCTGCATGTGGCTAAGCAAAGTTGTATTATTGTTATGTCAGACGCATATCAATGTCTCATAGCATCCGAAAATTACCCTTGGGCAAAGTCGAACTGAAGCGCTTCAACGGATGCAGAAGAAAGGCAGGCGCCTGTCTTTCTTCCCGCTGTTTGCAAAACTTTATTGAATCATTTGCAAGACGCCTCCCCAGAAATTCTATCAATTGGCCATAAGCTTCAAGCTAACAGCTAAACTTGCAGTGGAACCTATCGGCGTATGACGGAATTTTGCTCAGTCTAGGGCGGAGTGATCAAAAGCAATATACCTTCATCATCAAAGATGAAATACTTCCGAAAAGTCCCAATGGTAGAGAACAAAGTACAATTAGTTGGAAGTTTGACTTCAAAGGTCCTGCCGATCATTCGATCATATTTGTGAAGTGGGCAGATTTAAAACCCACGTATAGGGGACGGGAGAAGAACGATGCAAACCCTTTGGATTTAAAAAATATCAAAAGATTTAGTATTATGATGCGAAGGTATTTCATCAGTCAATCTGGTATTGCTATTACTAACACGGAACAGCTTTTTCGGCAGCCAAGAAGGGGATTTTTCTCTGGCCATCAACTCGATATCGGCTGCAAAGGACAGAGAGAGTATGAATACACCATATCGAGATGATCCCAATGAGAAAAGTTACACAAACCTGAATTCTAGAGAGGATCAAGAAATCCTTCCACCGCGGCAGAGTTGGTTGGGCTGGTTCTTTGGGTCATGCAATGCATCATAGATATTGACGGACCGGTACATACATACATGACTGACCTCCACAGTCATCTCGGCGGCAATTTGATGGCGGCATCAGATATCCACCTCCACTTCAATCCTTGTTCACATGAGACGAAACACTAATTCGATTTTGGCGATTGGTCAATGAATGTTAGAGACTTATCTTGTCTTATTTCTACGTGCAACTGCAAAGAATGATCCACTCTCTTTAGACAATGCCTGTTAAAGATCTTCAATTGCAAGTACATATGATTGAATGTTCTGACACCCATTCAACTCTATCACAAAGCAGCTGCGGTTTACTATCAGTGATTGTGACTTGAGACATTGACTCCCTCGGACCGAATTTCGTTGGAACTAGCTATGTTTACACAAGTACAAGGGACCTCTCCATTCCTTCCCGGTGTACAGTACGACGCTGAATAAGAACCTTTCGAAAATGTACTCATCCAGCGAATTGATCCCATGGCGTCACATGTGTCTTTTGTAATTGCCAAGACCCTTAACCCCTTCATCGCATTCGCTAGCTAGCTACAGATGTATTCTTCAATGAACCACGTAACTACCATGCTGCAGTGTAGTATTCGTATACCACGCCTCATGTTTATAAGCACTAAGTAAAGTTCCCCCGGATGAGCACCAGGTACCCTAATTTCTCCTTTCTAGAAGAACTTAGTTGGATAGCAGTGTTACTTGGTGCGGCACATCTGAATTGAGATCTCACTTCCCACTTCCCACTGCCCACTGCCCACTGCCCACTGCCCACTGTCCATTTCCCATTTCCCATTTCCCATTTTCTTCAACCCCAACCTTCCAATTCCTGCTTACCGCGATATGGTTTTGACCCCGGTCACACTTAACAAGAACCCTGTTTCCTCGTGCTCTACGCCGCAATACTACCATACCTACACCCACCCATACAGTACCTAAATCCTGACTCCATTTTCCTCATACTCATGTCGATGAACTACTCCGTACCCTCTCAATCCCTGCCAGCTGAATATTCCACGTTCCCTCCCTGCCTCACATTTTACAGTGCAGTACATACTACACACATCCTTTTCCCATTTCGCTTCAGTGCTCATGCATGCTACACCAAGGATCATCACCGCATTTCCATTCGTCTTGTATCGTAGTTAATTCTCCACAAACGGCACGCACGGGTAAGGTTGTCCCTCAATCAAGAAATTCTTAATCCAATGCGCGTATCGGAACCCCGAATCTGAATTTATCCACGTACACACTGTGTATACGGCCGAGCAGTTTCTCAATTTTTATTATTCGATCATAATTCCCTTTTTCGCATGGTGCGATCTTTAGACAAGGCTGGTGAGCAGAGCTGCCATGCCTTACTAAGGAAGTCGTTACATAAATTAATACTCTCGTCACAAATGTGTCCTGCTCATGCTCCCAATTGATAGGGTATCCACTCACAGGATACTTTCTTCCTCGTAGAGGACTTACCAGATTCACTCGGAGCTGCAGATGCAGAGATAGATCTACGTTTATTTATATCTTCACACTTCCCTTTCTGCCCTTGTTCTCCGGGTATGCGGATTTATGCTCCAGCTGGAGAATCCAGACGCCTCGGTTCGCCGCAACCATTGCCCGAATAGGCTTCTCCTCCATTCCCACGCATGCATTCGCCAAACCCTCGAGATCCTACGGTATTTTAAGTAAACGTCTCGTCTATTTCTTCCTTGTGCGTACAGTAAGTATGTGTGTATGTGTGTGTGCGTGTGCATCTTTATCGTCACGCACCCTCTCTTGAGAAGGTCTTCGCTTTCTGCAATCTAAAATCTACCGGGAGTGCCTATACGAGGAGGCCATGCATCCATCTCTCCATCACGTATCCACCCCACCCACGTTTTCCTCGGCTCCCATTACTTTATCTGCGCACCCTAGGGTTCGTGACCCAGCGAACCACGGCGCATCTGGCATCAACCACCACTTTCCCATTCCAGAACGCGCCCGCTTGTGAGTTTCCAAATGCCATGTGCCAAGCATTCCGGGAATGGCAAACTTCTAGAAGCCCTGGTGGTAGATTTTAATACCGCGCAAACATTCCATAGCTGGTCGCTGAGTAATGGGGAGATCGGTCACAATCATGTAAGACGGGTATTACCTTATCCTAGAAGTCAATCGCCTTGCCGCTCTGAAAGCTCAGGTACGAGTACACACCAACCCTTCTTCATCCGATGATGGCAGCGAGGTATGGACGCGTACCGTATGTCCCTTGCCATGCATATCCGTGCAGGCACCAGATACACGCTTACATCCTCGAGGTTTGAAGGCGAGAGCGCAGGCACAAGTGTGCTCAGCGCTGCACAGCTGCCGTCGATTATTGCGAGACATGGCGTCTTGACAAACTTTCTTTTCTTCCTTTCTTGTTCCTTCGCGGCGTTTCGCTCCTTGGGACAAGCCGCGGTCCGGCTGTTTCATGATATCGGTGAAGATATGTGGTGTGCTCGGCGTATTCTCCGTCGAAGATGTCACTCACAGTCGCACCGCATCAACCGCCACAGCGGTGCAATACGACGGCACGACATGACAATCTCTCCATCGCAAGCACCCACAAAAATAGATACGATACCTATCTCTCCGTACCATGCGCTCGATCTTTCCTTCCTCTGCGCCAGCCCATCCCCAGGCAACTCCCCATCTCACGCTGCCCAAATCGGAAAACCACGCGCTTCTCACCTCTCTGTCCCACCACCCCGTATGGATCTCAAGCCCACGCCCCATTGCTGCACCGCGCCTTATCATATATTTCCTACAATGCGACTCTATCGCACACACCATCATCCGCCAGATACACACCACAAATTGCACACCGCTCTTGCGAGCCCTACACAAAACCCAAATCCGTAAGCTTGCCATGTTTGGGGAAGAACGCGAGATGATGACATACACACACCTACCACCGGGAGAGAAAGTAAGAGGTAGAGAGATAGAGAGACCGAGAGACAGAGAGAGAGAAAAGAGAGAAAGTAGGTACGAACAGCCCCCACCGCATCCGCATCCCCATCCCCATCCCCAAACCATCACACACCCGTTCACCAGCCAAAAAGGAGGCAGTGCAAGCCCTCCCACCCCCCCCCTCTCGCCGCAACAACACCAATCCACGACATCGCATCGCGCAAACCCCAAAAGATGCAAAGAAATGCCCATCCATCATCCCAGCCATGAGGAGACACCCCAACCCCGACTCCTGCTTTATGGCTCGCCATCTTCCATTCCTTCGATGCATGTTCCACGGCCAGCGTGGTAGCATCTGCACGAGCATACCTACACTTTACACATTACACATTACACATTACCCCTTCCAACCCCCGATGCAACATCGCCACATGGCGATTTTTAGAGTTAATCATGCGCGAGTAAATGTGACGCTTCCTTCCTTCCCTCCTCCCTCCTTCCCTCCACCCTTCCTTCCTCGCCATCCACCCCCCCAACAAGACATCGCGCTCTGTGCCGCGAGCCCCGAGCCCAAACATCCCAAGATAATCCATCCGTATGCGTCCCCACACCCGCGATGAAAGAAAAATGCAGAAAAATTGCACGACGAGATGAGATGCAATGACACGAGATGCGATGCGATGGGAAGCGACGCGACGCGACGCGATACGAGAGCGCACCCCCAAAAAAGCGAACCAAGAACGAACTCCTGCCCCTCCGTCCCCCTCTCCCCTCTCCCCTTCCTTCACGCTTCATGCTTTACTTGCACATCTCCCCTGCGACAACCCTCCCCCCCGAGACGTACGTGTAAGCCCCAGGCAAAAGCATCCACGATCCCCCTTCGCTTCCACCGCGTCTCCCGAGATCCCTCGGTCCACCTAGCCAATCTCACTGGGACCACCAGACCGACTTCCTCAAACGGTTCTCGGGCACCCGATCGCATGCACGCGTATGCAACGATGGCAGTGTGGACCTAGATATGTAGTAGGTATGATGGTGAAATGAAACGAGATGAGATGATAAGAAAAAGATCGGATGAAGATGAGAAACGGTGAGCAAGGGGGGGGGTTACTTGAAATAGGCGAATTTCACGGAGATTTTATTTCCAGAACTGGGCATTTTTTTATTAATCACCATTAAGTCTTTTCTTGGACGCAATCACAAGAGCGTCATGAATTGAAGCGGCACTGGCAAGAACAAGCTAGTCTATTTTCATTCATATACGAATTTTATATATCAATTCAGTTTCATCATTTTACAGTTCCCATTTGCACGCCGAGGATCGTGAATGATTAGTGCCTCATCCGCAGTTGGTGCGATAGTGCAACTTCTCGGGTGTCTCAATCCCAATCCCAGACCCAGACTAAACTCAAACCATTAAGGTGACAAGATCTATCTATAGTCTTTCACCAGCAGCGGCCTTAGCCTCACCATACTTCTTCAATCTGATTGATTGAACACTGATGAAACCTGTAGTATCCGCAGGAGCGAACGAACCAATCTCATCCATTGAACTCTCACTAGCATCATACAACTTCTCAGTCTCCGAGGAACGACCCAAGACACTGAAGGCACCCTTGTACACACGACATCTGACTTGACCGTTGACATTCTTTTGAGAGGCAACGATGGATTCCTCGATGAACTCACGTTCTGGGGAGAAGTAAAGACCATTGTAGAGGATCTTGGAGTAGTTGTAGGTAACGAATTGATCACGGAGGGCACGGACTTCACGGTCCATGACGAGACCCTCGAGATCAACGTGGGCGGAACGGAGACAGGTGAGACCAGGGGTTTCGTAACATCCTCTGGATTTGAGACCGATGAATCGGTTCTCGACGATGTCGATACGTCCAACACCGTGACGACGAGCAATGGCGTTGGATTCAAGGAAGAGTTCAACAGAGTCGGTGATAGTCTTGCCATTTGTAATGAGTTTCTTGGGGAGACCCTTCTCGAAAACGATAGTGAAGTCTTCTGGTTGATCAGGAGCCTTCAATGGATCAACAGTCAACTTCCACATATCTTCTGGAGGGGTGACATCTGGGTCCTCCAAGATACCAGCTTCATAACTGCAGTGTGCCAAGTTCTCGTCCATACTCCATGGCTTAGCCTTTGTGCTGCTAACTGGGATGCCTGCCTTAGCAGCATACTCGAGGAGATCGTTGCGGCCTGCGAAACGCTCGTAGAATTCTGGAAGACGCCATGGGGCAATGACTTTGATGGTTGGTTGGAGAGCATAGAATGCAAGCTCAAATCGAACTTGGTCGTTACCCTTTCCAGTGCAGCCGTGGGATACAGCAATACATCCTTCCTTTTGGGCAACGTCGATTTGTGCACGAGCAATAACTGGACGGGCGAGGGAAGTACCTGAGTTGAAACTTATTAGCCCCAAAACTCTTCATGAAGCCCTCTAGTAGTTCATGACTCACCCAACAAGTATACGTTCTCGTAGATGGCATTGCATTGGACGGCAGGGAAGCAGAGCTCGTCGACGAATTCTCTGGATACAATGTCAGGTGTGTTCATCAAGAAATATGAGCAAGGTCACATACCTCTTCAAATCCTCAACATAGCATGCGACAGCTCCGATCTTCAAGGCCTTAGCTTTAGCAGCTTCAAAATCCTCTACACTCTTCTTAGTAACATGTTACTTCTCCCAGAACTGTAGAATCTCGTACCCTCTTGACCAACATCGGCCATAAAGCAGACAACATCGTATCCCTTTTCAATCAACCAAGCTAAGATACAGCTGGTATCCAAACCACCACTGTATGCGAGACAGACCTAGAATCAATTTCTATCAGCTCAAGCTCTATATTTGACAATAGTACATCTATCAATGGTGGCCTTCAATCATACCTTATCCTTTGCCATTTTGAGAACTTGTATGAGTGATGATTGTAGAAATATACAAAGAGTAAATCAAAGTTGATTTATATTTTTGAAAGTATGAGTAATGTTAGGTAGGTTAGTTGTGGATTCAACTCAATTGAGGGACGGACTGAACAACAATCAATCACTTCTGGATGGATGGTGGGGTTAAGAGAACGCGCTCCCCTTCTTTATCGAACTAATTTTTTTCACCCCCACCAGCCACAAGGATAACCAAAGGAAGTTTAGTTGATATCACCAGCCTCAAACTTTCCCCTGTCATCTGTGGCTTTTAAAAGAAACTAGCCAATTGAAATGCTTTGACCAAAATGCATGAGTCCTTATCAGGAGACAAAAAGAATTTTCGTAG
The DNA here is from genome assembly GCA_008692225.1 of Monilinia fructicola. Classification (NCBI taxonomy): domain Eukaryota; kingdom Fungi; phylum Ascomycota; class Leotiomycetes; order Helotiales; family Sclerotiniaceae; genus Monilinia; species Monilinia fructicola. Next base: position 1,936,025 of record VICG01000001.1, on the reverse strand, counting down.
CTGCAGTTATGGAAACAACAAAGTCCAAACATCCGATCTCGCTGCCAATTATGGCCTTATCATATATACACATTCCGATTAAGCATCAACTCTCCCCAGCTGTCCTAGATCTTATTGAAACTCTTCTTGGGAATAATGGAACTTATCTTGTGTCTTGACCAGCATGGATTGACTACCTACCGTCTGTCGAAATAGGAAAGGATACGAATCATAGCATCTTCAACCTCGAATATTGCTGATTGGATATCGTGAACAAATTGTTACAGTTGAATCATGACCCACCACATTTGACATCACCGTATATTTGCAGTAAACACCAGTTTTGTAATATTGTCTTGATTTCTTAATCCATCAAGATGAACTACTTCATAGGGTATCGACGATGTCTAGTCGCTCTACGCCCTTAAGACCACTCGCTCCTAATTAACAAAAAGACTAAAACAAACCACACCCGAGAAATTATCAACGTTGCTACTAATAAATATGATTCGACATCGTGTTGCCACTAATGCAATATCAGTAACCAGCCCGTCGTTTTGTCAAAGAAGCGAAGTAGGAACAGAATCAAACATCTATTCCTCGCCCTCGATTGGGGCCTCCTCTTCATACTCCTCCTCTCCCTCGGAGATGGAGGCATCCTGGTATTGTTGGTACTCGGAAACCAAATCGTTCATGTTGGACTCAGCCTCAGTGAACTCCATCTCGTCCATACCCTCACCAGTGTACCAATGCAAGAAAGCCTTTCTTCGGAACATAGCAGTGAATTGATCACCAACACGCTTGAAGAGTTCTTGGATAGAGGTCGAGTTACCGACGAAGGTGGAAGACATCTTAAGACCACGTGGAGGAATCGAGCAAAGGGCGGTTTGGACGTTGTTAGGGATCCACTCAACGAAGTAAGAAGAGTTCTTGTTTTGGACATTGCGCATTTGGTCCTCGACCTCTTTCATGGAAACCTTACCACGGCTGCAGAAAAAGTATTAGTATATGCGGGCTGTATGATGACCGAGAAGGCAGTAGAGTAAACTTACAAGATAGCAGAGCAGGTCAAGTAACGACCGTTACGGAAATCGGAAGCGGCCATCATGTTCTTAGGGTCGTACATTTGTTGAGTCAACTCTGGAACGGTAACAGCACGGAAAGAGTGTGCACCACGGCTGGTCAAAGGAGCAAATCCAACCATGAAGAAATGGAGACGTGGGAATGGAACCATGTTAACAGCCAACTTTCGGAGATCTGAGTTAAGTTGACCAGGGAAACGGAGACAGGTGGTAACACCGGACATGACAGCAGAAACCAAGTGGTTAAGATCTCCGTAGGATGGGTTGCTGAGCTTCAAGGTTCTCATGCAGATGTCGTAAAGAGCCTCGTTATCGATACAGAAGGTTGCATCAGAGTTTTCTACCAATTGATGAACGGAGAGGGTAGCGTTATATGGCTCGACAACGGTATCGGAAACCTTTGGCGATGGAACGACAGAAAAGGTAGCCATCATACGATCGGGGAACTCCTCACGGATCTTGGAGATCAAAAGCGTACCCATACCGGCACCAGTTCCACCACCGAGAGAGTGGGTGATTTGGAAACCTTGAAGGCAGTCACAGCCTTCAGCTTCACGACGAACAACATCAAGAACTTGGTCAACAAGCTCAGCACCCTCAGTGTAATGACCCTTAGCCCAGTTGTTACCAGCACCGGATTGACCGAAGACGAAGTTATCGGGGCGGAAGAGTTGACCGAAAAGGACCGGCACGGACAGCGTCCATGGTACCTGGCTCCAAATCGACGAGAACGGCACGGGGAACATACTTGTTGCCGGAAGCCTTCCAGTTGTTAGCGGAGTGATTTTGTATTGTCGAGAATGTGCATATATACCTCGTTGAAGTAGACGTTCATACGCTCAAGTTGGAGGTCGGAGGTACCATTGTAGCTATAAATAAACAATATCAGAAACGTCCAAAATATGGCAGAGTATTGCGGTATTACTTACACACCAGAGCCATCAAGACCGTGCTCGCCAGAGATAGTTTGCCTATACAATGTTCAGTACTGGATTCCAGGACATCGCCAAGCAGAGCTTTCGCAAAATCGAGATTTCGTACCAGAAAGCAGCACCAATTTGGTTACCCTGAGCAGAACATCAGCAAAGCTAAATTGAATAGATTGGAGTGAGTTGACTTACACATTGACCGGTTTGAAGATGAACCTGTAGATTGAAAAGTCCCTTGGTCAGCGATATAATACTTTTAAAAAATATATAGTGGGGTGCTTTTCAGGGGTAAAGTCGACGCGTTCTGAACAGAGCAGTTGAAGCTGCAGATGAGAAGAGAGAGATACGTACAATCTCACGCATTTTGAAGGTAGATTTAGGATCTTGTGTTGAGGTGTTAAAGTATGGTAGTTTGGATATTGAGAAGTCGAGGTTGTAGATAGAGAAAGTAAGAGGTTAAGGATTGCTGAGATGTCCTTGTGGATAGTGGAGTTTGTTGTTCACCGCTAGGAAGGAGCCATTCGTAAACAAATATCACACTAGCGGGAAGCTAATCTACTAAAGGGGTTAGTAGGTCGGACAACGGAATAACGTAAATCACGTGAAGCTTAACTTGCGAATCGAATTTGTGAGGCAATTCATTTACCACTGATTCGGATATCCCCCAGTCAATACTTGTAGAGAGTCGCTTTGTTGACAGTAGTAAACTGATATTTTACTCTCTGGAGCATATTGTTCACCATGGAGGCCGAAATAAAGACCTTCTTACCAAATATCGATCCGGTCCTATCGGAATATTCTGTTGGGTACTTGACCCATGCATCAAATGCATATGTAGAGGCAGACCAGAATGGCCCATCTCCTCTAGCAGAAGCAGCAGCTTCTATCTCAGCACTGTTGATATCAGCATCTGGAGATCCAAGCCCAGAGAACAAATCAAAGATCCATCAACTAGTGGACAAATGGGTACAGAAATTCGATGGTAATGGACAAAATAAGCAAATTTCCTCTGCTGCCAAACGACTAGATCAAGCCATCCAAGTTGGGGCCCAGCGGAATATGTCATCTACCTTGGGTGTGTCTCTTGGAGGTGTTGATCTAGAATCTGCAAATGTTAGAAAAGTAGAGTCGAGAGTTGATAGGAAGAAGTTAGAGAAAGCTGAAAGAAAAATTGCTGCCAAGCAAAGCAAGAAGGAGTTCAAAGCTGTCGAATATGAGGCTTCTAAACTTATCAATCAACCCGATGATGCCCAATCCTATGAAGAGTTCTTCATGGCAGTCAACCCTTTGCAGCTGGGAACAGGCAATCAAACAAAGAGCAAAAGACATCAAGGTGGACAACATCGATGTTTCAATTGGTGGTTTGAGAATTTTGTCAGATACAAATCTCACCTTAGCTTATGGTCGAAGATATGGTTTAGTTGGTCAGAACGGTATCGGAAAATCTACTCTCTTGAGAGCTTTGGCGAGAAGAGAATTAGCGGTACCAACTCATATTTCCATTCTTCACGTCGAGCAAGAGATTAGTGGAGATGATACACCTGCGTTACAAGCTGTCCTTGATGCCGATGTATGGCGGAAACATCTACTGGCAGAACAAATCAAGATCACCAAGCAACTCACAGATTTGGAAGCAGAGCGATCTTCTATGGCTGATACTTCTGAACAAGCAGAAAAGCTTGACAAAGAGCGCGAGGGTCTCGATCAGACCTTGGGTGATATCCAGGGCAAGCTTGCAGAAATGGAGTCTGATAAAGCCGAATCACGAGCTGCAACCATCTTGGCAGGTCTGGGTTTCTCGCCTGAACGACAACAATTTGCTACCAAGACATTCTCCGGAGGTTGGCGTATGCGTTTGGCATTGGCTAGAGCCCTGTTCTGTGAACCTGATCTCTTACTTCTTGATGAACCTTCTAACATGTTGGACGTCCCTTCTATTACTTTCCTTGCCAATTATCTGCAAGGATATCCAAGTACAGTTTTGGTAGTTTCTCACGACAGAGCATTCCTAAACGAAGTTGCAACCGATATCATTCATCAACACTCCGAGCGTCTCGACTACTACAAGGGTGCCAACTTCGAATCTTTCTATGCTACAAAGGAAGAACGTCGCAAGACTGCCCAACGAGAATACGAGAATCAAATGGTACAACGTGCCCATCTTCAAGCATTCATCGACAAATTCCGTTACAATGCCGCCAAGTCCTCGGAAGCGCAGTCACGTATCAAGAAACTGGAAAAGATGCCAATTCTCGAAGCCCCCGAATCCGTCTATACTGTTCATTTCAAATTCCCCGAGGTAGAAAAACTCTCACCTCCAATTGTCCAAATGACCGATGTCTCCTTCGGCTATACTCCCGACAAACCTCTACTCCGCAACGTCGACCTCGATGTCCAACTCGACTCTCGAATCGGTATTGTTGGACCTAACGGAGCTGGTAAGACCACTGTTCTCAAACTCCTCATCGGTAAGCTCTCACCCACTGGAGGACTGATCTCTCAAAATCCTCGACTCCGCATCGGTTTCTTCGCCCAACATCACGTCGACGCTCTCGATCTGACCACTAGTGCCGTCGGCTTCATGACCAAAACATACCCCGGGAAAACCGATGAAGAATACCGTCGCCACCTTGGTGCCTTCGGTATAACTGGTATGACTGGTCTTCAAAAGATGGAACTTCTATCCGGAGGTCAAAAATCCCGTGTCGCCTTCGCCTGTCTCTCTTTACAAAACCCACATATCCTCGTTCTCGATGAACCTTCCAACCACTTGGATATTGAAGCTATGGATGCGCTGAGTCAAGCGTTGAATGCATTCCAAGGCGGTGTGTTGATGGTTAGTCACGACGTTACGATGTTGCAGACGGTATGCACAAGTCTTTGGGTTTGTGATAACGGAACGGTGGAGAAATTCCCTGGAGATGTACAGGCGTATAAGAAAAGAATTACGGAACAGGCAGATGCAAATGGTGTTGTGCAGGCTCATTAGGACGCATATAAACTTTCATGGGGTGTCAATAAAGTCGACATGATCTAATTCAAGTCCTGATACGGAAGTTTGGTCATGGTTTATAGTTCTGAGATTCTTTTCTGTTTGATATTTCCACGGTGAAATTCGTCTCCTCATACCTAATACCCCTTTTTTCTATCCACCAAATTGATCAAATTCCGGCCCCTCTCTAGATTTCCCAAGTTTTCATCCAAGATCGCGAAACTCCTCTCCGCATAGGTCGTTCCAAGTCCACTCACATGCGGTGTAATCGCCACATTCTCCAAAGTCCAAAGCTCACTATCCGCAGGGAGTGGTTCCGGCTCCGTGACATCTAATGCAGCACCCCTCAAGCCACCTGCACTTAACGGCTTCTTCAAATACGTGATTAGGTCTTCTTGATTGATGAGACCACCTCTTGCAATGTTTATAATGAAAGCGTTTGTTTTGGAGCCCAGTATTTCGAATTCGGGGGCAGAGAGAAAATGGCGGGTTTGAGGAGTTAGAGGGACGGCAATTAGGAGGATGTCGATATCTTGGCTGAGAAAGTTGTGTAGACTTGATTTGTCAAGTCCCGAGTACCAAGCAGAAGGGATGAGACCATCGGGATCGCCAGTATTCGGGACGATATACTTGCCGGTATCCTTCCTAGATTCGGGAGTAGGACGGGGCGATGCTGTATAGGCTATTACGTCCATGCCCATTGCTTTGGAGATCCGAGCAGCTGCTTCATAGTCAGCATTGGTCTCTCCTTTGCTTTCCCCCGGAAATCGCCTCCCATTGCTCCAACAGATTTGATGTTTCCAATTCATTTGAATGTTCAAGAACGAATCCATCTACACTCATCCCAATCCATATCTACCATAATCCAAATGAGAAAATTCTAACATACCCTGTCTTCCAATCGCTCCATATCCCAGCACACCCAATCTTTGCCCTACAGAATCCCTCAATGCACCCAGTTCCTTGGAACTTCCCCATATATGTTTCTTCTGCCACTCCACCATGATCTTCTCCTTATGCGAATGGCTCAATATCTGCAAAATAACCCATTCTGATATTTGAGGTCCATGCACACCAGACGAATTTGTGATAGGAATCTTGGTTTCCTTCCACACAGGAGTGTTACTCACTTTATCTGCGCCGGCGCTGAATCAGATGAATGAGTTTGAGGTTTTTAGCCTTTTCTGCCGAAGGTGGGAGAGTCCAGAGTGTTACGAGTATGGTAGCATTGAGCCAAGTTTCTGAGGGAACGGAGCAAGATAATCAGGACTTTTATTTGGGTGGATATTGAGCAATTGAAGAGGGATTGAAGGAGAAGCTTACCATCTGGAATCTCAGGCTCTCCTGCACCAGTGATTACCTGTTTGTATGTGAATTCTACATCATACTTTCGACGAAGTCTATTCAAAATCTTCGGGTCTTCGGGGATGGGGAGAAGGCATAAGATATGCTCTCTTGGTCTTGGAGCTTCACCCATGATTGTAAAAGTAAACTGAGGCGATTGGTGACAGCTATAGAGACAAGATCGTAGCAATATCAGAATACCAGAAGCTCGAACTGCAGTAAATGGAGCTTCCAAGGTTATATATGATCTTTTAGCCGGTGAAACCAACTGTTGGGAGCTCCATATTTGATACGTGAGTAATTCATCCTATTATACTCTATGGTATCAACTAGTGTATCTAGTATGTTGGTCAGGATTGGAATCGTGTCAAATTGACATTTTTCATCAAAACTTGCGTGCTGATAGATTCTCCGAAGTATCATCCGCTTGCTGCATCCACCAATCCACTTGCTGATGAATCTGTGATTTATATGTACCCCGCCGCACCTTTTGAGACTTCCACCTCGGCGCTAAGATAAGATAAGGAGCCCATGAAATTTCCTGATAGGCTTTTTTGTTCAATGACAGAAATCACAGGATGAATGAGAGGATCCACGGATGACAGAAGAATAATAAATTATCACGATATGATTTTTGCTCCTATGATATGTTTCTCATGGCAAGGGAGTGACGGAAAAGACGGATATGTGCATTTTACTTTCTTTTGATTGTTTGGCCATTAATTACCTGGTAGATAAGTCTATATACAAGATGAAAATCTATTGAGAAGATTGTTTGCGAGCAAACTCATCATGCTCTTCAATATCCTGAGCTTCCCAAGGATAACAAATCCATACATCCTCCACGGTTCTTGCGGCAAGATATCTGTTATCCTTCAACATATCCTCTGGGAGTGTACCCTTCTTTTCCTTGTTCTTGTTCTATTGACGCCGATATGTTAGTAATCTTCCTCTGATGAATCGCATATTCCAATCCCAGAAATTACTCACATGTAATACAAAAACAGAGAAAACAGTCTTCTCTCCTTCACCACCCAACTTCTGTCTAGCGAGCTCAACATCCTTCTCCAATTCCTTAACAGCATACTCCAAAGTTGTTCTGGTATCATCGACTTCATCGACAATCAAGATCCTCTTTCCGACCAAGTTCTCCATGTTGCCCAAGCTGTTCAAATCTAACCATTGAGTTCTAGTGACTTTGGTTCCCACTTGCTCAACTTCTCCTGGTGTATTTGAGGCGGATGGGTGTGTGGAAGGAAGTTGTTCGTAGAGCGATAGGCCAATAGCTTGGATAGGAATATTAGGACTTCCGGGTTGTTTTAAAAACGAACGAAGGATACGAGCTGGAACATATCCACCACCACCAATGGCGATCATGAGTTGAGGTTGGAATTCCTCCAGAATACGTGGTGCGGCTTCTTGACAAAGTTTGTGGACCTAATAAACGGCTGTCAATGTGCGCTCTGCACGGAGGGGTAATGAGGGGCATTTGAGCCTCTGTATTCTGTATTCCGCATACCTGGTTATAGGTCACATATTCTTTGACGACCATCTTGAAGTATTGTTGTATATGGTATATGGTATATGGTATGTGTTATATGTTGTACGTTGTATGTTATGTGGGATATGTCTTATATGATATATGATTGATGATCTGTGTAAACTGAAGAAGAGGATTGGAATATAGACCAGATTTTTTGATTTAATCGCGAACACACCTTGACAGTTAAAAGTTGCAGAAATAAATTTATTTCAAAAAGTTTGTGATTCCAGCCGGGGGAAGCTACTGCCTGCCCTTGTGCTATTGTTCTAACTAGATCAACCGGACTTCGCCTGCAGGGCCAATAATAATAAAGTCACACCTTTGTTTTACTGTATAATGCTTAGCTGAGAATTTTAATGCGTATGAAGAAGTGAACCGATTAATTGATTGGGTGAATTTAATATTTATTGAATATCAGGTAGACTTCAACTAGTCGGAGACTTCAACTTTGCTCTCTCCACAACCAATTCGCTCGCAGTCGTGGCTTCAAACTACTGACTGGCATGTAATTTCCAAATTTCTCTTGTGATTAGCTAGCCTTTCCAAGGTTAATTTTGGAAAAAAGCCCTCCCGAGGTCATCAACGAACTCTTCATTTACACTAACATTGTTTCAGTTCGCCAAGCAGCATTCACCTTTCTCAATTCTGTCTAATTTGGGTATGGAAAATCCTGAGAGTGTCCCTTACACATCATGATCATGACTATTACTCATGTCTTGAGTCATTTCAAACTGATACAAGTATCAATATGTTTACCTATATCTGTTGGCGTCACGCTATTCTCCACACTCCAGGCTGTGTTTATTCATTGATTGCTCATTCTGGAGCTAGGTAGAACGTTTCGCCATCAAATGCCACATCTATAGAGTTTAGATTGTATTTGATATTCGTGACGTCAGGATGATCGTTAAGAACGTGTACAGTAGTGCAAAACGATCACTTCCTCAACCTGCTATAGTCTTTTGTCACAAAAGTTTGTGTAAGACTGGTCGACAATACATTTCTTCTACTTACAAAATGACTCCTTGAATGTTATTTTAAGTATCCATGGATGTCGAAATCAGCACCCAATTTCAATATCCCTCCCTCTTCTGCCACTGTAAGTTTTCGCATTATCGATACTACTACTCACATATCCGGCATCCCTCTCTCCGGGTTTGTCGCCCCCGCTATTCGAGGACACACCCACTTTCTATTCCGGCATATTCGTTTCTCATTGAGAACCCCTCTTCTCGCTCTCTCCTCTTCGATCTTGGTGTGCGTAGGGACTGGGAAAACCTCACACCCAGTATTACCAAGCGCATCAAAGATGGCGGCTGGGAAGTTATCGTCCAAAAGGGTGTACTTGAACAGCTAGAAGAACATGGAGTCTCAGTTGCTAATATCGAAGCCATCATCTGGAGTTATTGGCATTGGGATCATACCGGTGATCGTAGTACATTCGACGAATTCACTGCTTTGATTGTCGGCCCAGGTTTCAAACAATCGTTAGCTCTCGACTATCCCTCCAATAAATCCTCCCCTATCCTTGAAAGCAATTATAGCGGTCGTGAACTCCGCGAGATATCTTTCGACTCTGGACTCAAGATTGGTCGTTTTAACGCTTTTGATTACTTCGAAGATGGCTCATTCTGTTTACTTGATAGTCCTGATCATGCTGCAGGTCACATGTGTGCACTTGCTAGGGTAACAACAAATCCAAACTCTTATATATTCATGGGAGGTGACTCATGCCACCAAGGAAGGGAATTTAGACCTTCGCCTTATCATCCAATTCCTACCTCCATCACACCAAATCCCCTTCAGAATCGCGGCGCAAGCTGTCCAGGCTCATTGTTCGAGCCTCTTCTTCGTGATGATGATAGAGAGAAACGTTTTTACGCCATAGCGCGAGTGGAGGATGAAAGAGGGGTAGCTCACGACATAGATGAGGCAGAGAAAACGATTGAGAAAGTAATGGAAGCCGACGGATCGGATGAAGTATTGGTTGTTATGGCCCACGATGACACATTAAAAGAAGTCGTATCTTTCTTTTCTCAATATGCGAATACGTTTGAGAAAAATGCATGGGCTGAGAATGGCAGGCGGTTGTTTTTTGAGAGATTTCATAGGGGCGGTAAGAAATTCGACTTCGTAGATATGTGTTGTATAAACGTTAACTTTTATACATCCATTTAGTATAAATATTTTCTCTCCTGACCATTGAATCAACAACAGGCTCCATTTATCTAACCCTATCCATAAGTAAGCATGGAGGAGGTCATACCACTGTGCAGGTTTCACTCATCTCTATCTACCACACTCCTTAATCCTTACAGCACTCCTCCCTATCACCATTTCACCGTAAAGAAACATCACAAACCTCGTATCATATAGCTATCCCACTCCCCAAAGATATGTGTTCATCACACAACATGATTATACCAACCATTCAAAAAGCGTCAATCCTCCAATAATGAAATACGAAGCAAAATAAGTAGATTATGACAACGTCTATCTCGACTTGCTACATAACTTTCTGATTGCAACGTTCGGGATTGCTGCAATGCCTTCTGATGCGGGCCGCTCCTTTGTGTTACCTACCTCTGGTATCACCATCATCCGGTGTTTCAGCGTGAGGTGTGGTGGTACATACTCTTCAGTTACATTCTTAATTGTCCATGAGATCTTGAGAGGTGGTGCGGTCAGGTCTCGGCCTACCAGATTCAACATGGATCGGTGAACTGCCCCGCGTCCATGAGACGTTTGATAACATTGTCTTTAGATGAACAACAAGAGAGATAGAAGAAAACCTCTTGTACTCTTTGTCATGCCATTCTACTCTTGTGGATGTTGACTGCTAATGAAGGGAAGATGTTCCAATAATGATTCTGTGTCGCTGTGAATACATCAGATTCCTCGCAGGTCTGTCAGAAAGTGAAATCATTTTTACTGATGTGATATAATTCCACGAAGTTATGCATTGTGTTTTTCTTGCCTATTCTTGACAATAGCACATTCGAGATGTTCACAAATGGATACCGGAGACTTCTCCACTCGATGATTTGCAGTCAACTGTTACACAACTAAGTGCATTTCGGCAGGAACAACTAGGTAAGATTACTATCGTATATGATACCCCGCACTGGTGTGATTACATGGTACCCAACATTTTGGCTTCATTTAATGCCATTGAGAACTTCCCTCTTCACACATTGTTCGCAGCTTTGGATGTATCCTTTCAACAAAACTGTCGATGTGCCCACGAAACTGTGCACTGGACTTCCACGAGCCCGAAACGTCGATAGTTATACAGAATGGTCATGCGGATAGTATCATCTAGAAAGAGAGAAGACGGGCTGAAAAGCCGACGATACGCGACATGCCAAGTCATTGCCATCCAGCACGAAGCTACTGAGATAGACCACGACTTGACAGAGTGATTATCTTCTAAGGTGAGGGATTGCTTTACATGTCAATGCTGACAAGTCATTGGCATCTATTTCTGTTGATATCTGCAGACCAAACGCTCAGCTCTAAAATGATGATAGGGTACAGATCCACTTGTGATGGCGGCAGGATAGATAAATTAGCCAGTGGCTTCTGGCATACCAATTCGATGGAATACACTCCGTATGCGATGCAATACCAAGAGCCTTTACCTCGATTCACCACAATACACCCCACCAACAATAATGTGAAGGAGCCGCGATGAAGAAAATCAAAGATATTACTTTTTTGAGGCTTGAATCCTCCTTGGCTTGGGCTATTATTGCCACAATGCGGCCCTGCTAGATTGGTGTGTCTCGCTTCCAATCCTTTTACGAAGAACAAGCTTCGCAACGATTCAGACTCAATGATCATGAGGACAGAATCAAGTAAGTAAACACCGATTTGTTGTTGCTCTCTTTCAATAATCTTATTCATACCAAGGTTGGGGGATCAATCTGGTGAGAGATCTGACACGTGGGTCACACAATTGCAAGCATTTAAGTTCATGGTGTGATATGCAACTGTGACAAGCGCAGTTTTGAAGTGGCTAGGTTCTACTGGAGGGAGGCTAGAACTATCCAAACGTGTTGGATTTTAGAACGGAATGGGGTTTGCTTACAGTTCTAGTTCTACTGTAACCACAGTGTTGGAAAGGCACAGACCTAAATGCCACATGGCGATGTCTCTCTCTACTCTAGTTACCCAATAGGGATGAGGAGAGAAAGATAATTCTAGGACCCATTACTGTACTGAACGAAATATTGGGGTTCAATAGGTTCCTTCATGCTTTTATTTTTCACATGAGTCCTCCTACCCCTTCACCGCCAATTACCTACTCTGTACAATCAAAGGCTTCCCAGGTTGTTCGGTTAAGTAAACTAATTGCACTTGGTTGGGCTGATCTGATTACGCTGACTACGCTGATTGTCTAGTCACTGTCAGTAATCTGTACCTATCTAGGAATTTGATAACGGGATGACTGAGTCTAGAATAAGATGGAGGTCTATTCGTTAGACTCAAGAGAGGTATGTTCTCACAAGCTGCAGGGCTTTTGGTCAATGGGTGTGGATGGTACTGTACTGTACTGTACTGTAAGATTGCATTAGCCGACCCCCCTCCCCACCCAGTTAGAACCCTCAGAGCATTTGGAATCTCATTTTCCCCGCCATTTCAAACATCTTCAATTCACCAAAACTCTACAAGTACTCTCCGCCTACTAATAAGCAGGTGGTACTAACTAACTAACTAACTAACTAACTAACTAACTCACCATTTACTTTCTAAGCCAACCTTGGAACCTCCTTAGCTCACATTCGTTCCAACCCGGACCTATTTGATATCAGCTGCAATTGTCAAACATCCACATCGGACTAAGGATTTATTTCTGACTGATTCACTAGGTATGTATGTATTCTTCGATTGCCAAATCCGATTCGAGATTATTCAGTCTCATTCCTCCAATCACAATGGCTCCAAGAAAGGATTATGCATGCCAAGAAGCCATCACATATTCATTATCATCATCAACCTTGCTTGAGATCTTCTTCGAGACTGATTAGGAGACCCTTGGATATTTCGAACGTTAATAAAAGGTATTTCCCTCGTCCACGGGTCTCTTTGTTCATCAATATACGGGACCTCATGAAGGATTCACGTCCTATCCACATTTCGGTACCTCAATAGCCAAAAGTTAACTCACCTTGATGTCTAAGCACTAGTACCATCGGCGTACTAATAATAATCATAATCTTCTCACCAGTCAACGCTTCTGGATCTCTTCAGTTCTTCAACGCTTGACATTCATTCATCAATCATTGCTCCTCTGATAACAACTATACCCTTCCCAACCTGCCATTATGGCGACCATTACTACAACTGTTACTGAGTCGATTGCGACCGTCACTTCAACCATTGCGACAACTGTCACAAAAGCCAGTAGCTCTGCCAGTCCAACTTCAACACATCGTGCGGCTCCTCAAGGTGGAATCTTAGAAGGGGGCAACCCTACCGTCTACAATGCCTCAAATCCTATCATTCTGTTCATCATCCAGGTATGCCTCTTCTCAATGATTTGCGCAACTCGCGAACATGCGTCTATGGGCTACCGCGGAATCACTCTTGCAGAGCACCATACCATTGTTCAAGCATTGTATTTGCAAGATATCAAATCTTGATAATGACAAAATTCGACAAACGCACTTCTCTTATACGAATGGCGAATGAATCCAGCTAACATGTGTTTTTCATTATAGGCAGGCATCATCATCATCTTTTGCCGCCTCCTTCATTACCCTTTGTCCAAACTTCGACAACCTCGCGTTATCGCTGAAGTCATAGGTGGAATCATTCTAGGTCCTTCAGTTATGATGCGCATACCGGGGTTTCAAGAAGCTATATTTCCCACTGCCTCAATGCCAGTTTTGAATATGGCCGCAAATCTCGGTCTTATACTCTTCCTTTTTCTGGTTGGTCTGGAAGTCAACATGCGACTCTTCCTTGGCAACTGGAGAGTGGCTCTAAGTGTCGGGTTAGCCGGGATGATATTACCATTTGGCTTAGGCTGTGCTATTGCTTGGGGTTTATTTCATACATTCCGCAATGATCCAGGAACGGTGCCTATCTCATTTCCAGTCTATATGCTGTTCGTTGGCACAGCCCTTGCGGTATGTTACTCATCTCAATTTCTCTATTTTAGTTGCTAATGTCCGCCATAGATCACAGCTTTCCCTGTTCTCTGCAGAATTCTCACAGAATTGAAACTCTTGTCTACCCCTGTCGGAGTCACGGTTCTTGCTGCTGGAGTTGGTAATGATGTCACAGGGTGGATCCTTTTAGCCCTTTGTGTTGCACTGGTAAATAATGGATCGGGTCTCGCAGCCTTGTGGGTGCTACTTGTTTGCGTTGGATGGTGTCTCTTCTTGGTATATGCTGTACGCCCCGCTTTTAGGTATATTCTTCGCCGCAACGGAAGTCTCGAAAACGGCCCCTCTCAGAGTATGGTTGCTCTCACCATACTACTTGTTTTGACATCCTCTTGGTTTACTGGCGTTATTGGTGTTCACGCAATCTTCGGGGGTAAGATCATACTAAATTCCGAGACGTATAAACATTGCTAAATCTATATCAGCTTTCCTGGCTGGACTCATATGTCCTCATGAAGGTGGTTTTGCTATTCATATCACAGAAAAGATTGAAGATCTCGTCGCGGTACTTCTTCTTCCACTTTATTTTGCCTTGTCTGGTTTGAGCACTAATCTTGGCCTGCTGAATGATGGTACCACTTGGGGCTATGTCATTGCGGTCATTGTCGTTGCTTTCTCTGGGAAGATTATTGGAGGAACCCTTGCCGCAAGGGCTTGCAAGCTTGTTTGGCGCGAAAGTCTGAGTATCGGAGTTTTGATGAGTTGCAAAGGTCTTGTGGAATTGATCGTTCTTGTAAGTAGAACCTGTGTGATGGGATTGAATGACTTGATGTTAACACAAACAGAACATCGGGTTACAAGCCAAGATCTTGTCGACGAGGACTTTCACCATGTTTGTTGTAATGGCACTTGTAACAACTGTTGCCACCACACCATTAACAAGCGCTTTATACCCCCCATGGTATCAGAAGAAACTTGATGCCTGGAAGAAGGAGAAAATAGATTGGGAGGGAAACAGACTTCATTCTGAAGGCGAAGATTATACTCCGGATCGTTCGTTAGAAAAGCTGGAATCCACTCAAGTCCGACGACTTCTTGTCTATCTTAGACTTGATAGTCTTCCTAGCTTGTTTACCTTTATCGCACTCTTGGGTGGAGATAATACGAGCACGGTTACCAAGGTCCACAGGTCGAGAGCCGAGTTGGAAAAGGTGGATGAGGATAGCTATCCTTCATCGTCGAATAATTCTAAGAAACAGCCCCTCGAGGTCCATGGTGTTCGCATGCTCGAACTTACCGATCGTACATCATCAGTCATGGCCGAAGTGGACGAATACACTTACCGCGACCCAGTCGTCAATGCTTTCCGTACCTTTGCTCAATTAAATAATGTTGCTGTCTCGGGTGGGGTTTCTGTTGTCCCCGAATCGGATTATGCCGAAGCTTTGACAACCCAAGCATCAGATCACTTTTCTGACTTGGTCCTTATTCCTTGGACTGAACCAGGAAGCTTACAAGTAGACGATACTCATCACGATTCCTTTTCTAGTGGTCTCCAAGATATATTTATCCAGAAGACGCTTGAGATTGCTAGTTGCAACACTGCCATCTTTATCAATCGCGGCTTCGGTGGGCCAACTCTAAAAGAGCCCCGCAATCTCTCGGCAAGTGCAAGTCGACTCAGTCTTCGCAGTAACAATCGTGCAGAAAGAATCGCTCCTATCGTGGACCGCAGTCATCATGTTTACTTTCCATTCTTCGGTGGTGCTGATGATCGTGTCGCTCTTCGTTTCGTTCTTCAACTTGCGCGCAAAACAGTAATATTACAGCCACAATCATTCATTTCATCATTCCAATTCACAATCCTAAGGATCCTGAAGTTATACATAGCTCTCGTCCAGTAACTGCCACCAGTTCTCATCATGGTGCTAGTTCCAGCTCAGGATTACCAATTACGGAACGAGTAGATACCGAGGATCTTTACAATGCAGCCGCCTCCGATACTACTCTTCTACACACATTACGGGACTCTTTACCTCAGACTTTGGCGAATAGAGTTGTTTTTGTCGATGTAAAAACTACAACGCCATTAACCGACTGTCTACATCACGCAAAGGTAGAATTGGGTCAAAGTCCTCGAAATGCTGGAGATTTGATTGTCGTAGGTAGAGGTAGAACATCATTCGTTAAGACATTGATCCAGGAAGAGGGTCCCAGTGGAGAGAGTGGAAAAGAAATGAGAAAGACTGTCGGAGTTGCGGCAGAGGCACTGATTAGTAGTGGAGCTAAAGGAAGTGTTTTGGTTATTCAAGCTGGAGGGCGAGGCTTGGACAGTTGAAGAATTGGTTAGGAAGATCGATTTTTTCTGAATGGTATTTGAGTCTGGACCTACGCAATGTTTGTTTGGTCAAATAGAGTGGGCTTTAATACAGGATGGGGTTTTGCGGTTTTGGTGTTTTGGTGTTCTGGGATATAACACGATATGATACGATATGATGCTCTATGACAGATCTGGTAATTTTTCAATTATTTCCATATTGGGAAATCTTGAGGTTGGTTTAACGAATGGTCTTCACAGGGGTATTCATGGGTAGAGGTCTTATCATGATCTGAATGATTATTTATGCATACCTCATACCGAGGTTAGTCTAATCTTAAATTGCATCGCATCGCGCTTTTAGATACCATCGCAGTATTCCAATCTTATGGCTCGTCAGTCGCTGTTACCTTCAACAAACGTCATGGGATGACATTACTACCACTGGAATGTGCTATAATGTTGCAGTAGCCGAGTGGAGGATGTGCGTTTCGAATTAGTGAAGCTTCAAGATGGTAATTTGAAGAAGAATCCTCCCTCTCCCTCTGCGGTCTACCATCTCTGTATAAAGCACGCAGGTAACCCTCAACCTGCGACACCGCAGCGCCAAACATCATCCATATCATGTCAGAGCCCCCCTCCACCACGTCCACCCCTTCACCAACGCGCCGACAAGCTCCTGGCACTTTCTCGCATCTTTGCATTTGCGGCACCGGCGCATAACTTGGTGATTGATGTCTTGGGATTGGTGGGCTGTAGCTTGTTGTGTGTATTCTTGGCGTGTATGTATACGTATGTGTATATGTATATGTATATGTATATGTATATGTATATGTATATGTATATGTATATGTATATATGTATATGTATATGTATATGTATATGTATATGTATATGTATATTTGCGAGCTGAGATTACATGGTTGATGATGATCCTGTTGAGACTGACTGGCTTGCATGTGCTGGCTGGCCTGTGCATTTCCGGGGGGGGGGGGGGATTTAGTGAAGTTCCTGGGTCTGGGCTGCTTGGTCGCTTGGTCGCTTGGGTGTTTTGGGGTGGTTCTCCTGAATCGCGTTTTGCGTTTTCGTTTCCTGGGCTGCTTCTGGGATGGGGACTCGTGTTTTGAATCTTGAGGGAGTGGGCGGGACGATTCTGGGGATTCTTTGAAGGATTTGGGTTGAGGCTTGAGGCTTGATGTGCTTGTGATCATCGTACCCGGCGACGTTGCTTCTCGCATTCCGACTTTCCCACCCCTATATCTTGACGCCATCTTCGATGCTGGCTCATCTCATGTCTAATTTCGTACTTTTTTTCTTGGGTTCTTGCAACGCGTACTTGGTTGTTTGGATGGTATGAAGCTTCTTATGAGCATCATAGTTCTGGAATCGTATACTCCAATCTGGGTATGGCTGTCCGCGTACTTTTGCTCTCGAGCGTCTTCGAAAGATGGTCGTGTTGAACTGTGTGGGCTAGATTGGTATTTTTTGGTACTTTTTATTGGATGGATGGATGGATGTCGTCTAATGTTTATTGTGTTCTCGGTACTTGTATGATCGTCTCGTCATATCTCATCTCGTTTCATCTTTCTGTTCAAGGCCTCACTCTCAAAAGAACCAATCATGGTTTCTTTGATGACGAGCATATCCGAAAAATTCAGTTTTGATCATCACCTCCATCTGTATCATGGTATCTCGGGTTAATATCAAAGTTGAGAGTTTGGGCCAATTTGTGGGGGCTTTGCTAAGCGAGGGGAAATGAGGGGGCTGGTGTTGAGGAGCTTTGGCCAATTATCTGGAGATAGGTCGTGGAAGATGATCTGGAGGAGTTAGATTGATACTTCTTGGGGAGAGGAGCCGGTTGAGGAGTTGGTGGGGTGGTTATAAGAGCTAGGGATTTGGCTGTCCTGGTTCGACGCAGGAAAGATGCATCACTCTAAGCAGTACTTCTGATTTTAACAGGGAGAGTCGCCGGACCCCCAATACGATCTATAGAGTCTCATCGCTTCGGTGGAAGTTTACTGATGAACAGAGTTCTTTGGGCAGAACGTTCGGGATTTCTCTGGAAGGTCGAGGTTAGCTCGGTATTTGTGCTCATCCCACGCGGGATCGGAAGATGATGACTCATCTGCGTGGGCATTGGAATGGAAGTATGGGGATTCGATCTTGCTATTTTGATGCCTGTAATGAGAATGATGGATTATGAAGGATTCAACCTTCGCGCGGATGAATCTTTCGAAAATCGGATGGCGGGATGAAGCAGCGAGGGGGTGGGATGGGAGGCAGGTTTGGTGACTTGTGGTGTAGGATGAGGGGATCTATCTGCATGCATACAGTGAAATCTAGATTCTTGATTCCGGCGCAGGTCGAGGTATTGATAAGCGTGACAGAGGACTGTAGCAAGACGTTCCATTCTTGAATGATTGATGTGTTTGCGTCGAGGTGAGATGGAATGATGGAGCGAGAGGGTACATGAGCTGGGTTGGTGAAGGGGGATGAGTGATTGAGTTGAATGTAGCAAGTGAACCTAGTCGGTGAATCTAGCAGATGCCTATCTCGCTCAAGATCACTCCAGCCGCTATTTCGCCAAACAGACACCCACCCCCTATCCATCCTATCCACGCAAGAAACAATACCTCTTCGCCAACACAACACAGCACAGCTCAGTACAGCGCACAGAAAACTTCGATAACCATACCCCTGAACCACCCCCCACATCCAATACCACAAAATCAACATGATATCCCAGATGTAGAATAGAAATCCTCCCTGTATCCATCTGGATTTCTACGACTTCAAAAATTTGTTCTCGAATACTTTCGTTGATCTATTGTTTTAGGAACTGCGCAAGCTACAATGTGAGTTTTGGGTTGGGTATACGTTTTTGGGGGTGAGTTGCGGCTTTGGGGGAAAGGGATCGTTACTGTTGAAGGGTGTGTTTGGATTTGCGAAAGGAGAAGCGGCGTGTATATTTTATTTGGTGGAGGAGGGCTTCTGGAAGAGGAAAAGAAGGGAAGTTTGTAATTGGCAGAGGGGAATGGAGGAAGAAGGGGAATTTCTTGGTCCTTGTCCGATTGGTTGTGTGTTTGTACTCGGTATTGTGTTGTGGGATCATGGGTTTCTAACAGGGTGGGAGGATTTGATGGTTACGAGTCAAAAGTAATAATGATGCATCACCCTCACCCAAGCCGAATTCAGCGACAGATGTGAGTAGACCCAAAAATGCACATCGGAATATACTCATTAAAATTCATCAAACCCTCTCACAGACACACAACGAATTAAACACAACGCTCGTTATGAGTATTAGACAAACGCAACACTGTTTTACTCGCTCGACGTATGAAGAAACAGGTGACAAGATAAAGTCTGTCAAGTTATTCCCCTCCTCCCGTTTTACCTAAACCTGGTCTGATCTCACAGCGCCCGCATGTTCCGTCTTCGCCGCTTCTTCCTCATGAATGAAGACCTTCGAGCTTCAATAAAAATACCGGTAGGGGACACGGGATGCCTGTCGAAGCACAGGAAGTGACAATGGCCTAATACCTATCAGATTCTGCATTAGCATCTCACTCATAGCTATACCCAAACTCAAGCCTCAGCCTCAGCCTCAGCCTGAATCTAAATCTAGTTCCGAGGCTACATAATCAACAGAGAGAACACACTCACCAACCCACAACAATGGTGACAAGCCCAAACCCACGCGCAATCGTAAAACAATACGTCGCATGCTCCACCCCCGCAACCGTTAGGTTAAAGCACAGAGAATAATATCCCGAGGGAAAGGATGCAAGATCAAAGATCCATGTCAAAAATACAATCACAAACGGAACGTTAGTCCTCAAGCTCGCGCACAGGAACCCGAGGTAGGTCTAGTGGACGCCGAAGATCATGAAGACGGAGAAGGGGAGGGGATGCCGAGGATGAATTCGGCGATGCCGGCGATGGTTAAGGCGATCCCGCCGTACATGCAGAGGGCTCCTTAAGTTGCAACAATGGGAGTTGCGGGAGGAACCTTGGCAGTGGAGGAGGGAGAAGACAATGGATGAGAAAGGAATGAGGAAGCCGAGGAGGCTTAGGAGGGTTGGATTTCCTGGGGTGCATTAGTGTATGCTATGTATTTAAAGCAGGATGCAGGGAAAGTGGGAACTTACCCAGATGTTTTGTAAAGTCTCCCTTAGCGGATGTAGGTTGGAAAAATAGTCGCTCACATTGATCAGCGTTTAGCTGAAGAGTTATTTGACGGGATACATCGGGTCCGCTATTAATATGCTGGGTATATGGTTTTTCATGATGAGCATCGTCGTGGACGTATTTGAAGAAGACATTACATAGGACCAGGTGATCCTGAGTGAAACCAAAGTAGATGGATTGTGATGGGGCAGAAAGCGAGATCACGATAGAATTTAATCAAATAGTGAGCGAGATAAACCGAGAAAAGATGGGATCAACAAAGAAGAAGTAAATAAAAGACCGAAATAGAAATAAAAAATTGAAGACAAGACATAACTCCCCTCATATAATGAATGCATGCTTGCACCTTGGCTCCAGGCTTCCCCAAACTTCCCAGACCCAGACCCAACCCAAACTTCCCCATACGAAGATCCAAGCCGCCACAAGTGCCAACACTCGCACTCCCCCAATGGAAAAACCAAGCAAAACACCTCTCGGCGAAATCTCCCGAGACTCGCTTCTCCAGATCCCCATCGCGACCGTACACCCAGGGAACTTTCCCCGCCATGAAACCCACCTCGCCACCATCGTCACCCAATCCACACAACATTCCCACGAAACGCGAAACCCCAGCTCCGCTCTCGAGCCAGACAACCCCAAAGCAAAACATGAATCGACACTCACATCTACCCACCCGACATCCATCCATTCCGAGCATACCCTAATAGCCTTGGAAAGGTCGAGAAACCAACGCATTCGCCATGCGCAAAGCAAGAATAGGGATCGATAAGCAGGGGGCTTGAAATCCGGACCCATGATTTAGCCTTCGCGAGTCGGACGCTGGGGTCATGAGGGCTCGAAGCATCGCTCCTCGTCTGGATACGGATATTTCTCTCTGTAGAACTACTTGTGCCTAGAACTCACTACACTCCCGAGACGTCCCGACCGACTGGCTTTCTTCAACACGCGAAGGGAGAAGGATCGTGGAGAGCGGAACGAGAGGTTGATGTTTGTAAGGAGCGAGTTGACGAAGGGGTCTTGCGTCTCTCTAATGATTAGCTACAAATTGGTGATGACTTGATTGACGTTGACGTTAACGTTGACGTTAGCGTGATCTCGGGATGCTTTTGGATTTCGAATCTCAAGAGGGTAGGTAGGTCCTCTAATTCGGTAAAATGTAACAAAATCCCTCCCAAATGCGCGCGCGGGGTAAGAAGTAACCTTAGTTAAGGTTATCCTGATTACCCAAGTCACCCCATACATATGATATTTGGCCTTCTAAGGCTTTATCCTTAAGTTAAAGATAAAGCCTTAAAAGGCCAAAATCCCGTAACGATAAGTATATAACTAATATATTAATAAATAAGATATTATTAATATAGTATT
This sequence comes from Monilinia fructicola, assembly GCA_008692225.1. Taxonomy (NCBI): domain Eukaryota; kingdom Fungi; phylum Ascomycota; class Leotiomycetes; order Helotiales; family Sclerotiniaceae; genus Monilinia; species Monilinia fructicola. The sequence goes on along the minus strand of VICG01000001.1, from coordinate 1,914,170 downwards.
AGATAATATGAAATCTGATAACTAATTATATAACTTAAAATAAATTTATCTTGAAAAATGAAGATTATTTTAAAAAATGGAGATTATCTTAGAAAATGAAGATTATCTTAGAAAATGAAGATTATCTTAAAAAAAATAAAATACTATTAATATAATATATAATAAATTTATCTTAAAAAATGAAGATTATCTTAGAAAATGAAGATTATCTTAAAAAATGAAGATTATCTTAGAAAATAAAGATTATCTTAAAAAATAAAGATTATCTTAAAAAAATAAAATACTATTAATATAATATATAATAAATTTATCTTAAAAAATGAAGATTATCTTAGAAAATAAAGATTATTTTAAAAAATAAAGATTATCTTAAAAAAATAGAATATTATTAATATAATAACAAATAATATAAAATTCTTTAACTAATTATATAATATAATATAAATTCATTTTAAAAAATCGAATTTATTACAAAAAATAAAAATTACTAATTAAATACAATAAAATTTTTAATTATTTTAAAGAATAAACTTTTTGAAAATCAATAATTTGCTTTTAAATAATATATTTTAAATTTAAATTTTATTATATAATTTAAATTTTGTCACGGAGGACAAGTCATACGAGAGCATACGGGGATCACCAATAGAAGCAAGCATAAAATATAAAATATGATATATATAAATAAGCTAATAACTCTACTTCTACTACAGAGTAGATTTTACTTCTATTAAAAGGAGTATATATAACTAAAAAAGCAATGTGTAACCTTCGATCGGAGAGTACAGAGTACTTCATATATCCAAAATCGGTATTAAAGGATCAAAATAAATCTTTAGTTTATTCTCCATCAATAATATAATAAGATCATATAATTACTTTTGCATAATACATTCTTTTAAATTAAACTAATCTACTAAAATCTAATAAAATATAATCCTTTGTTATTATACAAACAAGTGTATATATATTAATCTAATTCTTTATTATACATCGAAAAAAAGTATTATTATTATTAAAAATTAGATTTAAAAATAAAAAAAAAAAACTATAAAAAAAACATATTAATTTAAAATCAAAAAAAGAAGTATTTAGCCCTCAATCTCTAATATAGTTAATAATTGTTGGTAAATATAAATAAGCGCTTATATAACTCTTTACACCAACAACAAAATGTATCAAATATATTATAAACAAGTAAGAAATATATTTAAACATCCAAATATAAAATCTATTAAAGCTTATTAAAATAAAACGCTAACAATGTTCAATTACTTAATTCAATAAGTAAATACTGTAGCCTTGTAAACAATAAAAAACATAATTAATAAACAAAATATAACTTTTGAGTTTATATAAAAAGCTTTATAGAAACATATCAAAATAATCCTTAACATTTTTCAATTCTATTATTTTTATTTATTTAAATATACCTTTAAAACAATTAAAAAAAGCAATTAAATAATCAAAGCGAGATTAAGTGATTTAAGCTCAAGTAGAAAAGTGTAAAAAATTGAGTTTCGGATTTTTACCACCTAATAAAGCTATTTGTAGTATTAATCCCAATATAAACATTAATATTACAATTTAACTTAGTTTTACTTGTAATACATTAGAATTTTACAATTCAAATAAGAATTTTGAAAGATCACAAAGTAAAGAATCTAATTATAATCTTATAATTACAAAATCTTTTGTTATAAACATATTCTAATTGTTTATTTAAAAAGCATTTTATTGATTCTTAACCTCTTTTTAAGTATTTTCCCAAAAATATGGAATCCACTACTGTTTTCCAACAGTAGAAAAAACAATTTGGAGTCCTTTAGCAAAAACTCGAAGTTATAATTCTGAAAATACTCAACAAAATGTAAATTGCTTTTTAAAAATACAAAAATATAGTTAATTAATTGCTTTTGTTATAAATTACTCCCCCATTATATATCTATAAAATTATAGATATAGATAATAATAAAAATACAAAAACATCTATTATAAAAATTAAAAGATTACCTAAATTAAAAATTGCTTCATAATCATATTATTTTTGTTATTTTTGTTTCTATTTCTAATATTTATTAAAAGTACCCTTATTTTCGTTATATTAAATTACTTTGTTTGAGGAATAATAATAACGAATATATTAATAATATTAATATTATAGGAAATTATTATATACATTATAAGAGTTATCCTTATATTACGATTGTTTTTTAATTTATATAAAGTTATTAATCGTTTATATAATTTAAGGAATTAAAATAAAACTATTCCTTTACAAATAAATTTTTATCCCTTTAATTGAAATAATATTAAACTAATATATATTAATCATAAAAGCAAATAAAATTATATTATAATATAAAAAAATAATATTAACGAATTAGGAGAAAGTACAGGGAATATTACATAAAAAATTGCTTGCCTTTATATATGATCCTTTTACTCTTTTTAATCTTTAGAATTATACAATGCTTTTTTTAGTATTTTTTTGTTCAACTGTAAATTAATACCCCAAATAATTGAAAGAATTTATTTAAAAACATTTAAAGAATTATAAAATAATTAAATTGAATAATATTGTTATTTACAAAAAAGCTCTTCATAAATATTTTATATTGATGCTTTTTACCTAAGTTTTCTTGATTCTATTATTATAGAATCCTTTTTGTTAATTATTTACAATTCCTATTATACAAAGTTCTATATCTTCACCCTTCTTAAAAGTTCTAAATTCTGTTTTTTTTAAAGTTTTACTTCTTACCCTGTTTATTATAATGCTTTTATTATTATAGATTCTTTAATTTTTGTAATATAAAGCTTCCAGAGTTTTAATTTTCTCTTATTATTTATAAAAAACGTTTTATTGTAAAAAATACCTTCTCCTAAAAGGAAGATTATTTTGTTTTTGGATTCTAATAATAAATTAGTAGATTTTAATCTTAAAATTGCAAAACTATAGAAGATTGCAAGATTGGAAAAGGATAAAAATCAAATATAACTTATATATAAACTAAACTAAATAAAAAAAAGATTATTAAGAAAAAAAAAAAGGAAAAAAAGGCAAAATTATTAAAAAAAATTAAAGAATCTTATAAAATAAAAGTAAAGTTTAAAAGCCCTTGAAAAAAGTAAATAGCTTTTAAATTATACAATAATTTTTAATTATTATGATATTGTATTTTGAAATGTATAATATATAAAGCTTTTAAAGAGAATTTATATAATTAATCTTTTAATTTTGTTTAATCCTGGATTAAGTATTTTGTAGATTAAATAATAATTCTGAAATGCTTAAATTTTCTAATAAATGAGATTTTTAGTTAATTTCATTAGTAAACATTTAATTTGTTAATAGATATAATATAACAAAACTATTTTTTAAATACTTTTGCCTTAATTATATATTCTGTATATCAACGTGTTTGAGCTTAGTAGAGATTCTTTTATTCTTACCAACTATTAAACGAATCGTTTAAATGTTATCATAATATACGGTGGTAGACTTTTTAATTATAAGATTCATTTTTTTTAAAAATCTAAGAATGGTTATAATCTTTTTTGAGAATTATTCTATTTCAAAGAGCTTTATTTTAATAATAAAAGTGGTTATAGTATTTTATTATATTGCTTTTTATACAATAAAGCTTTTGAAAAGTGATATTATATACCCTTGGGATAATCTTTGTGTTTCAGGATTATTTGCAAATAATACATTGGAGAATATTAAAAATTGTAAAATATACTTTATAAAGTACTTTATTTTTAGGAATCTTGTATTTTATAAAATATCAAATACAATGATTTGTTGTATTTATATAATCTTGAGAAAGGTTAGTTAGATAGTAATTAAGCTAAAAAGCTATAAAAGCAATATTTACTTAAACTATTATTACAGTATATAGGATTAATCCGATTTTCTTTTAATATACTTTTCTTAAATGTTATAAAAGCATTTTTTTTATTTTTTTTAAATATTATAATTGGAAGAGGAGTATATATATTTCCATTAGTTAAATTAAACTTTTTAGTGATTTTTTTAATATATGTATTATAAACGAGTAGGAGCTTATTTTGAGATCGATCTTTAAATATACGAATACCCAAAAACTATTTTGTATCATTTAACTCTTAAAGCTTATATGCTTTTTTTAAGCTATTTAACAAATTCTTAAACGTTTTGTTCATGCTTTTTATGGTATATAATTTGAATATTATTTACGAAAAACAATATTATAAATTTACGATTTTTATTGAAGTATATATAAGACTTTTTTTTATAAATCTTTAATTTTAAATATACAAATGTGAATGTAAGCTTTTTGAATTATATTATAGATGAATCTTTTAATCTGTAAAGCGTATAATTTAGAATTATAATCTTTTTAAGAATCTTATATTTATCCGATAATTGATAATATACCAGTATTTTATTAGGATTATGGATTACATTAACAAAAGCGTTAATTATATTATACTATTTAATTTCAAAATTGTATTTTGTAATTATTATTATAATTATTTGAAAAAAGCGAAAAATAAAAATAGTAGTATAAGTAGTTTTGATTGTAGCTTCTTTTAAAGATTATTATATATTATTAATCTTGATTTTCATTTATTTATAAATCCCTGTTTATTATTTTTTTATAATTGAATATTTATTAAAAAGGATTAAATGTATTATTGCTTAATCCAAATTTATTACTTTTCATATATTTCTTTTTTAAAGATTATTAATCTTTTTTTATAATTTTGCTTAAATTCTTTTTTAAAGAAGTATTCTTTTAATTAATTTTAATTCTTAGGTGGTGGAGGAGTGTTTAAGCAATAAATTAATTTGATAATTGATTGCTTTTTAGTAATTTAAAGAGCATTAGATTTATTTGAAATTGTAATAATTATTATATTATGGATTATTATAAAATCCCTTTTAATTTCCGATCTCTTTATATTAGGTTAATTAAACCAAAATGTTAAGTGAAATTTATTAAATCTTTTAATATCTCTTTATTTAATCTTTTGTATAATTATTGTTTTAATATATGATTTTGTATTTTTATGATCATTATATTATTAATTATAATATACACATTTATAAATGATTGGAAGAGTATATGCTAATAATTGATCAAATAATTTAATTTTCTCGTTTATGAATAATTAATATATTTTTGTGAATTAAATGTTATTTGCGGAAGCTCAATAACCAATATTTAAAAATCTTTTTTATAATACAATTATTAATTGATTTAATTACAAAATACATTTGTTGGATTGTGATGAAGTAATCTTTTCTTTGTTTAAAAAGTATTTTTAATTAAGTATTTTATACTAAAATATCATATATAATCTTAAATAATATTTAAAGTTATTATTAGCTGTTATAAATAATACTTTTATTAGATTTTTTATATTTTCCAATTGATCTTCTTTTATATTAAACGTAGGATTGGATTGATTTATATAATTAATATTTATTAAATTGAAATTATTTATATTAATATTATTTAAATCTATTACAATATTATTCTTTATATTATTTGATAAGAAGAATAACGCTTAGTCAATTAATAATCCCATTGATAAATCAATATTATTAAACTATTCTCCCAAAATTTTTTTACCCTCTTAATCTTTTAATAAGTATATTTAATAAATTAATATAAAATTATTATTCAAAAGATTTTTCTTATCTTTAAGATCAAAATCTACCCTCAAAAATAATTTGTTGGTGTTATTTTTCCTTCTAGTACATATAATAATTGGAATTTTGATTTTAATATTTATTTAAGTATTTATTTGATTATTTATAATATTATTCTCTTTTAAAATCAATTCATTAGATTCTACTTTACTTAGTATATTTAATATAAAAGCAGTTTTTTTTAAATATTATTCTAAAGTAGAAGTAGATTTGTTAATTGATAAGATTATTCTTATATATATAATTTTCGTTAAAAGTTATATTTCGAATAATAATAATATAATTAAATTATAGAATCTAAATACAGTAAATATTTAATCCTATAATATATTCTATTAAATATCCTATATAAACTTAAGGATTAATTTTATACCATTTTCTTTGTATATTAGTTTTTTTAATTTTTATTCAAAAAGTAATATTTACAATTATATTAAAAGATACCGTTTTAATTAAGTTATAAATTCTTTAAGATTTAAATAGTAAAAGTAAAATTGTTTTTTTGATAATAATCTTTAAACTATATATTAAGAATCTTGTTAAATAATCTAAAAGATTAATTTTGTAATAAACTGATATTATATAAATAAATAACTGTAAAAACAATCTTTATCTATATCTTATTTAATAATCCTAAAAATTAATATATTTTAATTTGTTTTATAATAATTTCCTATTTTGCTTGTTTTGCTTTTTTATTAAATTAATGAGTATATGATAATAAAAGCTTTAATTTAATGCCCTCAAAAATAATCTATTTTTTAAATTTTATTGATTTTGAGATTATAATAACGGATATATTGTAATTTTGTTTAATTACTATTATTAATAATCTATATTTTTTACTAACTTAGAATAAGAAATTTTTAATTATTAAGGATACCTTTACAAATGATTTATTAATAAACGTGAAAAAGTAAAATATTTTGTTAAATATTTTTTTAATTATTAATAATTAATTTGATTTATTATAACTTTGTGAAAAATCAAAAAGATTCTATTATATCTTGTGAAAGGGTTGAGAAAATTGTTTCTTAAATGCTTTTAATATAACTTACAAAATATAAGTAAAAAAGCATTTTACATACTCTTTTTTAGGAACATTAATAATTTTTATTTTTCGAATTAATATAATTAAATACTTTAATATTTGTTTTCCAAAATGTTTTATATATTTATGCTACATTTTTTTTAAATCCAATCTTTTAAATCAAAAATCCTTTAAGCATTTGAATAAATGATATTAATTATTTAAGATTATAGGATACATTATATAATAATTGCTTATTAGAATAAATAAAAAATCAAAGTAAAAGAATAAAGATTTATATTTTAAAAATAAAAAATTATCTTTTTTAATTAATTGAGCAAAAATAGTATTTTTTTTTATAATACTTATACAAAAAGTATTATTATAATTATACACCCATGCTCCTAACTTTACAAAAATAGCCTTTAAAACGATATTTATATAAAAACCTAAAACAAAAATAATATTTAAAAGAACAAAATCTATTAATTGAAGATTATTACTATTATTTAAGATGTTAATTATAATATGTAATCTTCTACTAATCATTTAATATAAAATTATATTAGCTTTGATTACATTATTAAAATCAAATAAGATATATTTAAAGTTATTAAGTAACAAAATATTATTAACCAAATAAATTAATTTACAATTATTAAAAAAAGTAAAATAAGCAAAATAATAAAGATTAATAATTAAAATAATTAAATAAATTCTAAAATTAAATTATCAAAAGATTATATAAACAAAAAATACTTTTTTACTCTTCTAATCATTTGATAACCACCCTTTCTTTACAAATCTAGGGATTAAATATTTGAATTGTTAATCGTATACTTTTAATTTAATCTTCTTAATAATTTTTTCAAATAGCTTTTTGTTTAATTATTATTAATACATTTGCTTATAAAAGTAAATTCGATATTCCTATATTTTTTTAGTTCCTATTTGTAATATAGATTACCCTAATAATTTTTCGATTAGTAAAAGCATTTATGTTTAAATTTATTTCTTACAAAAGTATTTTGATTGAAATTACTCTTATTGTTGCTTTTTGAATAGTATACATCCTTGTTTTTTGGATTTTATACATTCCTACTAAGCTTTGAATATATTATATTATTATAATCGTTAAAGTTTAACGTAAATAATTCTATATAAAGATTTGTTTTAATAATATTAAATTATATTTAAGCATATATAGATAAAAACTTTAATCTTATAACATTGAAAAAATCAATAATCGCTTTAATTCCTCTAACCTCGTTAAAATCATACACAACTGCTTTTAAAAATATACGTGTAACCATTCTCTATATTATTTGAAAGAATCACCTCTACCTAGTATTGCATTTGTAAGTATTTGCTTATATACCGATCAAGCTTACATTACTATAACAATATTGGTAAAAGCAAGCTATTTCTTAAAATAAAGGATTATAAACAAGAATAATTTATCATTGTTAAATAAAAAAGTAGCCTCTATAAAAAGTTAAGGATTAATAATAGTATTAATTCAATTATACATTTTATAATACAACATTTGTTTAATAAAGTATATACTCTTAATCGCTCTCCAGGATTACTCTCTTCGATCATATTTTTCTTACAAATTCTTTATTATTAATATTTTTGGCTTTTATGGTTTTATAGGTTTAATAATTATAGAAATACTTGTATTACTAAAAGTAGAAATATTAATTGCTGTGCTTTAATCCATATTAATTATCATAATATCATATTTACTTTTTTTATAATAATATTTTTTTAATCGCTTTTAATTTGCTTAATTTATTAATTCTTTAATTGTAACAAAAGTAGGTAAAATAATATTCAATTAGTTAATCCATTGAATTCCTATAATATAAAAAGTATCAGGATTAATTTCATCCCATATACCCTCTATATTGTATCGCTTTTTAAAAGCATAATATCATTCAGCCCATCCATCTTAATTAATAAACCGCAATTCGATATTAAATAACATAAATAATTTTTAAGCAAAAAAATAAAGTTTTTTAATAATGATTTATATAAATATATTAAAAAAGCAATAAAAGATTAATTGTTATACCAGACTTATAACTATTATAAAGGATAAATCATACAAGAGCATACAGGGATTATTAATAGAGAAGCAAGTATAAAATATAAAATATAGTATATATAAGTAAACTAATAATTTTGCTTTTACTATAGAGTAGTAAAAGAAGTATATATAATTAAAAGAGCGGTGTATAACCTCCAATTAGGGAACATAAAGTACTCCATGTATCTAAGATTGGTATTAAAGGATCGGAATAGACCTTCGGTCTATTCCCCATCAATGATATGGTAGGATCACATGATCACTTTTGCGTGACAAATTTTTACTTTTAAAAATAAATTTTTTATATATATTTGAATTTATATAAGTAATATAAATTAATTTATATAAGTGTTTATATTTTTAATATAAGTTTTTTTAAGAATACTTTTTAGTAAACAATAATAATAATAATAATATAAATCTATTTAATAATATAAATCTATTTAATAATATAAATCTATTTAATAATATAAATCTATTTATTTATTATTATTTTATATATTTTATTTTAAGATAAGGAATAAGTTTAGGGATAGGGATAGGAATAGGGTTAGGGTTAAGTTTAAGATAAGTTAGGGTTAGGGTTATTATTATTATTATTATTATTATTATTATAAAGATAAACTTAGATTTTTAAGATAAACTTAGATTTTCAAGATAAATTTAGATTTTCAAGATAAATTTAGATTTTCAAGATAAATTTAGATTTTTGAGATAAATTTAGATTTTCAAAATAAATTTAGAATTTTAAGATAAACTTAAATTAAGTAATATAATTAGTCATCAAATGATCTATTATTATATTCATTATTATATTAATTATATTTTATTTATTAATATATTAGTTATATATTTATTGTTATAGGATTTCGGCCTTCTAAGGCTTTATTCTTAATTTAAGAATAAAGCCTTAGAAGGCCAAATATCATATGCATGGGGTGACCCAAGTACCTATAATCTACCTATATACTTACTTTAGACGATGCGTGCTGATTTGCTTTCTGCGGGGTAGGTGGGTAGGTGGGTGATATGTATATATGTATATATGTATATATGTATATATGTATATATGTATATATGTATATATATATATATGTATATGTATGTATGTATATAAATATTAAATAAAAAAATAGATAAATAAAGAAATAGAAAGATAAATTAAATAAGAGATATATATATATATATATATATACATATATACATATATACATACACATACATACACATACATACATACATATACATACACATACATACACATCTGAAATCGATGCAAGTATAAGTTAGTATTTGCCAAGGTTTGCGTTTGATTTTACGGTGGCTTCATTAGAACTGATACTTCTTTTGATTGGTGGCGATGGATCGATGGACTTTCTGCAAAGGGAAGAGAGGAGAGGTAGGCTTGGCTTATCTAGATGGTTAACTCTGGAGCTATTATTTCTTTCTTAATTCAGAGTGGTTTGATCTTTCTTCACGCACACATACATATCTCACGGTATATCAACAGCGAGGAAAAAGCGAGAACATGTATGTAAATGGCTCTAGTAAAGCTATTGTAGAGCTTTGTTTTATTGGATTCTCTTTTCATCCTATTCCTATTCTTTTTTGTCTCTCACTGTCCTTAAGTGTATTGTGATCTCGTTTACTTCGGAACTCTCAGCACGCATTGAACATGTACAATCGTAGGTTTGACGAACACCTCATGTCCAGTCCATCTCCATCTCCATTTTCATCTCAGTCCCCATCCTGCCTGTCCACTTTACTATCCAGTATCCACACTCTCCGACCCCAAATCAATCTTCAACGCCCACTCATACATCTCCAAACCCTTTCCAATGTCACAAAAGCAAAAGAAAATGAAATCCAACACCCCGATTTTTGCCCCTGTCTCGAATACCAATAACCATAACCGTTGAAGCCTTGCAATTCATACAAATCCCTCGGAATAAAGAATAAAAGAAAAAGTCGCAAAGGAAGAAAAAAAAATTTACTCAAACAAAGCCTGCTTTGGAAAGAGTCACCCCACTCTTCTCATCTGATCTGATCTCACTCATCATCTCGTACACCGATATATTATGTTCATACAGTGCCCAGATGTCTCTTATCTGTACCCTTAACGCCGCCAAAGGTGCACTATTTTGTGTGTCCGTCTGATGTCTACCATTGGAAATTAGGGATCGAATGCAAGTGAAAGCTGAATTAGAGACAAGTCCCGAGAGAAATTAGAGAGTCTTCATCAAAAGAACGTCGACTGCGAGTTTGTTCCCGCTTCTTCGAAAGTTCAGTTGGTGTTGGTGTGTGTTGTGTATGCCGTTGGTAAGAGAGGCCGTTGATGCATCTGGAAATGCAGCAAGACAATAAAAGAAAAAACATTATGATTTTTGAGTCCGTAGTCAGGAATTGATCGCTTCAATGCATTCATGCTAAAACAACATGCGCTAAGTGATGAAGATGGTATGAAAAGGCGCGTGCCGTTAAAAGGAGCATTTTTATGTTGGCAAGGGAACCCCAGAGATGTACGCGAGGAGGAAGGGAAAAGAAGTCAATGATAGAACGTTTTATGGAAGCTTGAATCCGTCGCTATGCAAAAATAAAATTAAGGCCGGTATTAGTCGAGCCGTATATGTACAAGAATTCGTATCGATAAGAAGTAATCTTTTATGCGAGACGTTTTATGTGATGTGGATGACAAGGTGTTATACAACAGTCATCATGTGCATTCGTTGGCCCAAAGCTCTTGTTGGTGACGAATCCATCGAGCCACTGAGCATAGAGTTGTTGCTGTGGCTTCGAGGGAGGTGTTTTGTTGGAGGAGATGACATTGGGTCGGTGAATACTCGAGTGAATGCCGGACTTGACTCGCGGTGGGGTGTACACACTGGGCTCTGAACAGTACCATCGGCTTCACGAATGATGTCGGACAGTTTGCGACTCAAGACGGAGGCACGGTGAACAAGATCGCGGAGACTAGTGGTATCAAATGGCATTTTATTTGAAGATTGCTCAACCATATCTGATAGCCAAGGGTCCGAGGTGGAGCGATGCTGATGCATGGTTTCCATGACGGTTCGAGCAACTTCGGCCGCCGTCTTGGCGCTCGAAGATCGAACGGGAGCCAAGGGAGGACGCAAACTATCTCTGATGGGAGGGTTATGAACGATAGCCCCGGCTCCAAAGATATCATCTTCGGGTGAAAGCACGGAGCGTCTGAGAACAGTACTGCCATCATAGACATACCCCGATGGCTTGCCAAAGCGGTTTAAGACCTCCATTGGCGCACCCGGCATAGCGACATCCTCTGCATCAGGGCCACGATCAATGAACTTATCACCCAAGTTCTGCTCTCCAGGATTAGATATAGGCGAGTGAGGGGGCGACAAGGTGGGATCTTCTTCGTCAGGCACTGCTAGAGCAATGATGCCTTCAGCTTCCTTCCATAGTTGAGCGGATGGTCCATTCATCAAGTCCTTCTCTCGGGCTAAAAGTCGTAATCTCTTGAGATCCTCGACCAACAGGCACACTTCTCGAATCTGCCCCACATGGCCAACGACATTTGCTTGGCTTGCTTGAATGGCTGGAGGAACTAGCATGACACTGTTCTCGATATTGGGGGTTCCATCTTCCAAGCCGCCTTCATCGTTGGTGTCGAAGTCGAAATCGTTATCCCAGTCCTCACTCACACCTTTCGCACCCAAACCCCAGGTACCGAATTTTGGTGTCAAATTCGTGTGATCCCGCTGATTAATGAGATCGGGAACGACAGGAACACTTTGACTTCTGATATGCAGTGGAGCGGGGCCTTTTCGTCCAACAGTTCGCCCACCGCGACCATTGCGGGCAAGATGTTTCACATGTGCTGTCCTAGGTCGAGCAGAAGTGCCAAGCAGATCTTTCTCCGTGGTAGATGGTTCAGACCAATCAAACAGATTACTCTTGGGTCGTTCAGCATAATGATTACCGTTCGTGGAACCGCTATAGGTAACATCTGCAAGGGGATCTCGGGTTATTGGACTGACCCGACGGCAAGTCGAACCATTGGGTGGTGAGAGCGGATTGCCAACTTCCACGTTTTTGTTCTCTTCATCTCGAGTCCAGTCTTCGTCCTCTTCATCATGGTCCAGGGAGAGTGTTGCGAAATCTTTCGAAGCGATAGAAAAGCTCGGTGGCGAGGACTGAACAATGTCATCGGCAACTATGGCTTGTGTCGACTGTTTGACAACCATCTCGGAAGAAAGCTTGGTGTGCTTTACTGGTGTTGCTTGACCCTCATCTTCCTCAATGATACGATGCTCGATTTCACCAAAACCACCATTAGTCATTAGTTCATGAATCGAATGTCTTTGGGCTTTTGCCTGTCCGTTGGTACTTGCGATGTTTGGAGGAGAATCATCGAACATTGAGTCAAGAGGCGTATTTTGTGACCGTAAACTGCTGGTGGCCCCCGACCTCACTGAATCATACACTGTTTCACTTTGGAAATCCATATCTTCGTCTTCACCGGATGCAAATCCTCTCATCTCGTTATCCGAACCAATTAAAGTCGAAGCTCTATCTCCCACTTCTGACATGCCATGTTTCGAACTTAGCGTACCATAATATGACGATGAAGAATTTGTTGATACAGGAAGGGTAGAAGAGAAAGACGTCGCAGCAGTACTGGACATAGGTAAGGGTGAACTAGGACTTCGCAGTGGAGCTGGTGATGAGGACGATAACATGCCCAAACGAGCTAAATCGAGGTTAAAAGATGATAGTCGGTTGAGAGGCGGTAATGGCGATGAGCTGTTCCTCCGAGGAACGTGATTAAACGTAGCAAAAGGATCCGTTGGCGACACTGGCGAGAAGTCATCAGTTGGAGAGCGAGGCGCTCTTTGACAAACCATTTGATCCATGACTGGCCGAGAGTGATGTGGGGTAAGACCATTGGCGGAAACAGATACTCTTCCCGTGTCCAACGGGATAGGTGCCGATGCAGGATGCCTACCACCCGGTAGAGGTTCAGAATTTCTTTTCCTATTCCTCAAGCTCCCCGCCCGGGATATCCAAGTGGGAGGCGAGCTAAAATGCATGGAGAGTGACCGCCTTGGACGCTTAGGGTCTTCGGAATTTCCTTCTTCCAGAGGAGAGCTTGGGGGTTCGTCCATGGTACATCCCTCAATTGGTTCATCGCAAGGAATTTCCTCTTCGTCGTAATAACCTTCCATTTCTTCAGTCGAGACAGTGATGAGATACGGTTTGACCAAAGTCGGTCTAACGGTATGATCTGGCATAACCCTTTTCGAGGTCCAGAAAAAGTTATGCACACTCCCATCTCCTGATCTGCCGGCGGATCTCTCTTTGAAAAATCTGGTTGGTCGGGACTTGAAATACATACGCCATGAGCTGCGAGGTGATTCACTGAACTTCCTCAATGGTGTAGCCTGTGTGGATACCGTTGACCGCCTTGGGGCAGTGGGACGCGCTTGTGTTTTCGTACCTGGAGAATCTTCCATGAATCGCTGCTGCAGCGTAACCGAACGCTGATGACTGGTAGCTGGTCTCCGTAAGGTTGGTACCTGCGATTTTGATCCACTCGAAACTGTCCCACTGCGATTTCTCTCCGATGTTTGCCTCTTGACCAGTTTGTTCGGGGGTAATTGTGTCGGACTGTCCCGAGGGGATGAGAGGATAGGTGCCGCGGAGCCATGAGAGAATGTAAGAGAAGGCGACTCTGGTGCCATGCTTGATCTAGGACTGCTATTGCCCGACGTTGGTATAGATAATTTCCGAATCCAGGAACCGCGCGATGAAACCGAATCCCTCACACCCTCCTCCCCCGAATTCTCACTTTGCCCTTCGCCCGATCGAAGGAGTGACCATCTTCGCGCAGCGCCGTTTTGCGATGCTGTTGGGGAATCGAGTCTTGCATTCGAGGGGCGTCGAAAGAAGGTTGTTAGGGTTTGGGGGGCAGATGAAGAGCCCGTCGCATCAGGAGTATTGCGACTTTCTGGAGTAGCCATGGTAGAACTGGTCAGGGGTCGTGAAATGGTAGAAGGTGTACCTAAATTAGAAGAATTGTCGACATCTGTAATAATATCTCTGGATTTCCTTTTCTTCGAAGAAGTGCGAGAAGGAGTGGAATTGTCTGGTCTTCCCAATGCTAGGCCAGCAGCTGCGACACCGACGGTACTTGAAGCAACAAGCTATACAAAAAAAGAAGTCATGATTAGTTTGGACAGGTATAAAGATTGAGAGGGTTGATGAAAAGATTGTAGAAGATGTCGAGATCTCATGCAGGGAGACCAATGGATGGCCTCGAATGAGGAACAATAATATTATATCATTAAATTGGGAATGTAGATGGAGGGGAGGGGGGGGAGAAGCTTACACTGGGAATGGTCTTCATCTTTCACTATTGCTCAACACCGCTACCAAGAAGGAGAAGAAGTAACGGAGGAAATATCGTAATGGTCAAGAACCTCATAAGCATCGTAAATATTCCATAACAAAAGGGAACTTGTCGAAATTGAGTGGTGATAGAGGATAGTGGCGGCGAGAGGAAGGTTTATTATGGTTGTAGTGTACTTGGTAGAATGGCTAAAGAAGGAATGGGTTGGGAGGGGGAGGGGAGAAGGGGGAGAAGGGGGAGAATTGGCGGTAGAGTAGAGTAGAGTAGAGTAGAGTGATAATAAAGTAGGTAGAGAGGTAAAGTCAAGAGTAGAGGAGAATAAAGTAGACAAGTAAATAAACACTTTAAAAAGTTCAGATGATAGAAGCTCTTTTCTTTTTCGATGTTTTAAAAAGTACTAGGTAGGTCCACGGGTAGATAGATAAAGTAATTGTGAAAAGTTAATGTAATGTAGTACAATTCTCTCTTTTTGGTTCCTTTTTCTTTTTTCTTCCCTTTTTCGAAATGATATAGGAAAAGAGGGGGGAGGTGAAGGGAAGGGAAGTGAAGGGAAGTGAAGGGAAGTGAAGTGAAGTGAAGTAAAGTGAAGTGAAGTGAAGTAAACTGAACTGAATTGAAGTGAGTTGAGTTGAATTGAGTTGAATTGAGTAGAAAATTGAATTGAGCTTTGGCTGGATTGAATGGTTGGTTCTTTGAAAATATGTAATAGATAGGTAGTAGGTAGTAGGTAGTAGGTAAGGTGAGGTAGTTTTGGATAGGTAGTAAGTAGTAAGTAGTAAGTAGTAAGTAGTAAGTAGTAGGTAGTGAGTAGTAGATAGTAGATAATAGGTAGAAGGTAGGTATTGGATTGGATACTGGTATTGTATGTAGTATTTATTGTAGTATTGTAGTATTTATTATTTATTGTATTGTAGTAAGTAACCATCTAAAAGTAGGTCCACGGGTATGGGAGGTATTTTTGTTTTTGTTTTGTTTTGTTTTTCTTTAAAAAATGAGTGGATGTAATACGGTAAAACGTTATAAAGGTAGTAAAATGTAGAATCAATTAACAATAAATGTTCAATATTATATATGAACGTGAATTGGATTGGATTGAATTGAAGTGAATTGTATTGAAGTGAACTGATTTGAGGAATTGAATTGAACTGAATTGAATTGAACTGATTGAATTGAATTGAATGAATTATAATGAAATCCTCCCTTCCCCGCGTTATAGGTGAATAAATGAATGAATGAACGAACGAACGAACGAACGATAAGAAGCTGAAATGACGGGCTATTCAAGAGTAGAATACAGTGAAGATCCAAGGTTCCAAGGTCCAATAAAGTCCAGTCCAATCCAATCCAGTCCAGTCCAACACAATAGAGGATAGTGCTGTATGATGATAATAAGTCAATCGATACAAATAGAGCAGATACAAATAGATAATCAGATAGAGTCCGGAAGGAAGAAGTCCACGGGTATGAGAACAAACACCTGCAGTGAGTGAGTGATGTTTGTTAATTATATCGGCGGTATAAATTGCGGTATGAATTGCGGTATGCGATAATAAATAATATTTACCTACTACTGATTTATTATATTGACTGATTATTGGCTTATTGGCCTATTGATATATTGACACATCAACATATTGATCTATTAACCTATTTATATTATTATTATTTCACTCATCTACTTTTACTTACTCACTTACTCACCTATTTATCTACTATACTTATCTACCCATTTACTTATCTTCTCACCTACTCATCTACTCACCTACTCACCTACCTATTATTCCCATCACCCTAGTATGCGAAATGCTTTTGGCTCATTGCATTCCAAGGTTGATTTAACATTTTCTACTTGTACATCAAGTCTTTCTTTTAATTATTTTAATTATTCCTCTCGATTCTTTTGATTACATCTACCAAGGGAGGTAAGTACATAGTAAGTTACATAATACATAATACATAGTACATAGTACATACTACATACTACATACGGAGTAGGTAGGTACTGTCTGCAAGTGTACACTGTACACACCTACTACCTAGTACCTCCCTGGTTAGTACCTTCTCATTAGGGTGGGATCTTGCAAATATGGAAATCCATCATCCACGCATGCACGTCGATTGGATGCTGGTGCCATGAGGAATACACGACCAATTACTGTAATGACTCTGTGCAGGACCGTACCTACTTCTCTCCCTGGTATCTGCTTTGCTCTCCCTGGTATCTACCTGGTCTTTACGGATGGCATCATGGAGGACCTACCTAGTGCTTTCTCTCTCCTCCGTACTCTTTCTAGATTCCGCCAAGCGGGCCAAGGTAAGATCATGATTATGGGGTCATAAGTGGATCCCCCGACTGAGGCTAAGCCCGTTCGAGCAAGCCTCTCTTCACCTAGTACGCAATAAATGGGTCTCATTGGATGCGATATTAATGATCCGCGTTTATTCATGTAGGAGGCATTTCCTTGTCCTGCTCTCGGTATTATTGCATAGGGAATACATAAAATAGAGACATCCAGTACATATAAAGACGCATCCATGAATATTAGATATCTCTGCTTCCAAGGTACTGACTGTATTGTCTCTGATGAGTATTTCTCACGGTTCCAAGGTTCCAAGGTTATTCAAGCAAGCTGGGCATAACAATTATTGGCAAGGGACATGTTATATATTTATTGTATTGATATGTATATTCTATTTAGGTAGTTAGTACCTTTTATTGAAGAATGATACTTATTAGTAAGGGAGATATTATATATCTATCGTATTAATATATATATATTCTAGTTACCTAGATAGTATCTTTTATTTAAGAATAATACTTATTAGTAAGGGAGATATTATATATCTATCGTATTAATATATATATTCTAGTTACCTAGGTAGTATCTTTTATTTAAGAATTATACTTATTAATAAGAAAGATATTATATATTTATTATATTAATATATATATTCTAATTCGTATCTTTTATTTAAGAATAACTCTTATTAGCAAGGGAGATAGTAATATTATATTATATTAATAAGCATATCCAAGTACCTAGGTACCTTCTATATTTCCATATCCCTATCATTCATTGGATCCCTCTAGGACTAATGGACCTATTCAAATAAATATATATACCGATCTAGGTAGTATCTACTCCTCTACTTTCTACCTAGACACCTACTCTCTCTAAGCTGCATCATCATGTAATGAGTGGTTGACCCTAACAACGAGATCACATCTGCAATGAGATATAGATTAATGATTGCTTGCTTGCTTCATTGATTGATAGACTCGTCATACGCACAGAAAAGGTTGTGACTGTGTATATCTTCAAACATATCCACCATCCACATCGACATGACATGACATAACATGCTAAGATGCCAATCTACAACGATATTCTCCTTCGATTTATCTTAGTGGCTTATCCCAGAACCTAGTGTACCTCTGGTCCGTTCCGATCCCGAATAGACAGAAAGTCAAAGAGGGATAAACGAGACCACCACGCGCTGGTTTTCCGTACCTATACTCTCTAGGGAATTTCTTAGCTTCATTCTTCGGCTATCGATGACCACCGATATCTGCGTGGAAACGACGACAGGAACAAGTCTTTTCACTATTAGCAAAGTACTGCAGGTCACCAGGCAAGGTGAGACCGCAGAACTGATAGTTTGTAAAAAAAGTCCTAACCTTCAGTCACATTCAATAAGCTTTGGAAGTTTCGAAACCTCTCAAGAATCAAGACTTGCCAACGAACAAATACTCCGTAAAGGCTAATGCTAATAATAACAATAATAATGACCTGCAACCAGGTATCTCCAAGCATTAAATCTCTGGATGCCATCCATACCTTGAAACCGTGCCAGCATCAGAAATTCAGAATCTCTTATAGCACAAACATTATGCAGGCCGATCAATCTTTTTGGTTTGAGTAGAAGAAATCTCCGCCTCTAATCTTTCTCAATGTTTACATCCTGAAACAAGCGAATGATACCTAGGGATCTTGAGGTTATCCCAATAGGTTATCCCGAATTCCCAATGGTAAGGGTGTAAATCTGGTTCACGAGTCAACAAACAAATTAATGAGGCCATTTTTAGCATACGATCTGTTCTTTCTTTTCTTTCTTTCCTTTTTTTGGGTATAATTGCAAACTTCTCTTGAAGATAACTCCGACGAATTCATTAGCTTGATGCGTCATCTGGGGTAGACTAAGGACGACGTTGTATCACAAACAGAAAAAACAAAAAACGAAAAACAAAAAAAAAAGATTCTCTCTGTCGCTGCCAAGATCATCAAACAAACTACGATATCGATATTAGTATTGCATCTTGCTTGCTGGTTGCACCTGCTACTGACCCAGGTGCTTGCTCTTTATGTACGAACCCGCGACACGGCCGTCAGCTTCAATATGTACATATACACATACAGCAACACCTCTGGATATCTATTCATCCGAAATCTCTCTCCGCCATGCTCGATATCTCCCATTCGTACTTGCGCTGTAACCTACCCATATGTTTCGCGGGGAGCATGGAAGAAGACGTGATCGAGCGACGAATATTAAATGGCGAGCCAAGCTGCTTGTTTCAGATATTCATTCTCCGCCACCATGCAGCCAGCTTACGGGCTTTCCTATAAATATAACAAAATCCGACAGTGCTCTCTGGGAACCATGGAACCCGTGAGGGTCGCGTTATGAACAATCAGATTATCAATCTACGGGGGGGAGACAATGCCATAGTATAGATAGCTAGCTAGCTACCTAGCTATCCTTCCGAGTCTATGAATGAAGGGGCTGATGTGTGAAAAAGTAAACATCTTCCAAAGACCTGGATGTCGGATGAATGACAATGACAATGACCATGTATACATACAACGCCTGCTATCATGATGCATCTTTTGTTCGCACAGCCCTGGCCAGAAAATTGTCCCGATAGGAAGCTTCGAACCGCCACATTGGAGCGCCCGCACGGGATGCTCTCCCACGATTGGATGCGGTACAGGGTGCAGACTAATCATTAGTTGCTTTCGACCGCTTGCTTAACCTTACTGTACATGCTTTTACGTGCTGCTTCACATGGAAATGCGCTGTCCGGTCCTGTAGGTAATGGGTCTGCACGGGCATCAGGGTAGCCCCAAACCCCCAACCCCTCTCCCCTCCTGCGAGGGGTTATGATCATCTTTGCAATCAGCCTGAGCATGACCTACCGCAGGAGGCAATGAGGGGGAGGCCACAAAAGAAAAAGAAAAAGAAATCTAAATGCTCGTCCCCGGATATTAGAGTGCTCAGTGCATGCGTGCATGGTGTGAGGGCGAGTTTGTTTTCTATCTTGTTTGATCGCTATCGTCGTATCTATCGTATGTATCGTATATGCCCAGGGACTTGCGGCTGGCGTGCGTGCTGCGTTCGTTCGCACTTCCGTCGCATTGCATTGAAGGATTCTGTACAATATGATGATATGATATGATATGATTCTACCTGATCTGATGATACATCCCATGCCAGAAGAGAAAGGACACAAAACGCATCACCCTCTTTCCATTTCCAAGCACCCTTTCCCCTCGTCCTTGTTGAGGGCCTCGCGTAATTTATCACCCAATCAAGGAGCGTTGATGCTGGGAGCGTACAAAGTACTGCGGTACAGTCTTTCTCCCTACCTAGCCCTGTCCCTGTCCCTGCTTGCATTTCGCCATCTTGGAAGCTGGATCCAAGATTCCTTTCTGATCCGTCCTGTGTGAGATACGAGCGAATAGAGCAATCTGTCGGGCTTTTCAGCTGATGCATCTGGTTGATCTGAGCAAGCATCAAACGGTAGACCCAGTCGGTGCAAGGTAGTCCGTCAAGCTTCCATGCCCCAATCGCTCTAGTGCTGGCTGCAAAGGACAGTCGAATCGCTCGGCGTTGTCCGGTTTGTTTATGATTTCATGGGTGGATGTATTGTTACGGGTCAAATCATCAGTAGCGCTCAAATATCCTTAACGGCGGGCACGCATTGATAGCCAACGAGATTACTTCTACAGCATATCCACTTGGCTGTTCCAAGCGGATATAAACAACGGCCAGGCCAAGACGCGAAGGTCGTGACGTAAAAAAGCCATAGGGTGAGTGAGAGCGAACAAGCGCGGCCGGGAATGTCCATCCCAGGCTCTCGCACTATCACGAGAGACATTTTCCTACCACCCCCCCTCCCCCCATGCAACCTCACCGAGTGGCCCGCCTGCGGATCGTCCATGAGTCGTGCGTGAAAGAGCATCATTGGGTCGTGAAGATATGCACTCCCTCCCTCCCTCCGTCCGTCGTCCGTACGTGAGAGCGAACGCGAACGGATCCTCGCATGCCAAAAGTCCCTACCGGCAGGACATCGCCAGATCCCACACCACGATGCCGCCATGGACCATTTTCCCGCCGAGCCAGGTCTCCCCGTCCACGGATCTCTTGACACCTGACAACTCACACGTCCACGACGCTACCAGCGCCCCTCGCCCTTCGCTCCCAGCGCCCGCAATCGCACCCCTGCGCTCTTCGTGACGCCATGGAAATTCGGGCTGACGCTTCAGCCAACACCCAGAGCTGCATTTGTACAAGCCATGGATCGATCCCAGAGAGAGACACCCACCGATCCAGCAAGCGTCCACCGGGAGAAAAGAAAGAAAGATACACCACCACCACCGTCGCCGCCGCCGCCGCTGCGCCTTCTCCCCATCGCGAATCCGCACTTATTGGATAGCCCTATCTGGATACTCCACCCACGGAACTTCTGCAGCCTGCACATGCATCCATTCCACGGGCGACGCACAGAGTACATACATACATACATACATACATACATACATACTAATTACATACTACATACATACTACATACTACACACACATACGGCTGGCATCCTGGGTACGAAGCGCACCGTATCCTTTCTTGATCGATGGATGATCCGATCGTACATTTACGAAATCTTAAGACACGTAAGTCTTACAAGGGCGACTATCTATCTATCTATCTATCAATCTATCTATCTATCAATAGGTGGATATGTCCTTGTATCGATATCGATATCCCTTGCGTGCAGAAGCTGCAGTATGTAGTTAGTTAGTAAGTTAGTAGTTACCCATTTGAGATCGGCGGTATGCGGTTTATTGAGTTTGGCATTATTGGCTTTTGACTTTCTCGATCGATCGAATTTTTGGGCCTGCAGGAATTGGATGGCATTCTTCGTAGCGTTGCGGAAAGGGTTAAGGCGATGCGGAGTTGGGGGTTTGGCCTGCAGAGATGGGCGTGGGATTCGCGGTTTGCGGATGGATGGATGGATGGGCTGGTGGTGCGTGATGATCCTCCTTCAATCGGTGTAATTGTGATGGGCAATTCAGACGTTGCGATTGGAATTCATCGGGTGGTATCACATCGTATGTGGATGGATGATTGTTCAATACATAATTGTCCTGCCGTTTATAGATGGGTACAAAGGTCCGGGTAATTAAGGAGGATCCATAATGTTGTAAATGACTGTACATGTCGACCTGCCTATCTGTGTATACCTACCTACCCATCTACTTGCTTGCTCATCGCCGACTGTACAATTTCCCAGCATGCAAAGTATCTCGCTCGCCATCTTACCCTTTAAAATTGTCTCTCTGTCCATCCATCCCTTCATCCGTCCAGAAACCAATCAATACCTGAGATTAAATATGCATCCAGACAGTTAGTTCATGCAGCATCATCGATCCAATCACGACACGCGGATTGCGTCATATAAAAGCTAATAATAAGAAAAAGAAGCAAGATATGCATCATCCATCTTCCCTCCCTTGCATGCTCACATCCAGACAAATCGTTAGTGTGCGCCTATTTATGGGCGCGCAGGATCACCACTGTACTTACAGTACAGTGTACTTGTACTGTACTGGCCGTACTGTATTGGCTGGGTCGCCCCATCCTCTGATTCTGGGGAAATGAGCGAGTTGCCCCACCGTTGTTATGGGAGAATTTGGGTTTCAGGAAGTTTTAAATAAAATTACGAGGTATCGACGTGTCAAACACCGGAGGGTCGAGACTCTTTTGGATTCGCGATGAGAGATCGCTCTTTTTTACCGCCGCCCTTTTGCGAGGGGTGGCCGTGCGTGGGTACATATACCTCTCTCTCTGTACTGCGTAGAATGAACGTTTGGATGAAGGTATGAGGCAAACGATCCAAGGGGTTGATATCGGTTGGTGGAATGAAGGGGTGTTGTAGATAGTACTAGAAACGTTTAGTGGGCAATGGAGGGTGGCATCCGTCAAGTTGTGAAGCTTCGTGGCTTGAGATTTTCCCTTGCGCTCATTCTTGAGTCGGCAATCCTATTCCCAGGTTGGTTGCTTGAGAAAAGTCAATTAGACACGCAGGACAAGATAGGAGAAGGCTCACGTCAGGTGACAAGGTTATGTAATGTTATGTAAGTTATGTTGTCCGACCAAGGAGGAGGTGAAGATGCTTGCCTTTCTCACCCATCGACTCCACCTTCAATCAAACCTAACAAATCCTTCTAAGAGCACCACGGCAAAAGTCGGCCTTGCCGAACTTGTCCAGATGGAAGTGGAATTTTGCCTTGGCAACCACCAGGTGCTTGCTTGCGCCATGATGCGTCATCACATGATGGCTCATACCACGTGCGACAGTTTTTGGACATTTCGTCCGAGGTCTTGCAAAGGCATGGTTGCTATGTTACCACCACCTTGTATTTCCGGGCATTTGTTTCTGGGTCACAAACCGTGAGATTGATGGGGGAACACGACATGAGAGAGGGTGAAGGAAGGTACAGGGTAGTCTCTGTAGCAAGGTATCTCTGTTATCTGTTGCTCGTCCGTTCCCTACACTCTGAATTTCCCGATAGATATGAAGAGGGTGATCAATTTCTACATATTCGTCCCTATCTCTTTGAAAGCCCCGCTTTACGAATTCCAAACGACTTCTCTCATCGTAAACATCCTTTCATCTCTTCAGCCCGCCAACCTCATCCCAGCTTACCTCAGTTACACGTCACACGTCTCACAGGCCTCACTTCCTTCCATCCTTCTCGTACCCGGATCCGAAGCTCTCAATCGCCATTCTCTTTGCGGGCTCTTCGGGCACCATTCGCTACATATATCAGGTAAATTTTACCCCATCCGCTTTCAAGACCTCAAGACGCAACGAGCACACAGCCAGGACATCCCTTCGGATGAATCTCGAAGTACAAATCAATGTATCCTTGCATCCTTTGTGTCATGCTTCCTTCCCATTTCATTCTCTCCGACTTGGTATAGTTCTCGCGCAAACATGGCAGTTGGAACCCGGCATTTACTTCGCGTGGCTTTTACTCGGGCATTGAATGCTCATGTAGAATAGAGTACCTCCAGATGCAAATATACCTCTGTCACGTCTTTGAATTTGGTCTGTGGTGGGCGACCATGGATCATTTCTTTTGTTTTTCTGCAAGGCAGGCGGGCGAGCGGGAAGTCCCTCAATTACGCGCCGATGTTGAAATTGCGGTAATGCGAAGGCGCTGTCTGAGAGGTTGGAAGTGTGTAGGTCTGGCGCGCACGGATGAGAGCCACCGGTAATACTTCTGGTGGTGGCTTGCACGTTTCCCGAGAAAATTTCCCTGTCGCTTTGACATGAGCTAGAAGATTAAGAGGGGCATACTAAATACTGGCGTCCCGTTTCACGTTGTCCTCCCATTTGTTGGAAGAGTAATTTTAAGATTCGGTGCAAGATGGCGGTGTAGATCGTGATCGTGATCTCGATGTTGACGTCGATGCCATCTGATGTTGAATTTTAAGACAGTACCGTCGTGTTCGTGGAGTTTTGGGGGGTTGTTCAAAGGTGGACGAACATGCCTGATTAATCCATGACATGAAAGCATTCGAATAACTTTGATCATCGCAATCAATGGAAAAGGTATATGGGGGGTTGGATATTCAACTTTTTATTTTGGGGCTTACCGAATCTTTATGTCTTTTTAATGCTTCATTTTCTCTAGAATTTACATATTAATACCGAACTTTGAGTTCGTCTGTTCTATTAAGCATGTAGTATGTATGCAATATGTTTCAAATCCTGGTGACATTCAATAGTAACGATGGATGTGAGAGTCTTACCAATGTAACTTTGAGAAGCCTCATTTCGTTATTTTGGTGCTCACTGTCACTGTCACTGTCACCAACATCAAGGCCTCCGTAATGGCAAAAAACTTATATATTGCCCTATATTCCTCCTTGCCTGCTGCAAATTCTTCCGTGGCGGTTATCGTACAACTTCATTTCCATTTTTACCTCCCCCAGCCCCCGTTCCATTCTCATTATGAAACTCTCGCTATCGAGCATCACTCTCCTCTCAAGCACTTTAAATTCTCCAGTCCTGTCTCCCGGTCCAACAATCCCCCAACCAGCATATTTCGCCCCTTTCCCCGCAGCACGATTGCCCGCTCAACTGATCGCCGAGATCTAACTAAACCGCCAACCATCCTTTTCGATACCATTGGGGGCCTCCCCATTCTTCAACAAGGAGTCGGTATTGCTAGGACAAAATGCTTGGATGACCGGCGCACATACACACACACAAGCTCCACCACAAACGATGACAGTCAATTCTACAACTACCCATTCAATACCTCCTCCGCCATAAACGTGCTCGAGGCCGAGTGCGAATGAATGTTCCGACGCACCCGCGCTCAACCATGGAATGGCCATGAGCAGCGATGAAAACACTCGATATGCCCCGACGAGCTCCAACGCATATATACATACACCTACGACTATCCAGCAGCCCTCGACAGAACATCAACCAAAATTAATTCATCGTCACCACGCGTGCGTCCAACGCACCACCTCTTTACATCGCCCCAACCCTGCTCTCCTCAAAAGTATCTAGCTACGGTGCACCGATTCACTTGCTCCCCATCGGCAAGCTCGCCCCCGGCCAATCCAAATCCTTCAACACCGCCACCTTATATAACCCCCAGATCCCCCCTATGATTCCACATCCTCGGGCAAGCTCCTTGAATCTAGTCTCCACCCCCCCCCCCCCCCAGCAGTCCGGTGAAGAACGTCCCTTCGGCGGCATCTACACCGTCCTACACAGTCCTGCAAGCATACCTCGCAACAATACCGATGATCATCTCCACAGCCCTGGCGGAAACGACCTTTCACGGCTCTCTGGCGGGTGTTTGGACTCTCCGGAGGGGGGCGAGGGCGGTGTTGCATATGCTCATTGTGATACTACCGATAGGAAACCACTTTGGCATGCTGCGGAAGGCGACGAGTCATGATCCTTGCTGTAGTGATGCGCCCACCGTGACGCCTGTCGCTCATTGGGCATCGTGAGCTTGGGCGACATCATCTCCACCTCAAACACCAGATTTTGCCCCAGCACCTGTTTTCACCCGGGAGGTATGTTTTCTGACGGCTCGGTAACCTCTATGTTGGCAGTGATGGAACGGGAGAGGTCTGGGTCGTGGTTAGACGGGAGCGTGGGGATGGAGGTACGAAAGGGGTAGAGGGCTCTGATGGAGTGGGTGCGGAAATGCATGAGGTATGGAATAGAGGGTAGGATGATGGGACGATCCAGGAATGGAGAGATGAAAAGGTATGAGGTGCTCGTATCGATTATCATATGGAATTGATGTAGCTGGTATGGATATGTCAAGCTGGGGAGGAATGGAGGTTCAACGGTTTGTGGTGGATGGACTTTTAAGTTATATCACCCTGCGGTTTTATCTTATTTGTGACCGACCGTCTTCGATAGAACTATATATATATACATTGCTGCGTATTAATTCTCTTCGCCTCATACTTGACCACGGTGAGCAAGGAGGTGTCAAGACACAGAAAGCTACTGTTCGTCTTTGGGCCTGTCACCGCAACAGAGACCTCAAACCAACGCCACACACGTTTCCTTGGACGGGATATATACATCTCACAAATTTTATCACATCAGGCATATCCACATGCATAGAACCAGACTTGAATACGAACAGAGGGGTCGCATGAAAACCAATCAAATCACAACATACATTAAAAGGCCTAGTTGGATACCGCGAGTTGAGATAGAAGCTCAAGGGAGCTCCGCAAGAGACTCTCGCGATTATCTTTCTCCCTGGGCGTTATTTGATCCACAGCAAATCCCATCCTCCACCATCCATTGCGACCAAGAACCAAATCTCCCATGCAGCGCGTGAGATTTCACATGGCGGACCATTTACACCCCCGCCAAATCCGCTCGCGACCAGCTCTCCATTGCGATTCCGGTTCCGTGACTAACTTCCATCGTCTGTCCCCGAGCGGACTTCTCAGATGGGCAGATATCATCAGCGCTGCAAATATATAGATGCATGGTATTCCGACGGGCTGGATTCAAGACGCATGAGGGTGGTCTGGGATGGTCGTGCGGGGATTATTCACGGGGAGAGGTTCCAGAGGGCGCGCGACATTGCGGTGATTCTGGGCGTGATCTAAATTTGAACACATATCGAGGGTGGAATTCGATGATTCGTATATTGTTGACGGTCATCGAGTAGATGAGATAGAAGCGAGTGTGCAGAACCATGCAATAGAGGTATGGCGTCAAAGTGTTGCTCTGGACGGAATGATATTGGATGTTGTTCCGCGCGAAGTGACAAGAGGCTGAAAAAGACTTCTGACGCTTATATTTGTGATGGGCAGAGTCATGCAAGTTGGGTGAAGAGGAAAAATGAGAAGTTTCATCGGTGATCTATGGTGACAAGCTGAGCAGATGTAAAGGTTGGAATGGGACCGTTAACAAACTCCAGTCCATTTTGCTTGATCGAGGAAGGTAGGTGTTATTCTGGTGATAATATTGTCAATCATCCACTTTGGAGAGGTTTGATCTGTCTCCTTGGTGTAGAATGTTGTAGAAATTTGGAATACACCCAGTCAAGTCCGCTTGAAGCTTTAAAGCTCAAGGGCTTAGAAGTCATCATCGAATAGCATAAGTTGCTGTTTATTATGATAAGAATTCATGTATTTGGGTGAGTGTTCATGTGAGTATCTATGTGAGTATCTATGCATATCTTATTATTGGCTATGATTCACTAGTTCCAGTCCATCCAAGATACACACAAAAGAGCCCAGTCTCATATCCCTTCCATAAACAAGCAAACATAGCAAACAGAGAAGCTCACTTAACTTTGTATATAATCCAAATTAACTCGCCTTTCCATATCCCAAGAACAAAAAATCCATGTTGGCTCAGTGGTTAGCGCACTGGGTATGTACATTCCCTAAAACGGTATACCTGCTTAACGTTCTATGAAGTGATTGTATCTTGCAGAATCAGTTCGCCTGGTTTAGATTGAGGCCTTGATGATTCGCAACATAGAGTGTCCTCAATTTTTTGTCATTTTCCCCACCGCCTTGGTAGTTCCGATGGGTTGTTAGTATTTTCTTTCTTTTCTTTATTTGAGCTTCCAAGGTCAGAATCAGAAAGGGAAAGTTGACGGAATCAGTCAGCTCGAGTCTTGCTAGCCTCCCCTCTCCTGATGTACACCCGTCCATTTTCCAACCCTCTACCTCGACATATAATCAGATAAACTTTCTAGTTGCAATGGAGAATAGTACTCTTTTACGATACAAAGGCATAGCTGCCAAGGATAATTAACGCCTTCCAAGGGTCAAGACTTGGTTCCCTTTCGAGAATATCAGCAATTGTCTTAGCATGTTGAATACGAAATGATCGCTCATATAAGATAGTTGCTCTATGACCCATGATCTTGTAGCAGAAATGATATTCGGAGGACCCACAACGCAGAGAGGAAAAATAAGGGTGTAATAATCCAATTTGTGAACGGGTGTATGATGATGAGGATGAGGAGTTGATCAAAATTTGACGCTAACAGCCTTTATCGAGCTGCATTCTCACAGTCTAGATATTGAGGTACTGAAGCACATATTTCACGCACTGAGGTCTTGATTCCATTCATTAACGCCAAAATACTGGTCAAGAGCAAGTGATTTCGAACAATGATTCATCAAGAATATTTTGAGAGGAATTCTGACAACTCTGTGCATGTTAAGTGCTTAGCATAACTGGCAGTGTGATGCGTGCTAAGACGTATCGGTATACAAATTTTAAGAGCGGTCAATAAACCCGTCCAGGCCACGTAGTTTGACCATGGTAAGTGCCCCATCAGCATGACTGGTCCATGACTTGTTACTTCGGGACTCACTGTCCGTGATCCTTTCCAACAGATTGGGTAGAAAGAGATGTTATCAGCGTAGTATCTCTAGTAGCGATTCCTGTAGTTTTGAGGACTTCAATGGCCCTTCTCAGAGCAAAAACAAAGCTCTTTCTTGCACTTGTGAGTACATAGTCCGAATAGATTTGATGCCAGAGGTATGCTAGACTAACAGCTTCGATTGCCAAAGTCAGTTCCTTAGAAGTATCGGTTGCATGATGATATGGTCCCAGAAAGAACAGCACCTGGATGTCACATAATAAGTGAAAAAGAAATCTCGTGCTTGTACATCTAGTGATAGGCGAGGCTGATTGCCTTGAATTATGATCGTCAAGTGTTTTCTCGCAACAATTTGGCTTTCGCTTTGGACCCGAAGCCCTTCTGTATCACGATATCCGCAACAAACCACAGCAGCTCAAACACATTGGCCACAAGGACTACTTCAAATGTCGCACTTGATCGACTTTAGCATCCAATTTGACGTAAGAAACAATAAGTAGACTTTTAATTTGCCTTGGCTCGTCTGACTCGGCACCTTTTGCAACTTCTGGATGGCTTTATACGGTATACCATTGTTACAAAACTCAAGGACGATAATGACAAACAGATATCTGTCAGTTGTAAAGTTAGAGCGTACCTCCAATTCATGAATTATCATCATGAAGCAGGCTGACAAGCTAACATGCCCTGTATGTTTCATTGGCTATGGCAAAAGCTGCTTGTCCATGACTGTTCCGAATATAGCATGCTTTTTGAATATTACATTTTAATCCTTAATGCCGGTTATAAATGCGACATGTCTTTCGCTTTCGTAGCTTTATGGTAATCTACAAAAACATAATCATTCGACCTTCTTGATAGGCTCACTCACTCAAAACAATTTTCATTATTGTCAACGAGTCTTCTTTGAGCCCCGCCTCCCGCGCAAACATTCTTACTTGACAGAGGAACATGATACCATAAACTCGTAAGATGACATATGAACTAGGGTTTCGCGGTGACTTGGACAACTTTCAAGTGTAGCACTCGAGATCTGAGATTATGTGCTGCTATGCTAAATTGCCCGGATTGAAGAGAGATATAAATGTGCACGTGAAGGTTAGATGTTGTGGTGATGGGGGCGATTAGATGGGAAGGAGGAGTAGATTGTCTCATATTTCAAATTAAAGGTTCTAACATGGATCATTAGATATCATACTGCTATGATACAACAAGATTGCATGGCAACTTTGCACATCAACAACCAGTTCACAGGGAGTATAACGTATATACGCGAGCGAGTCCGTGGAGCTGGCTCGGCGTAATATAAATCCGTGTATCCATATTTGGCGCCCTAAGCGCTCCCGCGCGATAAGATTGTCCCGAAATGTGTTCTCAATTGGAGCTCTTACGTGGCTAAGAGCTCCCCGTGAATCTCAATTGCAACTCTTAATATCATAACGAATTTTCTGTCAAAATGCGTCTTTTGAGTTCTTTGATACCTTCATTGGTGCTTATTGGTGTTGGAATTGCCAATGCTGCCTCATCATGGAGCTTTTGATGAAGCTATATTGTTTCTGTGAGCGGAAAGGGTGTTGCTGGAGGATTCAAGGACAAGTATGTTTTCAAAGGAAATATATACGCATAGCTGGAAATGACGAGGGTTCTGGGGTAAAAGGTGCTAATTGCTTATTCCGCAGACTATCAGATCATGTCCCTCTTGCAAAACCAGTATCCCTTGGCGTAGCGGAATACCCTCAAAATCGTCCTTACGGCTACTGAAGATCGTGCTGGCAAACGACCACATCAGGCATTTTTACTCCTCAGAGATCAAGACACCGGACTTGAAGCTACCTTTCCATTCTCCGTCAAGGAGTCTGGTAAAGGAAAGGTTGACTTTGTACGTTTTCAGAATGTTAACAATTAACGACAACAATGAGATAATATGCTAATGAACGTGTAGACTCAAAAAGATCTGCCAATCCAACTTCTCACAAGCTCCAAACCTTTACGTGCCACCATTGTCCTCGCATCTTTTGGTTCCGCGCAAGCATTTGGCAACCATGTTTTCGATCTCGCCCTCTCCCTCGACCCTAGCAAACCGGTTCCCACATATGAGAAGCCATTGAGATATGGAAAACTACCTGAGATTAACACACATCTTCCGTCCCGATCCACAGAGTGGACCTAAGATCTTCTCTCTCGCTTTCGCGCTTGCAGTTATAGCTACTGTCCCAGTATTGTTGGGTGCTGTACGTATTCCCCGTGGAAGCTCCTTTGCCGCCAGTACTGATTCTTTCTCAATAGTGGGCTTACCTTGGAGCCAATCTTTCTCATCTTTCTAAGGCTACATCTGCTGCACCAATTTCGCACGGCCTATTTTATGGCTCGATCATTGCTATGGAAGGCATCTTCTTTCTGTATTATTCAAGCTGGACCTTGTTCCAGACTCTGCCCGCTGCCGGTGTTGTAGGATTAATCGCATTTTTTGAGCGGGAGCAAAGCTTTGTCTGAAGTGCAAAGTCGACGATTGGCAGGAGAGAGATAAGGTTGCGATTGTGTCGAAGTACAAAAGTTTGGAGGATCTTTGGGACTGCAAATAGAATATGTGATATATGAGGAAGGGTGTACAATACCCAAAAAGGAATGGCGAAATGGCCAATGGCCAATGTGCAATCAGAGATTCCTGGTCCTGGACGGGATACGCAAATATTTATGCTGCATAGGAAAGCAAAATGATACTTTTGTGTTTCGATTCTCGCCGATAGATAGGTATCTTTATGATAGTCGCTGTGTACTATAGCAGCTCCGCATACTCATCTCCCCTCCCTTTTAATCCTCCCACCAAAAGGATCCTATCAATTTCCACCTCCACGGTTGGGACTACTCAATTCATCTGCGCCTTCGAAAAATCCAACTCTGGGTGTTCCTTCTGAAACTTCTCCAAAATCTCCTTCTTCTTCCTCTCCTCGCTACTGATCCCCCCATTCATCTCCTTATCCCTCTGTTCCCACATCATCTTCTCCACCATTCCCCTCGTCTCTCCATCCAAATCTCCCAATTTACTATTCTCGGGTGTGATTTTCGTTACATCTATTTTCGGTGCCGAGACGACGACATGTGCCCACCATTCCATCTTGTTTACTTTATCGAGGTGAATCTCGAGGGCTTTGCTGCCCGAGGGAAGGCTAGTGAGGGTCCAGGTGCTGTCGTCGAGGAGGATGGCGTGGGGAAGTGCATCCTGCAAGCCAATATGTTAGAAGGGAGGGAAGAGATGAGGGGGAAAAGCTGATAAAGTGCTTACGTCAATGATAGGAGTCTGACCCTTGACGGCTGCTTTGAGTGATTGGCGTTTTATATCGACGATTAAATCTTTAGCCTTGAGGTTTCCGGGGACCTCGATGGTAATATCCAGGTCTGAGATTGTTTGAGTCCATTTATACGGAAGGGCAGCTTGTTCTGCTGCCTCCTTGGCGCGTGCTGCGGCTTCTTCTTGGGGAGTTGGCTCTGGAAGTTTGGGTTAGTTGGGCTATGCTATTGAATGGCGGGGTAGCTGCGAGTATGGAGAGGGAGACATCGCGATGTGAGGAGGCAGGCATAGCTAGGAAGATTTTTGGGTATATAGATATAGAAAGCGAGTTGTGCAGAATGGATGTACCTTTGTCTGCCATTTTTGCAATTGATATACGTACGGGATTTGTGTATTGGGGTTTGCTCGATTCACAGGTCCCGTTATCGAAAACCACGCAAGGCTTTGGGGCTTGCTTACAAAGCCACTTTTGCGCCACACTTAGATATGCCAGCCTTCCACCAGGCTGGGCCCCGAGGTTGTTCGACTTCTACCCACGTACATCATCGCCCACTTGTACAGCTCAACCTCGATTAATCCCCGTCTGAGAAATTTACGTCGCCGAGTGGGTAGCGCCTCCTCACAAAATGCCGAGCAAACCTCTGGACAATCCCTCGGACGATATCTGTCCCATCTGCAAATCCAATCGTTACCTGAACCCTCCCTCCAATTCCTCATCAACCCAGAATGCTACCACAAGATGTGTTCCACCTGCGTCGACCGCATCTTCACCTCCGGGCCTGCGCCCTGCCCCGTCCCGCACTGCGGTCGCACATTGCGCAAAAAAGGATTCAAAGCGGCGTTCTTTGCGGACCTCGCCATCGAGCGCGAGTGTGACATCCGACGGAAAGTGAGCGAGGTGTTCAACCGCAGCGAAGATGATTTCGAGACGTTGCTGGATTACAACAACTATTTGCAAGAGACGGAAGACTTGATCTTTGATCTGGTGAATGGGAAGGGCAAGACGAGGCAGGATGCGGAGGAGAAGCTGAGGAGGTTCCGAGAGGCGAATCGGGGTGCGATTGAGGAGAACAAGATTGCGAGGTTGAGAGAGGTGGAGATGGGGAAGAGGCGGGAGATGGAGGAGAGGGAGATGGCGAGACAGAGGAGGTTGGCGGCTATGAGGGAGGAGGCTGAGGAGAAAGCCGATGTTGAGAAGAGCCGGAAAACAGGTTCTGGATCAACTGGCGAGCGGGGAGGGAGATGCAGTTGCCATTACACAACAGGCGCACAAGATCATTTTGAAGAAGAGTTCGGCGAGGAGAAATTTGGGGAGAGGGATGCTACGATTGGTGCTGGAACCGGAAGCGCTGATGGGGAAGGTCTTACGATTAGAGGACTCAAGAAAAAGATGGCTCCTGTGGTAGAGAAACCTTACGATCCATTTGGAGGTATTGATCTTACGCCTACGAAGTACGTGTTACAGGATGATTACGATAACCAGTGGGTTGAGAGTGTCAAACGTGACCCCAGACACATGGCAGGCGGTTATAGCCTTCACGATTATTATGGAAGAGCGATGCTCGATGCATTCAGTGGTCTCGAAATTTTTATTGAAGATGAGGTCAGAGATCGACCTCAGTCTGGGTCCCCTTCTGTTGCTACCATGGCAGCCGTACAATCATCTACACAAAAGATAAAGGTGGAGCCTAAAACCGAATTAGACGATGTATTTTGATTGGACAGCTGGTATATAATATGGAGGGACGGGGTATGGTTTACGGAGTTCACGGACTTTAAAGACGAATGGCATGGTTTACTGGCGTCTGAAATCATTTGGAAATGGTTATACAGTCAAAGGTCAGGCCTTTGTAATTAGTTACTTATATAGCTAGATACCTTGTGAGCAGGTAGAGGCAATTTAATATCGCATCATGCATTTTGATGACCTTGAACCTTACTCGCGTCTTCCAATACCAATACCTCAAAACGCCATGCTTAAAATGATCCCCATAATGCAAATAATTGTCATCGTAGCACCCAAAACCACGTGAACCATAATGTCCAAAAATTTGTGGACCTTCATGAAGGATTCTCGCTTCGGTTATTGCTGCCAGGCTTGTTGTTGACCAGGTCGAGGAAATACAGGAACAGTTTGAAGATGGTCTAAACCGCCTCCTATCGGTTGCTGGGCGTTTTGCCAACCCATACCAGTAGCCGTATTGACAAATTGACTTTGTCGGAACGGGTTTGTATTTCCAGTAGGCTGTGGTGCAAGGCTAGGGCCACTTGTTTGAGGTCGTTCTGCTGAGTGAATGGATAAGTTCTTAGCAAAAGGGTTAGTACCCGTTTGCATCGATCGCAGAGGAGCTGCTATTGGTTGTTGCTGGAATTGTTGGTCAGGAGGTGGTGTATAAGGCTGTGGTTGTGGTGATATTGACTTGGCAAAAGGATTTGTTGATTGTCGAGTTGCCGGCGATGTCATGGGGGGTGATGCAGGGAAAGAGGGCCCAGCCATTCCAGCAGTGTTCGTCATCATGGACTGCCGGAAAGGGTTTGTCTCCTGGGGAGTTTGTAGAGTCGTTTGTTGCTGTCCCAGTTGCTGGAAATTTACAGCAGATTCTTGAGGAATGGAAGGGAGACCTGACGGTTGAAATGCTTGCTGGGGAGTGTAGCCACCAAATCCCGCACCGGTAAAATGTGGTTGCAAGGGTTGTGGTTGCGGTTGTTGTTGTTGTTGCACAGGTGCTTGGGGCGGCATATTGAAAGCGCCATTGAAGCCTTGCTGTTGAGCAAACTGTCCTGGATCTTGAAAGCCTGTTTGCTGTTGGACGAAACCATTTTGTTGGAACTGTTGCTGTTGCTGCTGCATTTGGAAAGGACCTCCATTGAATTGAGGTGGTTGCTGCATTCCTCCCACTTGAGTGGCCATTGGCTGCGGTGTATCAATAGAGTCGAAGAAGTCAATCAAATCTGCGGCGGGTGCTTTAGGAGGCTGTGTGGTAGCGCTTGAAGAAGATGTTTGCCCAGCATCAGGAAAAGAACGTCCGGTCGCGGCTCTAGTTTCGCTTTCGCTCTTGGAGGTCACTGCGAATGGCTTACTTGCGCCGCTCTTTCCTCCCTTGGTAGACTCCTGCTCTGCAAGATATTGTCTCCTGTTAACCTCGAAGTCCGGATCCATCAAAGTAGTCCTCTAACTGCTTTCCAAGGTTGACCGGGGCGTGCTTGAGTTTGGGCACCTCCACTCGCGTTTGATGCTCATATTGCCGGGCAACGCTGAGGTATGAAACCACAAAATCCGTTTGTCGGGTGAAATTCCTATATATCTCCATAGCTCGTTCTGCATCGGGTTTTGACATCTCAAAGAAATGACCTGCGGTCTTGTTAGCAAAATGTCTTGCTTGTATATGAAATCAAGTACCCAAGATGTTGATCATCGCCTGGTTTATAACATGGAAGAGTGCCAGAAGATCCAAATACCAGCATCCTAAAGACTGTAATCGTAATCTCATTATCGGGTTCGTTATCCAAAATCTACACTGGCTTTAGCAAAGTTTATCAAAAATCGGGTATCAACCATACGTCGCATTTCAGCAATGATGTGATCTGATGCTGTACGGATTCGGTCTCTCGCAGCAGTCCCTTCTCGACTGACAACTTCTCCAGTCTTCCCTCTGCGCCACGTACAAAATCGCATTTTGTGTCTCTAAATGATTTGGCGCGTTCCGTCAGATAGTTCGTGTAATGTCGAATATTCCGTCCCTGGGTTTGCACTTTGCCATGCTCTATTAGCACAGACTCATGAACATCGATACCTGTCATGGCCAAGCCATCATGCAAAGAATCGCAGAACAATTCTCTGGGTACACACCGTCGGTGAAACTGCTTATTGCTAGCATGTTCCTATGCCGCGCAAGATATGCCAATGTTACATCTGGAGACCCTTCTCTGATCATCAAATGAACTGTAATCAAACTCTTAAATACCACGGTCCATGTCGAATCTCGAAGGCGATTTTGTAATGCTCTGAATATTTCAGCGACTCCCGCTTCGCCTGAATGAGTGGCTATTAAGATATGTTCGATGTATCTGTTTAGTTATTAGTTCACTATCCGCGATGCAGGTCCTTATCGGGGTGAATAAATACTTTGATTTGGGAGGGGCAGCCTGTTCACAATAATGCTCAGTATATGATCTCTTAACCACGAGCGGATACAATAAATACAATGTTGAACATGTCATACCTTGATCTTTGTTGCGCCTTTCACAGACTTCTCAAAAGAACTCGACATCTTAAACCTTGATATTGCCAGCTACAATGCGACAATCAACGGACCAAGGGGGAGTATTTCACTCCCAGATGCGCGGGTTTCCCTCTTCTTGAGATTGAATAGATATTATGTAGGTCCGGATGTATTCGGGAATGCGTGATTGAGCAAAGGGGTGGGTAGTAAAGGATGGTGATGTATTATGTATGTAGGTGATGTATGATGTATGGTGTATGATTGTTGTTTGAATTACGTGACACAAAAAGGTTTGCTTGGAGGAAGATTAAAGGAGTTTTGAACTGAATACTTTGAATACTTTAAAGTCGTTCAGCGTCAGGCTAGGGTGATTGTTCCATTCATTTGGCTTTGTCGTCCGTAGTGGTCGTTTCGATGTGTAGATAGTAAGGTACCAATCCGTCCGTCAGTCAGTCAGTGCCGTAGCTGTACTTAATCGAAATGATGACAAGGAATATTAATTTTATGAAGAACCTTGAAACCCTGCAAAAGGACTAAAAGGAATTATTATTGATAGTATTGGGTATTACCGTAGCTAGCCCTGGGGGTAGGCAAGTAGGTAGGTACTTGTTGTATATATACGTATATATAATATATATATAATATATATATATATACTCAAGTATAGATCTAATGAATGGATGAACGAATGAACGAATGATTGGAAGGTTTCAATTGAATATGCAGAAATACCATAGTACCAAAGGACGAACATGAAAGGGATAAAAGGGATGAAGGGGTGGGTAATGAGAATATCTAGCGACCTACTCGAGTACTATCCTATGGATCTATCTACTCTAGTTAGGGAGGCAGTAGGTATCTTGACTACCACCTGGGCAGGTACAGAATGAGCACTTGAGGTATAATTTACTCTGTACTGTTAATTCAATGATATCAAAATGAAAGGTCTACTGCCTCGCTACCCTCCCCCTACCTTACCAATCTAGATACAGTACTCTGTACTCTGTACTTTGTAGATCTATCTTACTGATTCTTACATCTATCTAATTATGCATACCCAATCACCAACCCGATCTTCTCACGTAGCGAAGGGGGAATGAAAGAGAAATCGGCCGCGTTAGGTTGAGGTGGGTAAGCAGGTAAGTGCTCCCTCCGTAGATACTGGATAGATACTACCCAGGTAGATGGTAATTAGCACCGACGATTAGGTAGGGACGTACTAGGTAGGTACAAGGTTAGGTACTGTATGCTTATCCGATTTTCCGAATCATTAGGTACATTAGATATATTGGGTATGTGAGGTTTATGACTAGATTCGGTTAAGACTCAAGAGGAAAGTTTACATCTACCCTTACCTACTACCTACTCCGTCCTCCGTAGGTATATAAAGTACTAGTAGTCGGGTGCGGCAATGAGTGATCCCTTGCGTCAGTTTTATATTGAGATATAGATATTTCTGTCCTCTGTACTAGTAGTTCAACGTCAACTTAACGTTGACTGTGAATCATGAAAAGAAGGGAAAAGTCAAAACCAAACCTTCATATATTACCTATACGAAGGACATCTCGTATACCAATTCAATACCAAGTGTACCAAGTATAGGTAGGTAGGTACAGAGTACATACTTATTAATGTCTTCTTCGCTTTCAACTTGCTTTGATGAGCTATTCGTCAAGTTATTCCTTCATACTATACATACTAGGTACGTCCAGAGCTCTCCCTCCACCCGCTCCAACTGTTGCTTGGATCATATAAATATAAATCCATATTATCATCGCAAATACTGCATGAACTGAACTGTCACAAGGATGCTGGTATCTAGATTGGCGAATGATAATAAGCCACAATTAGATCTTGAGACGTTTCTGGGATTCAATGCCTCAGAGTGTATAAGGATCCCATGATCATATGAAAAGGGAGGGAATTATGCGTTTGTTTGTTATGACCTCGAAATTAATATATTTTCAACCATCTACGTAGATTTGAAGAGACTATGCCAACACCTCACTTACCTACCTGCATATCCCCCGCACCGAGAAAACCATTATGTGCGTCAGACATCACTCTGTGCCACTGTGTTCCCTAAACATTTGCCATCATCAACACGTCGCCCAAAACATCGAGATTACAATAATCCTTGCAGTGTCAGCACCAAAGAAATTTCAGAATCATTGGCATCTTGTGGAATTCGGTGAGGGTGATATTGAGCTTTGGAAGATGACCATTGGAAAGATTCATTCCATCGCATTCTTTGTGTCAAAAACATTGTAAAATTAGAGCCTTCCAAGATTTAAGGTTCAGAGATGCCTTTATCGCGTCCGTTTAAAACAAGGAGGGTGTGTCGAACGCTTATTTCACTCTTCCATCCAGTTCTCGCAAGCAGACCACTGAAGCCCGGTGAAGGGAGAGTTTGCAGGCTTGAAAAGGAGGAATCGTACTCAAATAATACACGCTGGCTTTTCATCATCTGTTGAATATATGTTAGCAATTGCGCATGAATTTGAAGGATTAGTGTTGAGTTGGGGTCTTACTTGTATAAAACTTGGAAGGATGAAGAAGAAAAAGAGAAGTTGAAAAAGTTCGCGAGATAATATGCAAAAAATTGAGGGACGGAGTTTTCCGAGACGCTAACCATTCCTGGAGAGCTTCGATATTTTGTATTGGGTACTTGCATGTGAATCATTCGATTCACAAACCATAGTAAGAAAAACATTGATTCTAATCATGACCTTAGTATCATGCTGTCATAGGCATTTACTGAGAAATGGAATGCTCCTGAGGAGTAAGGCCATACCATGGAATCGCACAATTGGAATATCTTCACTTGTTCATCAGAGAAGTTTAACAAATACCAATCCTCGATCGAGCGTGGCAGAAGAACAAGTTAACATTGACATAAATGGCACATTCTGGGAAGAATACAGAAATAGCTGTAAGCATAAGTCTCATAAAATGTAACATCTTGCTAATATCTTGCATTCAGTTACTATTCCAGCCATTGCTCTCGATTCGTTACATCCATGGATCACATTACAACCATGTAACATTGGCAAAAGGGTCACCATCACTGGTTTCCTACGCAACAAGAAGCAGTTGAGTAAAGGGCTCATGTTTGCTAGAATAAGTAGAGGGTCTTCTGCAGAAGACGGAGTCCAAATTATGTTAAAAGAGAGTTCCGAAGGAGGGAAGATTGGAGAGATTGTCAAGAGTATCAAGGAACACAGCGCTGTATCTGTGACAGGAGTTCTGCAGTACAAGGTAAAGAAGCCAAATCAAACGGCGGGAACTATGCTCAAATCGCTGCCTGTCAATGGAAATGAGAACCTTGCAGACTTTGAAATTCATGCCGAAGAAGTAATGGCAATCAATTCATTTCCAAAGGACATTATTGTTGGACCGGCTCAAAAAGTTTGGGCCTGAATCCAGGCATCTAGAAGTGCGCTTCGAACGAGACCTTAGGGAAAGATTATTGTTTCGCTCAAAGCTAGCTAAGTCAGTCAGGGAACATCTAAGTTCTGAGGGTGCTGATGAGATTGAGACCCCCATTTTGTTCAAGTCAACTCCTGAAGGTGCACGAGAGTTCCTCGTTCCCACCAGAAACCCAGGTTATGCCTATGCTCTACCGCAAAGCCCGCAACAATACAAGCAAATTTTGATGGCAAGCGGCGTCACCAAATATTTTCAATTTGCTAAATGCTTTCGGGATGAAGATCTTCGGGCAGATAGGCAGCCAGAGTTTACTCAGGTACTGTATCATCAAAATAGTACAGTTGAAAATGGGCTAATACCAGGTAGATTGATATGGAAATATCATGGACAGACGGTCAAGGTGTCATGCAGACGGTGGAAAGGCTGGTGAAAGCCATGCATGATCAGATATCGTCTGGACGGATTGGAATGATTGGTATCCCTGAATTACCCGAGAAGAAACAGTTCCCAAGAATGACATATGAGGAAGCCATGTCAAAACATGGGTCTGACAAACCTGATCTCAGAATTGTGGACTTGGTAAAGATACTAGCATCATTCCCTGAGCGAAGCTAATTGATGCAGATTCATCGCGTAGATCCAATCCTGCCAGCAAGCCTCAAGAGTATGCTGACTTCGATTGAAAATCCTATAATCGAAGCTTGTAAATTCCGACTTGGTGGTAACCCTAGGAAAGTACAACAATTCATCCGCAAGTTTATGGACTCTGCAGATGCCGAAGTTTTCCAGAAAAACCCGGATGGCCCTCCAGGAATATTTGTATTCGACCCTAAGAGGCCATTAGAAGGTCTTCAAGCATTTGGATTTGAAGGTGCTGAGGCACTGAAACACTTGTACTCTTCTCTTCCATCTTCCCCCCACATAGAGGTCGACCCACGAGGACCTGATGCCACATCCCACTTTTGATGAAGGCGATCTGCTTGTCCTTCAAGCGCGGCCCAATACTCGTCATTCCGGCGGATCCACAACTCTAGGTAAACTTCGACTCGCACTTTACAAGGCCGCAATATTCGAAAAAACTTCTTGCTCCTATCCCAGGACTTCATTATCTCTGGGTCACAGACTTCCCACTCTTTACTCTTGATACTGCCAACCCTAACGATCCTGGTCAAGGGGGCAGATCTGGGTTTTCTTCTACTCACCATCCGTTCACCGCCCCTAAAACGGCCCGCGACGTCGACCTCCTACTCACTGACCCTCTTGCAGTCACAGCTGATCATTATGATCTTGTACTTAACGGTGTTGAGCTCGGTGGTGGCTCAAAGCGTATTCACTCGGCGGAAATACAAAAGTTCATCATGAAACACGTACTAGAAATGAGTGATGAAAGAATGTCAGACTTCAATCATTTGTTTGAAGCGTTAAGAGCTGGGTGTCCACCTCACGCTGGGTTTGCTATTGGCTTTGATAGATGGGTGGC
Organism: Monilinia fructicola; assembly: GCA_008692225.1. Classification (NCBI taxonomy): domain Eukaryota; kingdom Fungi; phylum Ascomycota; class Leotiomycetes; order Helotiales; family Sclerotiniaceae; genus Monilinia; species Monilinia fructicola. The sequence continues at coordinate 1,872,337 of VICG01000001.1, read as the reverse complement.
CGTCTTGACCGGAAAAGAGAGTGTCAGAGATGTCATATTCTTCCCAAAGGGAAAAAGGGGGGAGGATGCTATGGTAGGAAGTCCGGGGATGATTACCAAAGAGCAGGAAGAGATTTATGGCCTGAAATCCAAATAAGGATGGGAAGTCAGTGAGTGACGTTCATGAACATACACAAAAACTTGGCAAGGGTGTACCAATACGATGTTGAGTGATGAGTTGTGTGTATGACGACCGTCCTACAGTCTCTAAATATCTATGACAGCATTAGGCGGTGTTGAGTAATCATTTTGGGTACGCTAGGTTCCAGCCTCCGCTCCCCTTCACTACATATACCACAAAACAATTTTACATGCGTACCAAAAATAGTACAACACAAAATGAATTACGGTCGGATAGGGCGCTTCCAAAAGACAACCAGGCTAGCAAGCATGGTACAGCTATATTGAAAGCTGAGCATACCGCGTTAAAGGAAAAGAGCAGATCATAACCCATGTCAACTGCATATCATTCGGTTGTGCGACGTTCACACAGCGTCAATGTACGTTTCGTTGAAAACCGAGGCAGTGTCACTAACCGCAATGTGGAAGCAAATCCAATTATTCCACTTTTTGATATTGTCAAGCGATGAATCCATCATCATGCATGTAGGATCCCGTCGATACCGACGAGTCATTCAAATGGCGCAGGTACTGTCTCCTGCAGTGAAACTACTCTACATGCGAGCGGAGCGGAATTAATCATGATGCATTTCAATACCAGGTTGGCGGTTAGACAGAACTGGATGGGATTGCATAGAATGGTAACTAGAATAGGAGAGACTTATTTCTTTCTTGGCAAGTCGAGACAACGGGGTGGGTTTTATTGCAAATGGATTTCTCGCCAATCGGTATTCATTATTTAGGAGGATCATCGGTAGAAAGTCTGTCCTCTTCCGCGAGATGAGAACCATGAGGCCGTCTGCATATTGGACTTATCTCAGGTACCCGTGCTGCAAGTGAGAAGAACGAAAAATGAGTTGAATTTGTATTGTTTCCATGCTTGTATCATAGCCAGCATCCGAGAGCCATCTCTACTTCCAACTTGGTCAGCCTAGAAGCTGGTTGTGTATTTATATAATATACCTATCTTTTGTCTCTCTATCTCACTTCCCAAATGTACTCTCCCAAGTCCCGTGCTGAATAGAGTGATCCCCATCCATGTATACCCGCAAGAAAATCATCATCGTAAATCCTGTCATTATGCATCGCAGCTCCTTAGTGTTATATTCTCATACCAGATATCCCATCTCAAGTACTAGCTCGCAATGTTCCCTCGATCAATACTCCTCTTCGTACCAACGCGCCATAACCTGTGAGCGCCAATCATCAGAAACACACGAGTGATATCAATAGTCTCTTTAAGACGCGAAACCCCTTCAGCGCGCCCATTCGACACCCTTGACATCCCTCTCCACACTGTTCCAATGTTCCTCACTCGCTTGCTCCTGGCAATCATCGTATTCCTCCACCGCCCAGGACTTGTAGTCCCGGGGCTCCTTCTCATATCGCTTGATAGCCTCATCCTGGGGCGTCTGACCTGCAGGGGCCTTGTGAGATGATCGCGACGATGATGATGGCGAAGACTTTTCAGAAGAGGGTGAAGATTTTTGAGACGCATTGGAACCAGGATGTACCTTTTGAGAGGTGGACGATGAGGTGGAGTGGGCTTTTGAGGTGGTGGATGGTGTGGAGAGGTATTGGTTGGAAGATTTTGAGGAGGAGGATTTTTGGCTTGGGGCATCCATTTTTAGGTAGTTTTCTATGAGAAGAGCTTTTTTAGGAAGGTTAATATCTTGGAATAGTGGTATAGATGAATATTATAATGAGGTGCGGAGTGATGTGTAGAGTCGAAGCAAAGAAACGAGAAGGAGCAATGAAAATGGCGGTGGGTGTGAAGCTTGATGTGGTCAATGAATGCAGGCAGATGATACACAGAACCGGCAATGTATATTTGCCACTGAATACTGCATATAGACTAAGGAGGGGTATTGAAGAAAGTTCCAATTGTGAGAACAGGCGTCTCCAATCTTTGGGGATCAACGAATATTTAAGGGAAATTGATCGCCGTCAAAAATGAAAAGGCTCAAAGAAGACTGCATGTCTCCATGGTACGCTGAACGGATGGCTGACTATCGATTCAACGGGTGTGCTTTCCAAAAAAGCTCCTTGGATTACACCAGCAAAATGCCCCTTTCTATACCCGACTCGAGTCGACAAAAATCCAGAGCTCTGGAAAAGGCGGATACTACCCGCCCTCAAGAATCACCGCCCTACGATCGATATGCAGAAACTAAAAGGGCGGTGAAAACGGGAAATAGGTACAAGATCGTTGACGAGTCCGGCAATCGATCCCATAGGATAACTCTAAACTTGTTTGGAGTTTTGTTCATATACAGAGTGACACGAACAAGTTATTGGCGTCACACTTCCCCATGTTTGTGTGTGTTCCCACCCCAATAAGTTCGATAACGAATGCACGAATGCACAAATGCCATGTCGGCATTAGTTTATTAGTCTCGGATAAGGGCGGATGGGAATGAGAAGTACGAAAGGAAGAGGGCGTTGTAGGCCATATCCTGTGCTTTATGGTTGTATCTACCTGTTGGATCTGCGCATACCAAACAGTATGGACTAGATTAGATTGTGTGCGTTTTGTCTTGGATTTGGTGACACATGAGAAACATTGGTATGGTGTTCGGGTGTAGAATGGTCTCGGGCCGGCAATCTAACAGCTAAGGGTCCCAAGAACAAGCGACACAAATACCAGCTGTTCATATTTCTTTCGGCTTGTTGTGTTCCCTCATCTCGATGGCCTTGTCCCTTGGATTCCGGATCCAGACCAAAAAACACGGGACAGGCCGAAAGGATGAACAGGTGCCATTGGTGTTCTTGTCCACCCCACGTGGGGTTTGTTATTGGGGGCGAGGATGAAGACATGTACATACGGATAGGAAAGGGCTCCGAATGTGGTGTAAGATAGTGAGTGGTGAGGGTGAGGCAACATTGATGCCCAATACATCGAGAGTATTTATTGATGCGTGATCTAAGATTCTGATGGCCAATATGGGCGAAAGTGGAATTGAATCTAGATCGATGGTCAACTTAATTGTTCATGCATATGTATGGTCGCAAAAACAAAACCATTAGTTCTAAAGCAGCATCTGTCGGTCGCCTTTCTGTGAAACTGTTGCACGTGCCAACCAGTTCTGTTCTCGCTTAAACTCCCCGTTGAATCGTCACAACAAAAATGAATCAAGTCTTTCAAGGAAAAAGAGACGATGAGTTGAAGTATACATGCATGAATGAGCTCATAAGTCTCTGACTGGGAGCCGAGTTCAAACTGTTGAGCTGATGATTCGTTGCGGCGTAGACTGTATGTGATTTTCTAAAAATTAACCCTCAAACAATAAATACTATATACAGTAGTTACTTCCCATAGTTCTAAGTCCATGTCAAATATTTCTCATCTTAAGGAAATTATAGTCTAATTCATTCGGCTTATTATGGCCCCGGGGGGCCTATTCATCCGATTTTAGCGAGGAGCTCTTTTTAGCATTCTAACCCGAGGCAATCGAGCTATTGTCACTGCCCGAGGATCCACGGATTGTGTTAAAAATCAAAAGACGTTTTGGTGGAACTTTGAAATGTAAAACGTGTCACAAGCTTCGATCAATGCAATTTGTGACATTGCCATCTGTTATCGCAGCAGCTGGGATCCGAGATAGGAATTCACGCTTCAAGGCATTGGAGCGTGTAGAAGATTGCGTCGACCTTTGTTATGCTCAATTTTTATAAAAGGCAACCAAGACCTTGTTTTGAGTTTGGCAGGACCGATATTTTAATCCTGCGGCTCATTGGTTTGATTCGAACTAGAAACCACGTTCTGTGCTGGAATCTGTGAATCCAACTTGTTTAGTGGCTAATCTATCAAAGGGGGCTCGCTATGTATAAAGAAAAGCTTTCAACGTTAACCACCACTCTAAATCTTGTTTGTAATCGAGTCCAGCATAGCTGATGCCTTGATCGAAGCGACATATTTATGCCTATGTCTTTCTAGCCCGGTATCTTCGAAGGCATGTGTCAGCTTGGAGCTATAATAAGCAATTTGTGACAAAGGCAGCAGCAATTTAGATCATATCCCCATTTTGATTTAAGTATAGGGTAGGTGCCGTCACCAGTATCCGTCTCAACTCCGAGGATACTGTCTCGAAGGGCGAGATGAGAACCTTCCCCTCTAGTACTCGACCCATTGTGAACAATTTATTGAGATGCTTGAAAGTTCTTCCACAAACGCTTTTGTCATTATCTCCAGTCAGGATTCATGATTGACTGTGGCAGGTTAATTTTGCAGTAAAATATCACGCCTCGTTCAATCGACGTAGCAGCAAGTGCGCTATCATCCTCCGATGACTTATCAACATTCTAGAAACACAGCCCAGTCGGCGTGTCATATCCAGGAACTTGGAAATAATCCTTCAGTGAGACTGGTAGTCCAAACAGTGGTGAGAGAGATTTTCCACAAGACTTTAGGTTGTATTGCTCATCAAATTTCATGGCTTGTTGAATGGCATCATAAAAGAATATTTCCATTGGGCAATGCCTCTGTCCCAGGCTCAAAAACCAGAAAAGTAGATAAGTGTGTTATTTATCTTGCTTTTGATTTCCTGATATTCCTATTCTGATGAGAAGAAATGGGCTTCAAGTGGTTTAGGTTTACGCCCAGTCTTTCGAAATTAGACGGTAATAGTCATTTCGCATCATTTTGTTGGTATGTTAAGGTCAAAAAGCATCGAAAAGATTTTCTTCGAGGAAGTGAAAAGGAATAGAATTTACGGAAGAAACAAGAGAATATGCTCCCAGCCAATTATATGAGGCTTGGTAATGGGTACATTAAAACGAAATGATAGTATTGTACTGTTAATTTGTTACATTATCAAGTTATTGAATATTGATTATTGGAAAGACGAAGGAAACACAAAGGGAACTTTGACTTGAGAGCGAATAACATTCTTCAGCATTTTCTAGAAATGAGAAATCCAAAAGCAGAAGCACGACACTATCGATGAGCGATAGCATTGATTTCTTGTTCTTTGCTATGTAGATTCGAAAGAATAAGAAAACATGGAGAGTTTTTGCAGCTTCGTGTTATATTTCAAGTTCTCCAGTATTAATACCGCCGCATTTATTTCCCACATTCATAAATACTATATGCAAATATCAGAATATGCAACCTCCATCTTCTAAATGCAAGATGATGCATCCCCATCTCCCTTCTCCCTTCTCCCTTCTCCCTTCTCCCTTCTCCCTTATCAACTAGGCGGACTCAAACTCGGTAATCTCAACCTCCCCCCCTTTTCTCTCCCAGGCGCTCCCCAAACCCTCTCCAAAACCACTCTATTCTTCTCCTCGATGATCGTTCTCTTCTTTCGCATCTGTACCCACACCGTCCCGGGTAAAAGAATCAAACTAACTGCCACCCACGCAATCAAGACGGCAAAATTCTCTCTCAGAGTATTTTTCGTCCCATAGATAATGGCTCGTGCACCCATCATATCATGTCTCAACGGCCATGCAATCCCCCATTTATAAAAGTCGCTGAGCATTTCTGTGGGATAGAATCCGGTTGAAACGTTGGAGATTACCCAGAATACGAAGAACACGGGTGTGAACGGCATACCGAGGATATTGTTTATGTTTTCGATTGTGAGGCCAAACGCCATCATGGAGACCCAAGAGAGAAGCCAGTAAAGGGGGTAGCCAGCTGGTCCAAAATGAAGGGATAAGGGGATGTGCCACATGCAGGATAGTGTGAGGTAGAAGAGGGAAAGGAAGAAGTAGACGAGAGGGAGGATGGCGATTCTGTAGATGTAGTAGGCTCTATTCGGTATGGTTCCCATGATTGTATCGCTGAGTTTGTCGAACATGAGAACGGATAAAAATGAGACAATTATCAGATCTAGAAATTTTGGATCAATAACATGTTTCTTTCATTTGGGGGCTTGAGTTGAATAAATTGTGGTAGATACGTACAAATCGTCCCAATTTCAGTAGCGGCTTCAGCTGTCTACTCTCTTATTAGCTCGATATTATCTAGCAAACCCTTCTTTTCCAGGATAGAAAGAAAGACTCACTGTTGGGACAGCAGGTGCCATATTGAATACTGTGAACCCTACTGCAACAGGATTTTGAACCTGTCTCTGCAAAGCCGTCACATCCGATCCATTCGTCAATTGTAGCAAGCTCATCTGCTTCTGTTTCGTGAATTCAAGAACGAACTCGTTCAGAAACTCAAGCAACCTCGGATATACACTTCTCCAACAACCAGCGCATTTCTAGCCTCCTCGTAGAGAACATGAACTGCACTTTCCGGGTCATATGCGTCATCTCCCACTTCATACGCATGATTCATCGCGTTTGTGGCATTCTTCGTCACAACAACTCCCACCCAGAATTTCTGGTCGTGTAACGCTGCATGGACATTGTCCAAGTTTCCATACAAAGTATCTCCATCTTGGTTCACAAACCCCAGCGATTGATCATGATCTCTGGCTCGTGCAATCGTCGCCATATCTTGGAGATATCTTCCCACCTCCGAATGATCAAAATCAATCACTGCGATGGTTAAAACAGGTATATTGTATTGTAAAGAGTGATCAGCACCCCAGTATATAGACATTGTGCCCATTATCGTTGTAACTAATAACACGCAAGACATCACGAATATCTTAATCCATAATTTCCTATCCTCGGCAAGATGTGGTGACCAAGGACTGGGTAGTGGATATTTGATTATACTCCCATATTGACTCCGGGAAGCTCCCGTAAGAGACTCTTCGTCAGACTGACGATTTTGACTCTTAGCGGAGGATCTGATGGTACTCCCAGGGAATCGTCGTCCGCCAGGTAATATACTAAGAGACCATTCTGGTGGAATAGCAGTGTCCTTCTTCCCTCTTTCTTCTCCTATCAATAGTATCATCGGTTTCATTCCCCAGGGCCAGAGATTCATCGGAAATGTAGAAGGTTGAAGATATCGGCATCCTGCTTCTAGTGATATAAAACGGTCTGCTCGAATCGAACCGAGAACGTGGAGGAAGTTGAAAAGGCATCTTGGCTTTCAACTTATTCTTTCCCTTCAGTTCAGCTCAAGTCTTCCCTGAATTCCGATTCGATTCACAACCGAATCAAGTCAGCCTATACGTAAAGGCGCATCAAGGCTGAGCAATTATACAGGAACTCTGTATCCACTGAAAGAAATTTACGAATCGTTTGTGTAGCTCGTGCTTTAGCAAACAGTTGAACCATGCGGCGATCCTCATCTTTACATATGTCCAATGTGATATACGAATATGCAAAAGCCAAGCAGGCAGGATCGATTGTCCCGCATTAAAAAACCAGAGACGTCCAGGAACAGGCAAAACTGACCAGCCGAAGCTTGTTTTACATCTCATCGCATGATAAGTATCGTATAATATCAGAGTACACCAAGCCGTTTGATGCATACCATCGGTTCGGCTGATTAACCTTTATACCATTTACGCCATTTCAATCAGTTGTGTAACGAATCAAACGGAAGGATTTTCCCGCCCATTTATGTTTCATCATTTGCAAAAGCTCGAAAAAGTAAAATCTTCAAAGCATTTTTCACCTCAAACTACGTACAAGAATCATCTCGACCAGCAGTATCTTCCAAATCCCACGAGGTCTTCAAACTATTCTTCCTGGGATTCTGGGCCCAAGAGGTTTCGTAATGATCACTCATCCCGTCCGGACCTCCGTCGGGTGTCAACGTGCTGACACCACTTGCAGAAACCTTGTCAGCTTCCACCAGCAGAGCACAATACTTTCAGCCCCTTCATCTGATCTAATGCATGTGGGAACTGATGATACTATTCATGAATTCTCACTGCATTTTAATCCCGTTTGTTCCGATCAGGCATTGTTGATCTCTACAATCTATTTTGTGCTGGATATTGAGACTTCAATCTTCTCGGGATGGTTTCTGATAAAGTATCGCTGCTGGGAAGATACACAATTTTATGTCCTCTATATAAAGCGAGTAGAGTCTTCATATTTTCCACAGTAACTCGCTCACACTCACGATAGCTCTGTCAACAAACACACAATAAACAAAGTGTTTCAGATAAACAATGTTTAAAGGGCCCAAAATCTCTCATTGGATGATAATATGAACGCTTGCTCGGGATTTTCGGGAATAGGCGTAAAATTGGGAAGATAGAATGGATTTGTTTATCTGGTGAGATATTTTGTCTTCGCCGACGTTAACCTTGGCACGTGCTTCGCCAAATTCGACGTTGGCATTGTACGACGGCGAGTAGTGTATGACCATTCCTAAATAAAGCAGATTTTATAAAGTATTAGCTCAAAGAACAATATCAGACTTGCCGCTCATTCATGTGATAAGTCAATAGTGCTACTGAGGCCTCGATAGCCTTTAATTTGAAACTAATCGGGAATTATCCATGGTGGTTGGTATTTTGGCCCTTCCTTCAAAACTGGACAAACATAACATAATCTTTTGGTTGAGTATGCTCTCACAAATATCTCTCTTTCTTGAATCTACGCATCTGGAGTCGAAATGCCATGCATTACTATGAAAAGCTATTCTAGACTAAAAGCAAAGGCTTCATCTATACTAGAAGAGCAATTGAAGAAGTTTGATTCTGAAATTAGAATGAGTCTCTTTATGGCGAAAATATCTGGGGTGGACCGGGTGGACCCATAGCTTCTACATAAGATACTGCCGACAGCAAAGGTAGCGCAATTCTCGTGGACCAATCTTGGAACAATTTCATCAACTTGCCTTTCGGAAACTCCTCAACATCCTTTCCTTCGCCGCACTTACAAATCGGCGATGCCCATGGCTCTGTAGATAGAGGCGCTTGAGCCTTTCGATACTCACACGATGCCTTGTGATTCCAGTTCCGGCGACATGATTCCACAGCTGAAGGCATGATTCTCTTCCACAATATGTGCTCGGACGGGGCAACATAATAGACTGGTAAATCAATTCGTACGATCTCTGCACAATTTCTACCCATTGGATCATTCACAAACCAGCCATCAAATACGAGAGAGTTAGTCTCACGGCTGTGACGTACTCCATTGGAAATGAAGAGTGTATCCACGACACGTTTTTTGATGGGCGTTTTCTTTTATGGCGATAAGGCACATTTTACTTCGGGGTGTGGATGATATTAGCTCGCGCAGGGTGGTTTTCATCCCGATGAGAGTACTGGGAAAACTCTCGGTGGAGACGGTTTCAGTGCAGGGTTTGCGCATCTCTCGATCACTACAAATTTGATAGTTTATGAAGCGAAGCCACTCTTTGCGATTGCTGTTTACCCTCGAGAGTGTAGCGAGGTTAATTCGGGGGAGAGCCCAAACAGCCGGTTGTTGGTTTTGGGAAGTAACTATTGGGAAGGGATTCGAATCATAGCCTCCATTCTTCAGAGCCGGTGCGACTGGAACGTTGACCTGTATCCAGAGACTCTTTCGGGCGATCTTGGTTGTAGCCTTAGCTCCATCGATTGGATACGGAAAGACCAGTCGGTGACTGAATTCGCCAATATTAAGGAGTATCGAACATGGCGTGACATCGGAAAGTGTAACAAAGGCAGCTTTTTGCAGAGCTTTGGTTTCCTCTGTTCCAACTGAAAAGCAGTATGTGGCTTGAAGTGACACAGACTCGTTAATTATAGTGGCTCTTATGCTGATTGCAGTCTTTGTGAACTCATTCTCGATCGAGAGTTTTTCCATGGCGGGAATTTGTTGCAAACGACCTATAGATATATTAGGTGGCACTTTTGAGATAGTGACACGCTCTGCGTTCTTTCCTGGGGCTGCAGAAAGCATCATTTTTGATCCTAAAGTACCGAAATAATTTCGGCCTATCCGGTCATTCGTAATGCATAGTCCAATATGCCATTTCCCCTGCAGTATATGAGAAGGAACGGGACATGAGAGACACAAATCGGAAGTACCCATCCATCCGGCTGGGTCTTCGGTAAACTCTCCGCAAAGATCTGGATTCGTTTGTGGTCCAAGTGTTCCAAAGAAACCATCGATTGAAAAAAAGAGATTCTCATTGTTATCTTCGAGGTTAAATATGCTAATATGAATTCCTGGCTGAGATGGTGAGTATGGCTGGAACAGTATATTGAGATCTCGACGAGGTACTACCAACGTGACATAGGAATAAGATGCAGCACCATATGCTCTAGACAGCGCACCCGGCATAAAGCCAGAGGTATCTAAAATGCATGATGGTTTCCATAACTGTTTTGGATCCGATGTGCGATATTTTATCATTTACCAACCTTTTTTGCAGACTTCTGCAAAAATCTACCCAGTCGGTTGTAACATTTCGCCTCAGAAGTTGCAAAATATTGACAAAACTTAATCTTGAGTAACAGTTGCAGATCTGATGACTGAGTAGAGGTTGGGTTCCTAGTGAGTTGTCGTTTTTCGGGTTTTCTATCGAGAACATCTTTAGGTATAAATCGAAGCATAATTTTGAAAGCTCAGTAGCCTCAATTCCGATTTTGATGGTTTCGGTTGACGAGAAATTGGCATGGTGGTCACCAAGTGAAGGAAATCGCCAGGGTAACCGTGTTCGATATTCGCCGGGAGACACCTTTTGTAGCATGTCCTCTCCATGATTATTGTGGGTAGTATAACCCATGATGTGACCTAATGGAGTAAGTCCGAGTAACAGTGAGGCTACATTGACGTCCATCAAAAGTGCAGCCTTTAGGTGGTTCTGGGTTTCGTGAGCAGAGACTCGTAAACTTTCAGTGTATAGAACTGAGCTGGAAGTTCGAGATAAAAGAGGTATAGTTGCAGCTAGAATGTTAAGATGTCCATAATAATCCACAATGTTTGAAGTATCAATGATCTCGAAAGTTGTTGGCAAAATAGATGCGCCAGGGCCATCCAATAGCAAAGGTTTTGCAGACCATGGCTTTGTGTAGAGACGAGGGAGAACAGATGTGACTCCTATATGGCCTATAGAGGCTAGCTCATGCGAAAGGGTAACTGCGTCTCCAACATAGAAATCTACCACAACAGAGCCAGCCGCCACATAGTCAGCAAATGCTTTGCACCAGTCTGCAAAGTCTTTCTTCGCAGACGCTGCTAAGTCTTCCAACACTTGAGGTTTACTCGCAGGGTTATCAAATACTTTCGCAACATGGTAAGATGACAACGGATCGCAGGACCTGTCAAGAATGGATCGTTCAGAGATGACAGACACTGCGAAGGTAGGATTTAAGAATCCTTTTCCACCGGCGCCAAGAGCCTTGATGTCATCTTTGTTCCCGGCTACCACGCCAGTCTTCCAATAGCCCTGGATTGCGCCCCAACCTCGCAGTTGCCCTTTAAGCCAATGTATACCTGCACTATAAGTTCTGCATCCTCCATCGTCTTCTTGAAAGATCTCCCTATAGATCTTCGAGATTTCCCATCGCATGGGAGCCTCATATTTCTGCTGGTCTGTTTTGCTTCTCTGGATGGCGTATTTCTCCCAGACTTTCCGGATTTCCTCAAGAGTTTCCAAGCTTAAAAAGTAGATTCTCGAATACGGAGATTCGGCCCATTTCTCAGGCGTTTCAGAGAGCGACAGAAGTTTTGTGGATTGATCTATTGCAAGCCTGAAAACGTCTTGTGGGACGAGAAAGTGGTAGAACAGGTTCCATATTGATCCAACCTTTGCCTTATCATCTGGAGATTGTGAGCCATATGATGCGGTATTATCAATGATGAGAGAGAATAAAAGGATATTGCGCGCTTAATGGACATTAGTATTAGTCAAAGTACTAAAGCTTGTGATGGAAACTCTAACCTAAGATCGCAGGTTCAAGATCGCAGCATGTAAAGCTAAAATTTTCCTCGCCTTTAATGAATGATTGCAAACAATTAGAAATGCTTTGGCTTCTAGAATGCGAGATAGGAGGATAATGAAACTTACCTGGCTTGCCTTCGCAGAACAGCGAATACAAAATGCTTCTAGGATCACCACAGGCAAGAAGGAGGATGTCTGTCGTCTCTTCTGTAGATTTAGTAGCATGGTATTCAAGAAAGTTGACGGCTGGTGTATTCCCAATTGGGTAGAAGCTTAGAGCTCCCTTAGTAGGGACACAAGAGAAATTAAACATTTTTGGAAGTAAACGTATTATCTTCTTAGCATCCAATAGTTTGTGTTGATGGCAGTGATATTCTCAATGAAAGTATGAACGCGACGTTGGGGTCGACTAACTTTGTTGATGTCTCGAGGTTGTTGTCGTGGAAGGACAAAATTGTGGTTGCGAGGCAGCTTCTAAAGAATTCAAGTTATTCCTTGCTAAGCCGTTTACGGATATCACCTTCATTGGTGTACGGTGCCAAACCAAGCCTGGAACCTCGATATAAGGATATCTTTGCCTTGAAGGATTTCCGGATAACGAGAGCCTATGGTTAATCTCCCCGCAACTGTTGTACTCCGCTTTGTCGCAAAATTGTCAAGTGAATTGCAATGCTAGTAGCTTGTTGGTTAGTGAGGGGGGAATACTTGAAGGTTGGAAGTCTAGGAGAATTCTAGACTTGATATCGGCTAGTTGGCTAATAATGAAATAAAAGACTTGTGGGTAGGTAATTCAGATGTTTTCATCCAACGAATCTTGCTTGGCGACCAAGAGCATCTCACGATTTGCAAATTGTAAGATGCTTATGCCTAATACACCTCTAGCAAAGGACTTCTCAAGCTCGAACTCCATCCATAATGTAACTGCCTACCACATCCTTCTAACTCTTCACCTCCCAAAAATCGTTAATAACTCTCCACTGCCCCCTTTCCCTCATCTGGAATATCCATAACCCAACCCTTAGGCCTCTCCCTTCCTCTAACAATCATGCCATAAACTGCTGTCTCAACCTTCTCCACACAAGTCCTCATAACCTCCATCTTCTTCTCTACATCCCTTCCAAGTCCTACATTACCACACCTTGTCGTATCCAACTCTTCAAATCTCATCCTAATATCCCTCAAATCTGCCAAGATGGTTCTCTCCCCTTTACCGGGCAATTCTCCATCCGTCGCCATTCTTGTAATAGCAAATCTCATCATCTCGCCTACTAAATCGAAAATTCCGAGGACGTAGTCATCGCCAGTTAGATTTACACCTTTAGGCAGAGAAGATTGGGCAGTGGAAAGGGGTATTAAGGATTGTTCGGTAAGATAATGGGAGAAGGATACAGCTTCCATGTATTCTTGAATACCTCCTGAGATTTGTCTTTGATAGCGCCAGGAATTTATACCTGTGAGATCAGGTGATATGCTGGTGAAAAGATTGTTAATTGTGGCGAGTCTCTCTGAAGTTTCTTTGTCTATTTTTTGAGGAAGAGGTTGATGGAGTTTTTGTACTCTGAATTTGTATATTAGTATAACAGTTGTATACAGGGAGGTATGTCTGAGATTTGGAAATTATCCCAAATAAATCCATACCTCTGTAGCGCAAAGATTCTATAGAAAAATTAGCCCAACTTAAAAATCATCATGTCAACCCATTCATGGAAAGAAATGCCTACATCTTTTTACTGCCAGCTGTAATATCTCTCCCTGCCTTGATAATCCTCTCTCTCCGATCATGATGTTCATCCAATTCCGCTCTGAACCCCTCAAACATTGGCATAAATGGACTTATTGAGCCTGCAGCTTTCTCTTCAGACTTCTCCTTAGAAGTACCATCATGCTGACGCTTAACTCCTGGCATGTTTTCGTTTTGAGATTTGTATGATTCTTGCATTGTGAGAAGACGGCATGTTCATATATGCAGATTTCTGAGGCGCGTGTTGTGGAGATGGATGTTGACATAAGCAGCAGGGATGAAGTCTATCTTTGGTGAGAGGTTAGTACTGTAGAGAGTAGAACGATGAGTGCAGTTAGGAAATGACGTGGGGTAAACTTATCAAGTAAACAAGTAAACACGTGCAACGTCAATGCCAAAAAGGAGCTCGAGATTATTTGACATCAGTCAAGCGAAAACAATGATAACTAAGGTATTTTAATGATTGCAATGATTCCAATGATTCCATAAACCTCGAAATTTCTTCAAACAAGCTCTACCATCCAAAAGACATCGTAGAGCGGATTTCCACCACCACACACCATGGCTCTATCCACAACCCTCCTCTTCACCTCCGCCATCTTCCTTCGCGTATCCCTCTTCTTTTATGGTCTCTACCAAGATGCCCACTCACCTCTGAAGTATACAGACATAGACTACTATGTCTTCACCTCTGCATCTACTTACACTTCTCGCTCTCTTTCCCCTTACGCGCGAGAAACCTACCGATACACACCTCTTCTCGCCTGGATTTTGCTCCCTACCACATATTCCCCCCAATATATTTGGTTCCACTTTGGAAAAATTGTATTTGCAGCATGTGATATTCTGGCTGGGTATCTGTTGTTGTTGATATTAAAGGGAAGAGGGTTGGATTCGGGACGGGCGGGAAAATATGCAGCCATTTGGTTGTTAAACCCTATGGTTGCGACGATTAGTACTCGTGGAAGCAGCGAGGGAATACTAGGTGTTCTCGTTATAGGATTGTTATGGGCTGTGCTCCAACGACGAATTGCATTGGCTGGAGTACTTCTGGGCTTAAGTGTGCATTTGAAGATTTATCCGGTGGTATATGGAGTTAGCATTCTTTGGTTTTTGGATCGGGAAACCATCGGAGACTTCAATGGAAAGAAGGGGCCCAGAAAAGAGAAGAACACTGGACAGAAAGGGATTGGGGGTGGGAATGATGATGTTTGGGGGACGATCACGGGATTTGCGAATAAGGAGAGGGTTGTATTTGTTGGAACTAGTTTAGTGACGTTTATGGGACTTAATACTCTTATGTATTCCATGTAAGAGCTCTTTCATTTCTCCACTCATTCCGCAACCCAAAACCCAGTCTAACAAACAAATCTAGCTATGGCTACCCCTTCCTCCAACACACCTACCTCCACCATCTGACACGCATCGACCACCGCCACAATTTCTCCCCCTATAACACACTTCTTTACCTTCGCTCCGCCATTCCATCTCTCTCCACAAACCTTCCTCCTTTAGAATCTCTCGCCTTCCTTCCCCAACTCCTTCTCTCCACCATCCTCCTCCCTCTTACCCTCTCCAAGCTCGATCTCCCTACCACCATGCTCGTGCAAACTTTGGCCTTTGTAACTTTCAACAAAGTAGTCACGTCCCAATATTTCCTCTGGTATACGTGTCTGCTTCCCCTCTACCTTTCAACGCCCTCTTGCACGCTCATCAAATCTCCTCGCACCGGAATTTTCGCCGCATTCTTGTGGATAGTAACACAAGCTCTGTGGTTACACCAAGCGTTCGAGCTTGAGTTTTTGGGCCAGAGTACTTTCGTACCAGGACTATTTGTGGCAAGCCTTCTATTTTTTGCGACTAACGTCTGGATTTTGGGGATTATTGTGAAGGATGTTGGGCGGGGAGCAACAACAGCTGGAAAAACGGTTGCTTGAATTTTGAGGACAGAAAGGGATTTGGAGACGAAGACGATGATGTGAGCGAAGGTGTTGAAATATATGGGTATGTGTTTGTTTTTGCGCTGTATAGAGATTTATAAGGTGTAAATAAGATCCAGTAAAGGTAGATATGTACTATACCATCATGCATGTTCTCACAAGGGGGAAACCAAGACACACTGGGTCCGCATGAGAATATTCCGCGAAGTATTTCGAATTATCTAGGGCCACTTATGAAACATCCAACGCAATTTGCACTGAAGACATCGGTGCCTTACATTCTCACTCCGAAATGCTATATAGTTTTTCAACCTGTACGGGATTCAGAGAATGAGTGATGGGATATTCTCGGAATTCATTCCGGGAGGCGAAGTGTGCTGGACCCCTGAAAGATCCACCCACCCCTCCATGACGGACATCCGACAACGAGATAGTGTAGATTATTACTATAAACCCATTATGCCGAATAGCCAGCTCCTCGAATCATCCGAAGGCATTTGTATATCTCGAAGAGTTCTCGAGGACCAACTAACCGACCACCAAAATCATATTAGCCCCAAAGCCCTATAGGAAGGTGGCACACAGGGCTGTTCTAAATTTAGCTTATCTAGCTCTCACCGGTCAGCCACCCACACTCAACTCGCATATATTATCTCATATCATATCATCATCACAAGCATCATATCCAGTGCTCCCCAAAAACCCATCCATCCGTCATCACTCCTCAAACTCGGTTTCACCCATCACACATAAACCAACCATGGCATCCACACCGCACGACCCCACACTGCAACTTCCCCGGCTCCTCTGTCTCCACGGCGGGGGCACAAACGCTGTAATCTTCATCATGCAATGCCGTGCCCTTTCTTTACACCTGAAACCCTATTTTCGCCTCGTGTTCGCCGAAGCTCCTTTTGAGTGTGGTCCTGGGCCTGATGTCACAAGTGTCTATGGAGATTTTGGACCTTTCAAACGATGGCTGGGTTGGTTGCCGGAACATGCAGTTATAAATGCACGTGATGAGGTTATTGCTATCGAAGAGAGTATTGAGAAAGCGATGAGAGAAGATGATGCGAAAGGGGCTACGGGAGGATGGGTGGGATTGTTGGGGTTTAGTCAGGGGGCGAAGATAGCCGGGAGTTTTGCTTTTGAGGAGGCAGATTAGGGAAGAAGGGGGGAGGGATCTGGAGGGGCAGGATTGGAGGTTTGCGGTTTTGATGGCGGGACGAGCGCCGTTGATTAGTTTGGAGAGGGAGCAGGATAGGTGGGGGCAAGTGGATGAGAATGACATTTTGACTTTGCCGACTATTCATGTTCATGGAATGAAAGATCCGGGTTTGGACTATCATAAGGAGCTGCTTAATATTTGGTGCGAAAGGGGGAGTGCCCAGTTGATCGAGTGGGATGGCAATCATAGAATCCCGATCAAATCCGCGGACGTCGAAGCTGTGGTAACTCCAATGCTTGCATTGGCAAAAAAACTTGGGGTTTTGACAGTTGATTTGCCCGTTTGATGCAAACGAAAACGTGTTCTTAGAGATTTCTATTCGTTTGACTGGCGCTGGGTTAATATATAGAATTTACATAAACTTTTCGTCATCCCCTTTTCGCTCAACTTGCATGTAAATTAGTTTGACTGGAGTGAGAGTTGGGCATTGATGAGTAAAGTGAAAATGTTTGGGTATATGCATGTTTTCTGTGAAATGTATCGCTGCCATCATCCGCTCAATATTCCCATTTTTGAACTTGCAGATTTTGCCTTGAACTCCAGCAGCCTCCGGATGTTGATAAAATTAGCGTTCGCTTTTTTCAGTCGTCTAATCTGCCAAGTTGCAAAGAACTCGAAAAGGGTATCTCAAACCACCAGACAGAGTAACGAGTACTACTAAGGCCCACTTGCCTCAGCAATAACCTCTCCACCCTCGTTTGCCTCTTTCGCCTTCTCTCGTGCATCCTCTTCCGGTGTCCTTGTCTTCAGTTGTAAGGCATGGATACCCCCCTCCTTTGCCATCTCCTCTTTCAATAGAGCATATACCATTCGATGTCTCGCCGGTTGCATCTTCTTGGCAAACGCTTCCGAGATGACCTCGACGCGAAAATGTGTCTCATGGGATGTGGAGCCGGCCATGGCCTTGTGATGTGAGTGTTTGGATGAATCATTGAATATGTCAAGACGAGTGGGTTTGAACTCTTCCGTTAGCTGAAATCGGCTGTTAGTGAGGAGAAACTTAGAATGGAAGGGGAAAGGTTCTCACTCGTGTGCGGATGATGTCTTCATATGGAGTTTTGGACGTCATGATGGAGGATAGATATCGCCGTGAGACAGCGGGTCGGATTATACGGAGCATTAATCTATTGAAGGAGAAAGTATTAAGAGTAGATTGTGGAAGAAATCAATTTATGATTTGAATGTAGAAAGAATTGTGTTACATGACAGCCTTGTCAACTGAGCTAGAAAGAGCGAGCGAGCCTTGTGGTTTTGAAGCTAGACTGCATACTTAGTACTCATCTACGGGAGCCGGGCCGCAATACGGACGTCATCCGCAGCCTTCCCGAGTTAGAACAAAAACTTTGAAATCCTTACTTCAAATAAGACCTCGGGAATGTTGGTTGTGTCCGAACTGATGTCAAACAATGTTGGCACTTGCAGAACCAGACATCACATCTTTTCTTGAACTCAAACAGTATCCTAGGTAGAGCAGGGTAGGACAGGCTGAGAATACATTGATATCAAAACGGATATACTACCCTCCACATCAAGTCCACTTCGGGCTTCGGACGGTTAAGAGCATCTTCCGCTTGCTTGTAATCCGACCTTATCTATCAACCAATGAACCACCCCTACCAATGCCCCTCCAACCCCCCGTCGTCTCAATGTTCTGCACAAGAAGATCGTTTCTTCCTCCCGCGACATCTCACATCATCTCTCCTCCGATCACCCCTCAAAGCTTCCCTCCCTCCTGTCTATTTCTCGGCAAGAATGGCATCAACACTCCCAAAATTGCCCCTCTTCGAAGCTATCTCCAGCCATGATCCCAAATCTACATCGGTAATACACTCGGTATCCGGGAGACGGTTCACATATGGCCAATTGCTACATGACGTAGCGGAAAGAAGAGACAGTCTTTCGAACGAGGCCGGGCCAAAGGGGCTTGAGGGAGAGAGGATTGCCTTTCTTGTAGAAAATAGCTATGATTATGTGGGTGCGCAACCCAGGATATCCGTATGCCAAAAGAACCTAAATTAAAATAATATGCAGTAACACTACTCTCAATATTTGGCACACAATCTATAGCTGTGCCACTGTCTCCAGCATTTCCTGCTCATGAATTGCAATATATCCTAGATCAAAGCGGAGCGTCAATGCTATTGTCTTCCTCTAAGTTTGAGAGCAAGGCTCAAGAAGTGATGGGTACTGTTTTGGAGGCAAAACCTAAGCATGTCAAACTTGAGAAGAAACTCGAGAACTTAAATTATGGAAAGGTCACATTGGAAGGGCTGTCAGAAGGTCAAGGGGGGATGATGTTATACACGTCGGGGACAACTAATAGACCAGTAAGTTTTTTCAATGGTTTGATACACAACACGCCCTTACAAACTACAGAAAGGAGTCCTGCTTCCCCAATCCGTCTTGACAGCACAATCGAAATCCTTGATAGAAGCTTGGGACTACAGCCCTCGCGACCATCTTCTTCATGTCCTCCCACTTCATCACATTCACGGCACCGTAAATGCCATCCTTGCTCCCCTATTCTCCGGCTCCACGGTCGAGTTCCTCTTCCCATTCAATGCCACAGCGGTCTGGCAACGCCTCGCCGCACCATTCGTGCCAAACCCCCAAACCCGTGAAGCCATCACATTCTTCACAGTCGTGCCTACGGTCTATAACCGCCTCCTAGCGAGTCACAAAGATCTCTCCTCAGAGCTCCAATCCGCAGCAAAAGAAGGCATCTCCCCCCCAAACCTCCGCCTCAACATCTCGGGCAGCGCGGCGCTCCCCACGCCTACCAAAAATGCCTGGTCCAACCTCTCCTCGAACAACATCCTCCTCGAACGCTACGGCATGACCGAAGTCGGCATGGCCCTCTCCTGCGGGCTCTCCCCCGCCGACCGCGTAGACGGCAGCGTCGGCTGGCCCCTCCCCACCGTCCAAGTCCGCCTCGTCGACACGGAAACTAACGAAGTCATCCTCCCCGGCGCAGAACTCGACGCCCACGGCAAAGAGCGCGACGGAGAGATCCAACTCCGCGGCCCCACCATCTTCAAAGAGTACTGGCGCAACCCCGAAGCCACGCAAAAAGAACACGTCGAAGACACCGACGGCGGCGGCCGCTGGTTCAAAACCGGCGACGTGGCCGTCCGACGCGCCGTCCCCACGGCCGGGCACAGCACCCAAGCATGGGCCCAGGGCCCCATGTACTTCATCCGCGGCCGCAAATCCGCCGACATCATCAAATCCGGCGGCGAAAAGGTCTCGGCGCTCGAAGTCGAACGCGAGATGTTATCCCTGCCCCAGATCGCCGAGTGCGCCGTGTGCGCGGTGCCGTCCGGGAACTGGGGCCAGAAAGTCGGCGCCGTCGTGGTCCTCAACGCGGAGGTCCTCGCCGGCGCGAAATTCGGCCCGCTGGATCTGCGGCGCGCCCTCAAGGATCGCTTGGTGGCATATAAAATCCCGCAGGTCATGAGGGTCGTCGATCACATTCCGAGGAATGCCATGGGCAAGATCAACAAGAAGGAGCTCGTCAAGCGTGTTTTCGTCGATGACATGAGCGGGGATGAGATGTAAGATGGTGGAGTGTGGAGTGTGCAGGGCGGCCATGGGTTTAGAAAAAATGTATTTATATATTTCATGCACTTGGGCAGACAGACAGATGAATAGGTAGGTAGAAGGGATGCGATGTATGTATAGCATCACGCACCGTCGGCAGACGGGAAAAATTGTATTATATGTATAGTGCATCCTGCATTGGAACTGGATAAAGTCCCATCAACATGCCATGGACTGAAACCTTTTTTCCACCGGTTGCTTTTGCAAGCACAACGACGCAGCTGCCCCTAGCATAGAAGAGATCTTCGACGCTTGATGAACGGATATGATGATACTGTCCACCTCTCTGTGGCCTTCAAACACTTGCAATTTGGACATTGGTTGAGAGTCACCTTCTATCACATACAGGTAAGCGGTATTCAAAACTTCACTCTCATCGTCTTTAATGGATATGCATCTTTGGTTTTTTCATTCACCACCTCGCACCTCTATAAACACTTCTGATATCTGAGCCTATATTGCCCAGTGGGGAATAACGCCATGCATAAAATAACCCACCACCAAAAGCAGCAGTGTAGTAGCAGAGCAATAAAAACAATATGGCATAAATACTCCTTCCCCCATAATTTTAGGAGGCCAAGCTCAGGTATTGCCTTCCATAATGCATGCAAACATTGCCATGAAAACCATAAACCCTCGTTGAACCGCCTTCCACTTAGCCCTAGCCTAGTTCCATGGTATCTTCCTAAAGGATAAAACCATGAGATCGTATCACAGCTAAAGGAGAATCGTGTCTCATCTCATGTACATCTCGCAAGTGCCTAGACTGCATACTTGGCCTTGGCACGAGTGCTTCCGCTGTGTGCACTATCGGTATGACCAGAGAATTCGACCACCTCAGATGAGGGGAGCTTCATGACTTCCTTGAACTTTTTGCCAATGTTCATCAAGACTTCCCTGCCCTTTTCTATGGATCTTCCCTTGCCTCCAGCAACATCTCCATCTCCACCTCCCGGAATGCTTTTACCGGTTGTGCGAGTCCAGACACCAACACGGTAGAATCCCTTTCTGACATTGACCACAACGCCCATCACCTCGCCATCGTTCTCTTCCTCAAGAGTCTCTCCGATGGCTGCCAACATGACATGGAGCCAAAGTTCATCAATGGGAACATTGCGCTTCTCCTTGAATTGGTATGACCATTTTCCTCCATGCTTGTTCTGTTGATCCTCCCATTCCGGTCGAACACCTTCCTTGAAAAGATGGTAATCAGATTTGAGGGCGAGCTCAGAAGTTGGTGCGATATTATTCTGCAAAGAATTATATTAGCCACAGCTAAAAGCGACCGTCAACATTGGATACTTACATAGACACCCCAGAACTCCTCAACAGAGTTGAAAGTGATGACTTCCTTCAAGAGGTCATTCCAGTTGTCGCCCTATGTGAATCTATGTCAGTATCAAAGCTAATTCTCGGTAGTGGTGGGGGTGGTGGTGGTGGATAAAAGTACTTTTCCACTGGGTGGCTTGGTAAACCACAAAGTCCATTTGTTCATCAAAGGATGCTTCACGTTGAAGTTGTCCTTGTCATGGAAGACAGTTATTTGTTCACCATCTGCAGCAGGTTTTGTGTTTTCATTTGAATTGCCGGTACCTTCAGGTGAGATAGGAATGGTTGACAAGTCAACTTGTTCGCCAGTTGGTGCTGCGACAGCTGCCATTTTTGTGTTTTTATTTTCGAAGTTGATATAAACTCGAGAGGTTGATGAATCTTTATTGTAAGAAGAAGAAGAGGAAGAGAGAGGAAGATAAACAGAATTAGGTCAATGCTGAGAGGGTTGGTTGGTTGGTAGATAGGTAGGTAGGTAGTAGTAGGTAGGTCCAGTAGGTAGGAGGTAGGTAGGCAGGTAGATAATGTTCCTGTGCACTTGCAGAATTGAATGCAAGGCTAGTGTCGAAATTCTACTTCTGTGGCGGGGGTGTGAGGGTGAGAGGAGAGTGAGAGTGAGGTGAGAATGAGAGTGAATAATATTTCGAAAAGACTAAAGACTAAAGACTAGAGACTAGAGACTAGAGAGAGAAAAAGACAAAAATAGTCTTCTTCAGAGGACCTCGGGAGTGGGTATAATCAACGTTAATGAAGCTTCCAGGTTTCTCTTGAATTCAATCGATGACTTATTATTATTGCTCCAGGCAATACTGTATATATCTCAAGTGGGATATGTGTATGTGTATGTGTATGTGTATGTGGATGTAGATGTAGATGTCAAGAATGTGAGATAAAAGCTTCTGATCTCGTTTTGTTTTGAATATGGAACTTCGTTGTGCTTTGTCGTGAGTATTTTTAGTAAATGAGTATTTTTTTATTTATTAGTAAGCCCTGGAGGGTGAAGTATTTCTTCAAATGCCCAGGTGTTGGGAAATAACAAAAATAACAAAAATAATAATAATAATAATAATAATAATAATAATAATAATAATAATAATAATAATAATAATAATAATAATAATAATAATAATAATAATAATAATAATAATAATAATAATAATAATAATAATAATAATAATAATAATAATAATAATAATAATAATAATAATAATAATAATAATAATAATAATAATAATAATAATAATAATAATAATAATAATAATAATAATAATAATAATAATAATAATAATAATAATAATAATAATAATAATAATAATAATAATAATAATAATAATAATAATAATAATAATAATAATAATAATAATAATAATATAATAATAATAATAATAATAATAATAATAATAATAATAATAATAATAATAATAATAATAATAATAATAATAATAATAATAATAATAATAATAATAATAATAATAATAATAATAATAATAATAATAATAATAATAATAATAATAATAATAATAATAATAATAATAATAATAATAATAATAATAATAATAATAATAATAATAATAATAATAATAATAATAATAATAATAATAATAAATAATGCGATTGTGAACTACTAGTCCGTCCCTAGTAGGTCCACGGTAGCCCTGAGGAAGATGGAACTGGAATATTACTGGTACTGCAGTCCTCCGTACAGATTTCCCTGTGTTGCTTGGTGGGTGCGTGCGTGATGGCCCTTGCTGCTTTGAGGTTTGAGGCTCGGCTCGGCTCAAGCCTTGGGGTTTCTGTACAAAGTACGGAGTACAGAGTAGAAGTACGCCGTAGTCAATGTGAGTCCGGTGAGTCAGGTGATGATGATTGGTCATGCATCCATCATTAGTCATCAAGGGTTTGATTTGCAGAAATGGATACAGCAAATGTTGACAGATAAAACTGGAAACATCAGGACCTGAATAACTTGGAATACCAAGAACCTTGGAAAAGGTAACAAGAAAGAGACAAAGTAGAGTTGCAGAACAAACCTTGGAAAGGGTAAGGTAAATATAGCCTACCTAGTACTCATTGACTTTGGCATATACCTACCTAGCTAGGTAGTTCTATATGATGATGATATTGAATACGTGAAAAATACCATCAAGAAACAGAATCCCATGACTTCCAAGGTTATATCAAATACAAATGCGTACAGCAATTGCAAGCAAAAGACTTGGTAAGGACATATGATATGCGTGGGGTGGCTGGCATACGTCACTGATAAATGAATGCACTCACAAAAACACTTTCAGGAAATCATCAATTCCTTTCTAGATGCATTGATTTAATATACCATCTATACCTTTTGGTATAATTGAAGCAACCTGGAAATCCTAAACGCCTCGCTATGATATGATGCAATACCTGCGAAAGTCTATCGAGTCGAGTCGAGGTCTGTGGAAAATCTACCATGTCCGTTATGTTCCAAAGTATACAATTGAACCCATTTTATAGCCATATATGTATGTATCTATGCATGTATGCACCGTTTTTAAAGTTCTTTGACCTTCTCAACTACCTTCTCAACGGTGACGTCTGATTTGCGACCATTCAAGTAACTGAGGTAACAGTTCCAGCCCAACGAGACGATGTTGACGACCAAAACTCGATGCTCAAGAGGAACGAGTTTGAAGTTGACGGCCTGAACAGCAGGCCAGATCATGTAATTCTTTTTGAAGCGCGGTAGAGTAATTTGCTTCGAGCTTCTTCTTGGGATCAGTTCCCTCGAGAACAGACATAGTGGTAAGGAACAATCCCAAGTTGAGAGGTGCGACAATACATTGATCTGCGGCAACTCGGGCGGCCATTTCGAGATTCTTGTTCTTCAAGACGACACGGTTTTGGAGGAATTTGAACCAGTTTGTGGCAATGGGACCAAAGATAGCTAAAAGTTGCTCATTAGTATTTCCCTCTTCCTTTCAGATGAAGCTCTTGCTTTTTACTCACCGCCACCATACAAAGCCATGCGACCGGTACGAGCAATCTCATGGTCTTTGATTCCCTTTTTCTCAACCAATTGTTGTGCCAATACATCTCCAGTTGCGAAAAGGATTGCCGATGTCACACTCTGAGTAAGAACAGGGCGAGCTGCCAATTTCGCCTGATACCTGTTGTTGACATTGATGTTAGCTATTGATCCAGGAATCGAAGCCAAAATGAATGATGATATCAGCGGTAACACATAGATAAGAGAATGCTCACCAGCCCAACATCTTTCTTGTCAATTGATTGTCGAAGCTTGAAAAGCTTTTGATGCGTATTTCTTTTGGTTGATTGATTGAACCTTGGTGTCGATAATTCTAAGGTCAAAACCCAACTCAAGTCAATGGTAAAATTAGAGGTTGGTTGTTTGATTGATGAATGGTATATTTCCAAGATATTTCAGACCGATAGCAAATAAATAAATTATCATTCTTGGCAAGAGATCTACAACAGGGGTAAGATGAGCTAGCAAGGATACTACTGTCCTCGTGCCGACCTCGGATTATCAATTTGCCCAACTTGAGAGGCCCCATACTGCGGAGAAGAAGGTCAACATGTTAATATCTGAGGAGGTGGACATGCAGATGAAATAGCTCTCTCTCGTCTCTTTGACTGTAGACGACCCAGTGTGAATTTGAGGATTGCTATCAAGGCCTCATAAAGACGGTATGTACCTAGGTACTCCTGAGTGAATTGACCATCAAAGTAGCGAGGCACTGCTGGAAAAGGGGGTCAATCCAAGCAAGCATTTGGTAAAGCTCACTACCTAGGTAGCTTGAAGATATGCAAAAGGTGGTACTACATAAACATTAGGTATAGCTCTCTCTGAACTCATTCTTTCTGACAACCAGCGGTGATACACCTGAAGTGGTTCTTCTGGGGTTATGTACAAATCTTTTTAATCGTGCCCTTTCGTTATCTATATCTTATTCTCCTTCTATATATTTCTCCAGCATTTCATTATTTAGATTTCCTTCGTTAAAGATCGTTTTTTATCGTTTTCATCGTTTTTATCGTTCACACATTTCCATATATTCGTGATATCGTGCAAAGCTAAAAAGCTTCCGCGCCTGTGGTACATGTGACCTCAGGACTTGATGGCCTCCTCCGCTGGCCAGGCTATAAATTAAATGTATTTGGATGGCGTTTCTTCAGATGCGAAGATATCAAGCCAAAATATTGGAGGAAACACTACCTCCAGTATGCAACAGCATTGCATCCCTCAGAACATGAACAACATTACATAATCTCACTTGCAAACTTGCTTCTCCGGCGAATCGTGGGTCCGTAAAGGGTCAATACCCAAGGCACTATAGTCAATAGTGCTCCAACACACCAAGCAAGGATGCTGCTCCCTGAAATGTGATGCCGTTGAACAAAATAGGTGTAATAAGGGGGAATATCCCACCGAGGATATTACGGCAGAAACTCTGCGCTGCAAGAGCTGATGATGCATATCGATGATAAGTATCGGCGAGATAGTTGAAGGTTGCAAGATATATGGAATAGATGCCCATAGTCGCGCAACCTGTAGCGAGAGTCGGGACTATCCAAGGAATCGACGGAAATTGTGTCCACTGATACAATAGTCAGTCAGATACCGCCTGGAGCAGCAACCGGAGGTATATTATGACTTACACCGAACCAGAAAAGACCAATAGGCAGCAAAGCCGATTCAAAACAAGCAAAGTACAGTCTCGCCTCTGGAGACGAGAGATCAATATTCCTTCGAATTATGCCCGGATTTTCTGCGTTCTTGGACGACCAATTGAGATACTTAGCAAGACATCGATCTTGGTAAACAGAGATGAGAGTGGCTATTATAGCTCCGATTGATGTAGCAGCGAATACCGAACCCGATTGTTGAACATCAAAGCCATGAGATTTCTCAAAGACCAGGGGAATTGAACCACTAAGAAAACAATGTATTAGCACACATATGAAGCTCAAATCCCAGGTTCTGGGTACGTAGTGACTTACAAAGTCATATAGAGCACCGCCCAGGCGAAAGCAACCCACAAACTGAAGAAAAATACCACGGGCTCAGTGAATAGAAGATGAAACGGACGGTAAAGAGAAATTTGGACCATCTGTAAGAGTGATTCTCTATCTTCATCCGATTTAACCTTCCATCTTATTCGTTGGGACTCAAATTTCTCGTATGATGTCGATGTTGGCATGTCAATGCCGAAGAAGCCGGCCTGCTCTCGATCTTCGTACCACTTATTCAAGCACTGTGCCTTCTTACTCAATAGTATGCTACCTCTTGTCTCTGGGAAGAAGAGTATTATTGCCTGCATGAAAGTCATATTAGTTATCCCCTCGTTGTTCTTGAGATTGATTCGAATTTACTTACAAGAAGCAAGAGCCCATTTGTGATGGCCTGCAGCCAAAACACCCATCGCCAGGATATGTTCTGCGCAATAAAACCACTGATCAATGGGCCTAAGCCAGTACCGAAAAGCGCTGAACCAGAGAACAAGGCCTGCAGTCAAGTTAGCTGAAGATATTCTCCTTCGCACGTTTGAGTAAAGCGATCTGTTTACCATGGGTGTATTGCGAGCCTCCTTATGATGAATATCGCTTATGACCCCACCAACCATTGTAGAAAACACAGAACTTCCACAGCCAACAAAGAACCTGGCAACCAGCATCCCTGGGTAAGATCGAGTCACAGCACAGCATATCTGAGTAATGAAAAATAGTGCGCCTGCAGCTACAAAGATCGGCTTCCGTCCGTTCAGCTCGGAAAATGGAGCCAGGGCCATTGGGGCTATAGCGAACCCAGCACAGAAAGTTGTGATACCAACCAGGATCGCAACCTCCGAAACTTGCCAAAGTTCCATCATTTGCTTGGTGGCTGGAGAGTATGCGCCTGCGGTATAGGCCGTCGCGAAAGTCGCCATGCAAGAGAGGAAGAGAGTGCATTGTTTGCGGCTTTCTGGCCAGTCGAATGGTGAAGTATACTTCTTTAACTCTGGCGGCATGGGTGCTGATTCCGAAGAACCGGTGGCTGAAATGTTGCTCGTTGGCGAAGGGATTGACGTTTCGAATGTTAGGTAATGATAAATGATTGGAGTTGAAACATCAATTGCACTCTTCGATGATGAATCTACGGCGGATTGACCATAGAACCCAACCTCTTTTGTCCATCATCCTCTGCGTCAATATCGGTGGTAGAATCATTACAACGAGGTTTGCTTGGGTTCACCAGAAGATGGTGCATTCGCCACTGAATCACTCATTCTCTGTTGCTCGAGATTACAGACAATATCAAGCAAGATTGAATGCTACCAGAGTATTCTTGTGTTGGAATTCAATGGCAACAGGTGTTGAGCAGAGATGAGAAGGCGGTAGTAGATGATAGTATAATATGATACAATGGGAAAGCAATGATTTAATGGAAGAAGACAACATTGACTAAGATACGGTGTAAAAAGTCAAAAGTAGCACCAATGCTTTATTCCCGTGAAGCCAGAACATTTTCACCTCTGAAGATGAAGGCTTTTCCCGCAGATCTTTTCCAAGTTAAGGCCATGATAAGTTAGATAACCCGTTACTTGCCAAAGAATTTGCTGCAGAAGAGCGGATAAGGCCTGATACGGAATATTGATTTATGGATTTCTTATTCCCGACTAAAAATTGACTCGAAGGTGGATAACACAGTGGGTCTTCCAGTCTTCCGCGGTGAAGAGGTAGAGGTGGGGTATTGAGGGGATCGAGGATATTGATACTAGCGGTATCACGTTCACTTCACGTGATAGAGTGGTTGAAGTGAGAGAGGAGGAAGGAAGATAAAAGGCAAGAAAATAAAACGGGAAGAATAGCGAAAGGGGAAGGAGGAAGAGGGAATAGGGAGAGGGAAGCGATGAATAATGAACCGTCATGATTGAAAGCGACCTACTAGGGATCGACCTACCTACTTACAGTAGTTACCGCCTAGCTATAGGTACGAAGTAGGTAGGTAGGTAGGCAGTTCAAGCCGTTGAAATTTGATAAGCTCTTCTTTTCCACAGACCACGACACCGTGTTGATAGAATTCGGTATGTATCACCTTGAAAGATACTTTTTGATGTGATCAGCTGGATGCGAAACCTGCCGAATTCGAACCTATGTCCCGACTCCCGAAACATAAACAGAAGATGTTACTTCATACCGTTGCCAGAGATTATCCGTCGCATCGTATGATACTTTAAGGAAATGGATGCGAGAATGGAGAAAGGTACATTGCTCAATGATCCGTGCCATCGAATGGGACTGAAAATACCTAGTAATTGATGAAAAAGGAGCCAAGTACATATCCTAATGATCCGTGCCACTGGGTGACATTAAAATAGTAGTTGACTCATGAGAATAATGGAGGAAAAGTGCATTTTCCTCATGATCCGTGCTATCGGAGGTCATTAAGATGCTCATTAGTACAAAAGTAGTGGTTTGCGAGAATGGACCCTTCAAAAGTGTATTTCTCAATGATCATATGCAGTGGGGTGGCTACTTGCCGCGCTGCCTTCATGATTCATCTCTTGACCGTAGATCAGAGGGATGGATGTACTAAGGAGGAGCCTCGGAACCAGTGGTACTTCACTTGAACACTCCAACTTTTCATTTCACCAGTGTTATTGGCGCTTAGGTAACCCCGATCCGGTCAACCCAGTAGATTTCAATGGACCTCGATGATAGGTAGATGCTGCCTAGTAGAGACTTGAACAGCCGGGGTAGGACCGATGTAGGTAGTATTGTACTCTGTAGGTACGTCCAGTACCTTCTACAGTGAAACCAACTGATCAATTAACCAATCACCTAATTCAACCAACCCCCCAACCCAGCCACCCAAACACCCAAACACTCGATCAACCAATCAACCACCCAGCCATACACCCGCAACCTCGAAACACCTCGAACAAGCCATTCTATCTCCAAGTTATGTTATGTCAACATTGCATAATGATGTCTACGGAGTACGGAGTACGGAGTACGGAGTAGTACTGTACCTACCTAGGTACCTGGATGGATACTGGACAGAGTATGCTATAGTACTCCAGGGCTCTGTATATCATGCATGAAGGGGGGTCAACTTTCTTTGAGAAAGTTTCTCAGCCTTGTGAGAAAATCAATTTGGTTGTACAGTATACGGAGAACTACTTGATCCAAGATCGGAGGATCGGGATAGATATCACCGATATCGGTACAGCTTTAGCTTTTGCGTAGATAACAGATAATAAATAATACCCAAGTACCCGTGGACCTAGGTAGTTGAAGATGTTCATGAATTGATTCATCTATTAAGAAATACAATTACATACCTAAGTACTCGAGTAGTAACAAATGATATTGCCCAGGTGCCCACGGGTATCCATGGATATCATTACATCGTACTCGAGATATTATATATACCTACCTAGGTATTTCACTCCCTCGATAAATATATAATATCTATAGATGATAACTATAAATATATATATACTTAGTAACATTAAACTATTTCTTGACTATATCTGTAAGAAGGTGCCATGGGGGGAGTGGAAGCCTGAGGCATTCCATCGAGCTAAGGGCTATATATATATATAGCTCCTCCCTTATAGTTAGCTCTTCTTTTCTCTTTATAGTTTATAACTTAAATGAAGCTATTCGATGCCCTATAGTCTCTCGTTCCACTTCGTAACAATATCTCTAATATTTATAAATCTATAGATAATAACGACGAATAAATAATATCTAATAGTATTAAACTATTTTTTTATTATATCTCTAATACTTATAAATAATACTTATAAATAATACTTATAAATAATACTTATAAATAATACTTATAAATAATACTTATATATAATACTTATATATAATATAAATATATAATATAAATATATAATATTTAATAATATTAAACTATTTTTTTTACTATCTATAGATAATAGCTATAATTAATAAATATATATATACCTAATAGTATTAAACTATTTTCCTTACTATATCCCTAATATTTATAGATTATAGCGATGAATAATATAAATAACTTATAGTCTTAAACTATTTTCCTTATTATATCTCCTCTTCCTTATTCTCTTCATTTATCTCTTCTAAC
Organism: Monilinia fructicola; assembly: GCA_008692225.1. Classification (NCBI taxonomy): domain Eukaryota; kingdom Fungi; phylum Ascomycota; class Leotiomycetes; order Helotiales; family Sclerotiniaceae; genus Monilinia; species Monilinia fructicola. Next base: position 1,841,491 of record VICG01000001.1, on the reverse strand, counting down.
TTCCAAGGTTATCATAATCTCTCTCACCCCGTCGCTTGTCTCATTTTTCACTTCCTGGGCGTTGGTCATAACATTGAGTACTACCTCCTCTGTAGGGAATTGTTGTTCTTTTTCTGATACTCTCCCGCTCTGCTATTTTTCCAAGGCTGTCACAATTTCACAAAGCCACCAAAAAGATCCAATAAGGAAATGATGGCCTATCAGATAATCCGGAGGTACCCCTCCCTAAACCACTTCCGGCTTGATGGCTTGACAAGCCTCCCACAAGCTCGACCAGGTCGATGGCGTGATAGCTACGTGCTCCCAAATACTCCCAAATGCTCCTAATTTTCTCTTTTACCCCTCCTCAAGGCTCGATGGCGACACTTTGATAAATCATTAAGTAATAATAACAAGGCATTATTTCATTGAACGACTAACTCAATTATTTCTTCTTAATAAACTCATAAAGTCCCTCCATCCATCTCTTCTATCTTCCTTCCTCTCTTCCTTCCTCCCTTCATTCCTTCCTTCAAATCTTACCAAACTCAAACTTGGTACTATTGATCCTTTCATCACATACACCCAATACAACTTCAATCAACCCCGCCCCCTCAATACATATTCAAAATGGCTGAAGAGAGAGCAACTCCGTAAGTTTACCTCTGGCTTCACTCCACGAAAGTCTTAACTTCTTGAGCTTGCCATATGCTCTTGATGAGTATCGTAATCCTCAATATTTGGCAGATGACTTGCTGCCAAATGTCGAACGTTTTGAACATGTTTTCCATTGTATTTCTTACCATCATGCCTTTATGGACTCTACTAATATTGTACAAAGCCTCCGTCTAGGATCCATCGCCCCAAACTTTCAGGCTGAGACCACCGCTGGTCCCATCGATTTCCATGAGTTTATCGGTGATAAGTGGGTTGTCTTGTTCTCTCACCCAGAGGACTACACTCCCGTCTGCACCACTGAGCTCGGTGCCTTCGCCAAACTTGAGCCAGAATTCACCAAGCGTGGCGTAAAGCTTATCGGTCTCTCTGCAAACACAATTGAATCACACGGTGGATGGATCAAGGATATCGATGAGATCTCCGGAAGCAAGCTTACCTTCCCAATCATTGGCGACAAGGAGCGAAAGGTTGCCTACGCATATGACATGTAAGCACATTCCTCAAGGGGTCTTCCTTGAGCCGCAGATCGTATGCTAATAAGACAATCAGGCTCGACCACCAAGATACTACAAACGTTGACTCCAAGGGCATTGCATTCACCATTCGATCCGTCTTCATCATCGACCCAAAGAAGACCATTCGTCTCATTCTTTCCTACCCAGCTTCGACTGGCCGTAACACCGCCGAGGTTCTCCGCGTCGTTGACTCCCTTCAAACTGGTGACAAGCACCGCATCACTACTCCTATCAACTGGGTTCCAGGTGATGATGTGATTGTTCACCCCAGTGTCAAGAACGAGGAGGCCAAGACCCTTTTCCCAGACTTCCGCATTGTTAAGCCATATCTTCGATTCACACCTTTGCCAAAGGAGAAGACATCTGCAAATGTCTAAAGTTCATGAGAAGCGAAAGTACGAATTGATGAAGGGGCTTTTTCACATGAACAATAGATATGGCAAATAATGATTTGATCAGCGAATGACCCAACAAATCTTCCTTCTCCTGACAACTTTGACCACGGAGTATTTAAATTAGTAAAAAGAAATAAGAAAAAAATATTAAAAGGTTCATATATGTTGTTTTGTCTGTGTGATAATTCCACGAAACCTTTCTCTCTTCCTACCTAGAAACTTATTAGATACCTCGATACCTAGATACCTAGGAACCTAGGTATGAAACCTATGCGAGTTGGTTTCTCAGCATGATACTATCCTGAGATTTCCAAGACTTACCTAGGTAATAATAATACTTAATAAAGATACTATAATATCGATCCAGAACAACCTTGGAAATCACCATTCATTTCTTATTCATTTAATGATTTATTCATCGTAACAATCAAAATCAAAATCAAAATCAAAATACCTACGCAGTACCTTCTGATCAACGAACACCCTTACCTGGGTACCTAATGGCGTGGCACTAATGGCTACTAGGTGGCTACCCACCCAGTCAGTACCTAGAAAGTGGTAATCAATCTGACGCAGACCAGGGCAGATATAAGCAGATATGGGCAGACATCTCTCCTTTTTTAACTTTCTTCAAGTCCTTCCATACCCAATTAAATGAATCCAATATTCCTTCTACAGTAGTAGCGAACTTTTAGAGGATCCTGGATTCCTACTGTACAGTATCTTACAATACCATTACTCCGTACAGTAATTTGCACTGCACTGCATGAAACCTGATAACACGTGGGAAACTGTACTATGATCGGATGAACCTTCCCCCTCTCCTCTCTTCTCCTCTCCTCTCCCCCATACGTAAGTAACTAGCCCTGGAGGTGCCTAGTAGTATGTATCTCTTCTTTGCATTGCCCAGGTGTCGTCAAAAGTATAAAAATAAAACAAAAAAGGTACGCACCAGTACAAGTACTATACATGCATGTGTGCTCTCTCTCTCTCTCTCTCTCTCCCTCTCCCTCTCCCCCTCTCTCTCTCGATTCAATCATACCTACCTACCTACCTACCTGCCTACCTTCCTTCTTTCCTTCCTTCCTACCTATTCACGCTTTGATCAGTCCGAGCAACGACAAGGCCATTTTTGCAGTTTCGAAGCTTGATGACCGAATAAACTTTCAAAGGAAGAATAACCCACGTACAGTATAAGTATAACCCACGTATAGTGTAACAATTAGCCGGCACCACACTTCATATAGACTCTACTGTAGAGATTGCGAAATTGAGAGAAGGGACTGGGATTTTATATTATCGACACTTTTGAATTTCAAGATCGGCGTTCCCAAAGCAAGAAGTGGGCTGGAACCGCAGAATTTCCTCTCTTTTGGGACTCGGTTCGAGAAGTGTCAAATAATAAGGCGGAGATTAGGAAGATTGGCTCGTGAGTTGGGACAAGGCATGTTTGTTTGCATACAGTACGCATACCAACAATACAGAGTTCTGGTACACACCTGGGCAGTACATACAGTACATACAGTACGTACAGTTCACACAGTACACACAGTGCTGTACCCCGACTGCCTACCTACTAGGGATCCATCCGGTGCCAATAACAGTACGAAGTGTGAGATTGTGACTTCGGATTTCTATCCGATCTGACACAACTAAGACCCTGGAACCTTTGCAGATATCGGTGGAAACACCACATCGAGTTGGAAGAGAAAGAAAGGTCGATCAATCGTTCGACTCGGACTACGCGACACTACAGTGCAGTACCGCGACTCTCTAGCAGCTTGTCGTTCTAGGTTATACTTCGTACCTGTACGGAGTTACTTTGCAAACTGTTTATACGGAAGAACAATTGACTTTCCCCGTTATTCTTCTCCTGTAATCTGTGCGGCGAGTGGATCTCTTGTCTTCTCCTTACGCCCCAAACAAGAAATAGGCTCTGGGATTATATTTCGGGAGATCTTGACGAAGCCGAATATTCTTTTCGGAGGGCCCTTGTTTTGTTTTTTGGCTACTGCTTAAGGTGAGAGCATTCATATATATTCACACGCACGTCAAAACGAGATCGGTCGATAGCGTTGGTCTCTTTGTGATTGTTCTTGAATTGTTTTTGTCTTTCACAGCATGATTCAGCATGTCGGATCCGCTAACTCTTCGACCGAAAGACTCTATAGAGTCATTATACATCTCCGAATCTTCGACCGACGACGAGGGTTTAGAGTTCAGGGCCGAGCCAGGAAAGGCTGACGGTGCTTTTCTTACAGGTGTGCGGAGGGGACTTAGGAAGTTAGGATCTGTTTCTGGTAGTAGCCGTGGTCGACCGTTTAATATTCAAACAAGCAAGAGCTCGACGCCGGATCTTTTTCCACGTTCAGCAAGTACCGACCAATTCCTCTTGCCGCAGAATGATAGAAAGTTGAGTTGCGCAGATCTCGAAAAGCCCCTTCCAACACTGCCAACAACTCCTACATCACCAATCATCGAAGACGTCGCAGGCGATTCCCCTGACACACCAAAAGCTCTGGAGTCTACGTCGCGACCTGCTGTGACAGGTGGTCTAACTAGCCCCTTGGATTCTACAAGCGCAAACCCACCTAGCGGATTCCAATCGACCTCGGGTATACAAAAGGTGGAAATGAGCAGTAGTCAGACTAGTCTCTCTACCTCGAGCAGGCAGGATGGAGGTGAAGGGGCTGAGGATAATCGGGACAATGTCGTAACACCTAAAAGCAATGGACCTCCGTCGACTGCGCCATCGCCAGCACAACAGCCTCGGTCTTTAGCAGGCGGAGGAGCAAGTAGTTCTGGACCAACACCGTCGACACATCTGTCGGGACTCATGTGTAACGTACATCGCACTACTGGGAAAGAACCTCATCCCTTGGTTGGTGCTACAACTACAATATTGGGCGACAAACTTTACGTGTTTGGTGGTCGAATTCTATCCCGGACGCGCCCTTCCCTGACAGCCGATTTATACGAACTCGATTTGATACAAAGGCATTGGACCAAGGTCGAGACTACAGGAGATGTGCCACCACCAAGATACTTTCACAGTGTATGCGCCCTGGGCGATACTAAATTGGTGTGTTATGGAGGAATGTCCCCGGCTCCACCGCAGAGTCAGGCTCAATTGGCTGCGTCTGCGCAAAGTGGCCAAGATGCTCAGCCAGAGGTCGTTGTGATGTCTGACATTTACATATATGATGCACCGTCAAGAACATGGAGCTTTATACCCACGAATGATACACCACAGGGAAGATATGCTCACTGCGCTACGATCCTTCCCTCATCGGCAGCATTCGCATCTGCAAATGCGCCTTCGTCCGCATTACATCACAATCCTCAAGGGCCAAACCCCAATCAAGGTGTTATTGGAGTTAATATAGATGGTACTGGTGGTGCTGAAATGGTTGTTGTAGGCGGCCAAGACAGTGCAAACCACTATATTGAGCAGATAAGCGTCTTCAACTTGCGGAGTCTGAAATGGACTAGCACTCAACAACTTGGAAAGAGCTGCGGAGCATATCGTAGTGTTGTTGCGCCTCTTCCAGGCCACATCTCTGCAAAGATAGGGAAAGCAACACCCAATAAAGCAGACCATGGGATCACGAGTCAGGATTCACGAGAACCTGGGTCATCAATGCTGATATATTCTAATTACAACTTTTTGGATGTCAAGCTAGAGTTACAAGTCCGAGCGTCCGATGGAACTCTAGCGGAAAAGCCTATGCATGGCTCATTTTCACCTCCTGGTCTACGATTCCCCAACGGCGGCGTTATCGATACCAATTTTGTGGTTAGTGGGACCTATCTCACCTCTTCGAAACAGGAGTATGCATTATGGGCTCTTGACTTGCGATCTCTTACGTGGAGTCGAATCGATGCTGGCGGCAGTGTTTTCAGTCAAGGGAGCTGGAATCGCGGAGTTTTGTGGAATCGAAGAAATACATTTGTTATCCTTGGCAATCGAAAGCGCAGTCTCGTGGAAGATTATAATCATAGACGCATAAATTTCACCAATGTGTGTATGGTTGAACTTGAGGCATTTGGTTTGTATGATAACCCACGAAAGGCAGCCCCGATGTCAGGCTTTGTCTCTGCTAGTTCGCCTTTCACAAATCCCTTATTAAGTATAAATAGCAAAGCAGGATGGAATGCAGGGGGGCGCACGCTTTCGAAGGCAGCAGAGGAGTTGGGGCAAAGTGCCTTGGCTCTTAGGGAGCTGGCTGATATGGATATTCTTTGTGTTGGTGGCGAACGTATACCAGTGAACTCTCGCATTATTGCAAGAAGATGGGGGCCATACTTCGTCCAATTATTACGCGAGGGTACAGCAACCCAAGACGGCAACGACGCTGCTACACTGCGCCAAGAGAGTGTGTTTCGGCACAACCCCAGCAGAAATAGCAGTGTTACCATTACACCCAGTCTTGGTGGACAATCCTCAAATTTTTCCACCTCATCAACATTAAATAGCTCGGATCCCGCAGCTTTGGCTCTTCCTCCCGACTCGGGCTCATTGCCACCTAATTCTAGGCCCCGCACGCTTTACCTCCCCCATACACAGCTCACACTTCAATCTCTTCTCCACTTTCTCTATACATCGTCTCTTCCACCCAAAAATTCTACACTCTGCACTCCACAAATACTTTGCAGTCTATTACAATTAGCAAGACCATACAAAATTGATGGTTTACTAGAAGCGGTTGTGGAACGGCTACACGGTGTGTTAGACAGCAGGAACGCTGCAGCAGTCTTCAATGCTAGTGCGATGGCCGCTGGAGGCGGGCGTTCCACGTCAACGGCCTCAGATATTGCCGATCCTTGGAGTCTCAACCGGCTATCGAATGGAGCCGAGACCTTGATGCAGCTTGGACTTGATAACGAAATAAGCTCTCATGGCCAACAATCTCTACGAATCAATACCAGCGTAGGCAATCTTGGAACTGGCCAAGGAGAGAGAGGCCAAGATGATGAAGAGAGCATGAGTGCAACAAGCAGCGCTGCAAGTGATGTCAGCAGCAGTGACTTGAGCGGGAGCGTTAGCGCGTCGGATTCCGGGAGAGTTAATAGTGCAGGAGAAGTTTGGAGAGGCGATATTAGTGCTGTGATTGGACTGCAGAAGAGGGGACTCAGGGGTTTGATGGAAGGTAGAAGACTTCGAGAAAGAGGTGCGAGTGTAAGCGCAGCATCATCACAAAGAGTAGGATTGGGGATTGCGAACGGTTAATATGCAAATAGCTACTACGCTTTTATGAAGATTTATGACAATATGTAATGATTGCTTGAATATTTGGCGTTATATTTTGGACATTCTATAGACTATCTGCCATATCTGGCTTATCATGGCCAAAAATTCTGCTTATAATAGATACTTCATTATCTTGCATGATGTGCAAGATTCTAGAACACAGATTCACCAAAGTTCACATGTTATTGCATGCAGTGTGATGCAGGGTGGGAAATCCCCCACTACGTCACCGCTTTCAACGCCCACCAGTAACCGGCAAAATATTTTGCTTGCTCTCAACAATGATCGTCCGGGTAGTCTAACACAAATCAAGATTGTAGACTCGACAATTCCGACGATAATTCCATCTGTGCGGGATCCCCTTTGAAGATTAATTTCAACTCGAGAATTTTTCTTTTCTCTTCTCTTGTCTTTCTGTTCTCTACAGCACAAAACACACGAAAATTGCGCCAGGAAACTTGGGGAGATATGGCGGAAAATTACATCCTGCAAGTTACTGCAGGGTCAGGATACGATATCAGTCAACATCAGATTGTCCCCGTCAATCAGGCACAGAGTGTGAAGATTGACAATGAGCTTTGCGAAGTGGATTTGAACGTTCGGATTCAAGTATGTCATGACTCGCCCCTCGGCCCTCCCGTCCCCTCCCCCCAAAGATAGCGGAGCTCCCCAACTAAAGCGTGCGCGCGCGCACCCTCGCAGGACTATCGCGGGCTCCCCCAGTCCTCGCCCGCCACCTCGCCGTACTTTGATCGGGCGCCGCACGACCGGAATCGCGACCAGTACAGCATTGGGTTTCGCTTCCGGCCGAAACGCGACGTCAGCGCCGACGATCTGGTCTTTGGGAATGATTTCGATCATCCGATTCGGGATCGTCTGCCGCCGGGGTTCAATGCGGCGTTCCGCATCGTGAAGTGGATGGTGGATCCGGGGTTGGATGGGGATGTTTATGCGGATGAGCCGTACCTGTATGGGCCCGCGGCAAGCTCGTTTAACGTGCTGTATGTTGGGGAGGGGGAGGGCGAGGAGGAGGGCGGCGAGGAGGGTGCGGGGTTGGTGTTTGAGGAGGGGGGCGATGAGGAGGGCGAGGAACATCGGCGGGAGTGTGGGATTCCTGATGGGGAAGCGGCGAGGAGGAAATATTTCTTGACCGAGGCGAATAGGAGGGAGTGGGATTGGGAGGAGGGGAGAACTTATGGATGTGATTTCTTCAATGCGTATTTGGATTTCAATAGTAAGTTTGGGTTTGGGTTTGGGTTTGGGTTTGGATTTTGGGTTTTGACTTTTCTTGCCCCTTCCGCTGGTGGAGAGTTTGGTCCTAACTCGATATCTTGATTGATAGGCTTCTCCGTCAAATTGCCCGGTTACTCGATGCCGATAATGAAGTATTGGGATGGACAAGGTCTCAGGTTAGTCACTCTCCCTCCCATCCTCCCTATCTTCCCGCCTATTGGTGTTCGTTTTCCTTGATCCCATTTCTCTGCCGAGCGTTTTGATCTTGCGTGCCAACCTTGTCTTGTTTTGATATTAGGAAAGAGCAAAAGCGCTCACACACGCTCAGATACGTCCTGAAAAATCGCAAGACGGGGGAAGTCTTATTTGTGGTGCTCTTTACGCTGTACCTGAAAGAGGATGTGGATGAAAATGGAAAGTTGAAGGATGGGGTGGAAGGGGGGAAACCTTTTGATCTGCTGCCTAAAGAGGTTGCTGAGAAACATTTGAGGGAGAAGAATGGGAATGAGGAGGAAAGGGTAAAGAAGTCTACAAATGATGATGATGATGACGATGATGACGATGATGATGATGATGATATTGATTAAGAAAATGAGGGAAAAAATATCAAAATATAAATGTAAGATAGATAGATAGATGGATGAATAAATAGATGATTGCCTATCTAGATATTGTGATCTGTATCCAAAGTCCAAAGTCCAAAGTCCAAAGTCCAAAGTCCAATGTTCAATATCCAATATCCAACGTCCAATATTCAACATCCAACACTCAACATCCAATGTCAATATCAATATTCCAACGTCCCAATATTCAACATCCAATCCTCCCACCCAGCACCCAGCCCCCGCACAACCCAAGACAAATACATCATTACACAACAAGCCGGAGTCATGTACTGAAAACCTTGAAACTCCAATAATTAATGACCCAACCATTCATTGCCACCCGCGCACCCCCACGCACCCAATCCAATCCAATCCAATCCAAGCAATGAATGAATGAATGAATGATTGAATGACTCGGATGAACGAGTGACGAATGATTGATTGTTGAATAAAGGTACATACATACTTACAGTACCTACTTACCCTACCTACATACATACAGCACTTACTAACAATCATCCAAGCTAAAAATCAAACGAAATGTCGGTTCTGCACCGGCATTGGGGGTGCGTGGTGCGTGCGGTACGTATGTATGTTTCGTGCAGTGGATTGATTGATTGATTGATGGGGAGATGGGGATTGGCTGTGGGCTGTGGGCTGTGGGTGTGATGTGAGTGTGTGTGAGTGTGTGTTATATTTATTGTTTTGTGTGGTTTTGCTTGTGTGTGGTGTGTGTATAATATGTATATATGTGTATGTGTATGTGTATGTATGTGTATGTATGTGTATGTATGTGTGTATGTGTGTATGTGTGTATATATATTTAGATGTATATATAGATGTGTATATGGAAGATGTATGTATATGTATATTATATGTCCACGGGTATATGTATAAATGTTCTGTGAATTCATTCGACTTGATTTGAATCCTATTATTTATTCTTGATATTGGATCTTGGATCTTGGATCTTGGATGAATAGATAGATGGACGGATGGATGGTGAATGAATGAATGATGAATGCATAATGGATCATTTTGATTTTGCGGGGGGGAATTGATGTTTGGGGGTTGTTGGTTTGGTTATGGGTGGGGAGGGGGGGTAGTGTGTGGTTTTGGATGGTGATGGATGGATGATGGATGGTTGGTTGTTTGATGGTTGGATGGTTGGATGGATAGACAACGGATGGATGAGATGAAGAGATTGAAGAGATTCGATAATTATTGGTACATATCCTCCATAGGTAAAAAGGTGATGAATTACTATAAGTAGGTAGGTAATTAGTAGATACCTAGATAAGGAAAAGACATTCTCAAGTTCACCGTCGCTTTTTTCCGCATAACGAACAAGGAGAGGACCCTTGGAATGGATCGAAGATGATTGATTGATGATTGATTGATTGATTGATTGATTGATTGATTGATTCTATTGATATGGATGGAATTGATGCTTTGATTAATATCCATGAATAGATTACGGAGAGTAGTTCTATTTGTTCTATCTATACTGGACTGAGGGTTCCAGTTTGTGCGAATAGATCGATCCAATAGCCCTGTAGATCCATCCACAGTTGAAGTTGGATATTTATTTGCATTGATTATTAAATTTTAAAGTCTACATGTATTAAATACAAGATACAATAGTAATTTAATAAATCATCTCTAAGTACTATTTATTATTTAAAATCATAAAGGATATAAAATCATAGACATTATATAAAAAGGATATAAATTAGGAAGGTTGTATTTTTAAATCTATAGATATTATTATATTTTTCTTTTAAATACCTATTTATTAGTAGCTGATCTATAATTCCATTACAATTTACGAATTCTCGTAAATATGTCTAAATACCTATCTAGTATATACGATCTATCTACAACACATAATTACTTAATTAGATAATTATTAGTTATTTCCCTCAATCAATCGTGTTCATCAAGACTTCCTCGTTTCTTGATTTCCTCACAATTTCACTCTCAATCTTGTAATCTCCAAATAACATCCATAAACCAATTAATATAATTCATATTTTAGATATTATTTCTAAATCTTTTTTTTTCTCTTCCTCCTCATCTTCCTCTTCCTCCTCTTCCTCTTCCTTCTCGTCTTCCTCTTTCCTTATCCTCTTCTTCTTTCCTCTTTCTCTTCCTCTTCCTCTTCCTCTTTTCCTTTTCCCTCCTCTCCTCTCCCTCTCCCTCTCCCGCTTCCTCTTCCTTTTCCTTTTCCTACTTGTTCATCTTCCATTTCCTATTTTCTATTCCTCTCTTCTTCCCTTTCTCTACTTATATTATCGTCCCAAAATACAAGTATATGAATTCTTAAGAGAAACCTCATCTATACATAGGTACATACTACATACTACATACTACAACATACATACGAAAAGGATTTGTCGATTTCGTCGTACACAGCCAGCGCAAACCCTCCATCAACGAGTCAACGAGTACAAGGAACAACACTGCCCACCTCCTAACAACTTGTCATTCCAATCAACCATTGAAGATAGCGTATCACCACTACTAAATTATCCTCACGAGTTCTACGGATATTTCATCCATCATCTTCAATCATCTGGTCTCATTGATCTTCAAATATATTCCCGTAGGCTTTTCTGAGTGACAAAAGGAGCCTTCTAATCTACGACCATCGTAATCTCACCCACGCCACCATTTCAAACTTGACCTTTACTCAATCCATGATTTATCACGGTCATTGGCGTAGAGAGCAGAAGCAGACGCAGGAGCAGAAGCAGACGTAAAAAACATATACATATCAACATGCATTCAAGTCATCCACCGCGAGAGGATGAGCTTAGCCAGTCTTTCTTTCCCATCATGACCACCGCTTCAACCCCAGCTACTCCCGGTCCATCAACGCCCACCGTCACGCAGCACACCCGATAGAGCATGCCAAGGTCGATGATATTCTGAATATGAACACCAGCATCGACACCATTCCGCGACAAGAGTCTTTGGATGGGGAGATCGTCGAGCGACAAATCGAGCCGGATATCCTTGAATGGCAGAACCTTCGCCGATTCAGCAACAAGCCCCAAACTTCAGGTTCACCCTTGTGCGACCTTCCCGTCGAATTCACGAATGGTATTCTCGATCACTTGTTTGGTTTCAGAGCTGCGGCTTCGGCGAGAGTCATACCGGGAAGGTCCAAGGTGCTTCGAGGTTGGGGGACTGCCTTGAGACATTCAAGACGTCGGGAAGTCTCGAGTTGGCCCTCGTGTCCCTCAATGGAGAAATCTTATACAAGAGCGATTATATAGACATCTCAAGATCAGGGACTAGGGAATCCGTTCAGCAGTCTTGGATTGTTTTATGATCACCACATCTGTGTGTCTACGTAAAGCAATCGAAAATCTGGTTTCCGGTGTTTCAACAAAAGAAGCCCTTCGATCGTATCTTACGGACACCTTCGACCAATCCAGACCGTTCTACCCTAATTCGTCACTTGGCAGCTGCTGGCGCAGAGGCTACCAATAGTGTCACGTATCAAACCCCGGATAACAATTCCACCTATCAGATATCTTTCAATTCGTTCGAACACCTTCCCCGAGGCATGCATCTTGACTTTAGAAGGCGGAGAAAGAAGAAACCCCCTCAAGTGGGCAATTCTCCCCCAATGCCTCGAATTACAACTTCCCACCATCGAAACCGTGAGGACTCTGTCTGCAAGGGACAGTGGAATATCTACGTACAAATGAAGATTTCCAGACTATTGCGCTGCCTTACCGAACTCACGGAATGGCATGGATCTTACGCCAAACCGAAGTCAAAGGCATATCTTTGCATCGCGCAGATCACCCCTCGAATACCACAAAATATTACACATCTTAATCTCTGCCTAGAAAGGACTATCGAAGGAAAACCGCATCACCTGCTTTCTTCAAGAAGGTTGCCCTGCAAACACACTTCTGTGATGAATTGGCCAATCCATCCCAACTCTGAGCACTTGGCATACACCGGCAGATTTGTCGTGGATTCTTCGACATGGCAGCTAAACTCTCGAATCTCGTACCTCGAGATTGAAGAGTTATAGAACTTATTGTCAGAATTGCTGCCGCACCATACAACCATGGAATGACGGATCTGGCATAAGTGATATGACATTTATCTCAGCTTTCGAAGCATTGGTTTTGTCGAGCGTACGATCGTTAGACAAACTGGCGCACTCGAGTATCTGAGGATCAGATTATAGATCTCGTGAGTTGGAACATGTCTTGTGTTATTTGGTAATATTGACCTTGTACAGAATCTCAAGTCCCGCCGCTCAATCCGTACTTTGAACTAAAAAACATCGATGCACCGGAATCTGGACCCTATAATCGTCGATGCATTGGAGAAGAGTAGACCTACTGCATCATCATGAAAAAGCAGAAACTTTGGGTGAATTGGAGGTTAACAAAGTGGACAATTCATCACGCCTGCTACCTTTCAAAGTTCGACCTCTATCTATAAAAGTCTCGAATTATCTGCACTTTTCTGGTGGTATTACAATCGTATAGATGATATCACATCATTCACATCATATCATAAACTCGTATGCACATATGGGCGCTTTTAGCTAACGGAAGATCTCGTCTCGCTATTAGCATGGTTTCGTTGGAGTACAAGGAGTGTTGTAAATAGTGAATGGATGGATTGATCATTGAACAGAACACTTTAGTGAGGATTTGGCTTTGGCATGGCGGGAATGAATGGGAATGGACCAGGGCTGGAGCTGGAGCTGGAGCTGGAAAATTTTTCATCTGGCTTCAATAGGCGCGTTCTCTACTCCAGTTCCGGCAACAAGAGAAGAGATAGGGTTCCGTACAATCCATGGTTTTATCGAGGTTATAGAATGAAAGGTCGGAGATTGTATGTATCAAGTTCTTGGGTATTTTATACAGAGCTTATATTCAGGCAAACCTGCAACTGAAACCTAATGAGATCTATATCTGAAAAACGTAGAACCCCGATCAATAATGAAGCAACACTGCACTGAAGCCCTCACGAGATCTATATCTGAAGAAACAGTAGAACCCCGATCAATAATGAAGGCAACACCTGCAACTGAAAGCCCTCACGAGATCTATATCTGAAGAAACAGTAGAACCCCGATCAATAATGAAGGCAACACCTGCAACCGAAACCCCTCACGAGATCTATATCTGAAGAAACACTACAACCCCTATCATCATCCCCATTCAACCCAACCCCGACTCACACATGATATGTGCGTCCAGACGACCAACTCCCGTGCGAATCTCCCCGTCACTCACCATCACCATCACCATCACCATCACCGCTTATAGCTACCCTCCCTGCCGCTAAACGAATAACGAAATGCCACCTTGATCACTACTCTCGCAACGAGTGCTACCTATCTGCCTTCTGCCTGGTGATAGATAGATAGATACTGTATCTACAGTTCAGTTCAGTACAGTTAGTTAGTTAGTCGGTTAGTTAGTCGGTTTTTGATTATTTGTGGATCGAATCGAATGAGATGAGATGAGATGAGATGAGATGTTATATGTATAATATATGTATTTATATACGTATATGCATACATACAATATACTACCATAGCACGCCATAGCACAGAACAAACAAACAGCATTCCTTAACTTCCTCGGAATACCATCATTTGATATCCTTGGGTATCTTTTGATCCTTGTATATCGATAGCTGGATGTATGGATATGGAAGGGGAGGTGGAGGGAGGATGGATGGTAGGATGGTAGATGGTAGGATGTTAGGATGTAGGATGTAGGATGGTAGGATGGTAGGATTGGTGATAGAGGAGGAGGGGGGAGGATGCAGGGTGTATTTTGGGTTTATGATTTTTTTTTGGTTGATGTGCGGAGATGGATAACCAGAAAACGGCTAACCGGTAGAAACTTAATTTCCCAGCTTTCAACTCTGGTGTGTGCTATTGATGTATGTATATTGAAGTTTAGATGAGGGGGGGAAGTTGAAGGGCATGTGGTTGGTGTGGGTGTAGGTGTAGGTGTGGATATTGAAGAGTTGGGGTGGAGGGTGCAAGGTGCAAGTGAGTTTCATAGCTGATTGAAAAGGGAGATGGGGCGGGGCGGGGAATGGTGAAGTTTTGGTGGATTTGGAGAGGAGAGGGAGAGGAGAGGAGAGGAGAGGAGAGGTGGTCTTTATTGTTTGGGGTTCTTGTGGAGGGGAGAATTGTGGAGTGGTGAGTTGGGAGGGGGTGAGGTGGGTGGGTTGTTCTGCGTGGGCGTTTATGTGTGTCTAGGTGAGAGGGTTGAGAGGGTTGAGAGTGGTGGGAGGTGTAGGTGATGGATTCTTTCTGTGAGGGTGGATTTTTACCTTTGTGCGTGTCGTGGTTTCGGTGTTGAAAGCGTTGGGTTGGATGCTTGGCACGGGAGGTAGATCTTGTCATGGTGGGTGTGATGGCATATATATCACTCACTCGACGACATATCTATGCAAGATGTAGAAATGGAGAAATATCAAGGGCCCTCGGTAAATTCATCTCACTACATACTATGCGCAGCTTGCACTGATTCCAAACCCTACTCGCATCGGCGGCTACGTCGCATCGCTCGCGACAAACTACAAATCCTTCCTCAGATGCAATTTCACTATGAGCGGACTCTTTTGCCACAATAAGTAGATTTTTTGCTGGTCCCATTTGTCCATGCCGTCGCACAGCTCCAGGTCGAAGTTCCAGAGGATGCGGGTTATGGTGAGGAGCATTTCGGCGTATGCGAGACTGTGGGTGTGTTAACTGTTGTTTGATTGCTCGATGCACGAATGCATGAGTGAGATGGATAGGATTTGTAGAAACTTACTGTCGACCGATGCAATTTCGCCGCGGTCCCAAGGAAAATGGTTGGAATGCATCGAAGTTGTCGGATGCGTAGCGCGAATCCCCCATGAAGCGTTCGGGGATAAACTTGTCTGGGTCGGTGAAGTTTCTCGCGGATCGAAAGGCGGCCCAGTTGTTGACTGCGACGGTGGTCTGGTTTGGTTTGGCGGGTTAGTGTGTTGATGTGGTGAGATGGAGGGTGCGTGGTTGACTTACCTTTGCTGGTATCCATTTACCACATACTATGTCACCATCTGGCCAATGGTTCGTGGAAGTGCTATGGTGAGGCGGGTAGATACGCATAGATTCGTGGAGGACGGCCAACAGGTATGTTAAGTTGCTGACACCTTCAATGTTGATCTACATTGCAGTCATTATCGTCTGTCGGCGAAGTTTATTGTGGAAAATGAGGAACAAAAGCTGCATTAAGAAAGGAGAAGAATGTGTTTGAGGAAGAGGAAAGTGGGATTTTAGCCCTGGTAACAGAATGGGGTATGAAAGCAGTTTGAAATTGTGAACCGATTACGAACCTGATCTTCGCTGGCGAATGTTTCACGTATCATCTTGACAAGCCTCCTCAAAACTTCAGGATTCTGGAGAAGCCGATATGTAAGCCCAGATAGCACAGTGCCTGTGGTTTCTGAGCCGGCGATGATTAAAATGGCTGCGCTGCTGGTGATCTCGGCATCTGCAACATGGACTTTGTCTTGGTTTTCAAGATAGATGTCATGAAATCAGGTCTACTGGTATGGACTTCTCTTCTTCTCGCGACCTTTCGGTAACTAGTTGATTGTGAGCCTGTACCCGCTCTAGAAGGGATCCAGGGATGAAAAATTTTGAGATAGTCTTGAGAAGAGGCTGTCGACGTGTTGCCATGGTGAGGCTAGCTAATTTCATGCTATCGAATAATGTGCTAACCCAAGGATGGTGGCTTACTTTCTCGACGCATTGGAATGATTCGCCGAAGCAAAGGTCGCCGAAGATATCAAATGTTACCCAGTTGTACCATTTCGTCATATTGGTTGGCTGTGCAGAGGTTTCCTTCAATCTCTGAACCAGGGGAGATCGATGTATACGTTCATGAGAGTTTCTTGTTCGCGCATAGCTTTCTCGGAAAATCCATGAGATAGCACTCGGCGAAATCGAGGGTGGTCACTATTATTCGCAGATAAAATATTGGCAGCTCCTCCTGGCATTCCATCATAGAAATGTCTCTCCTTCTCCAATTGGGGCCTTCCCACGCGGTGTCCATAGATATCCTTGTATCCTTTGTGCAGAATCATATGATAGCTCATTTGGGGCAATTCGCACTACTTCCCCATACTTCTTGTGGAGTTCCAAGGTTTTAAAGCTAAGGTTTCCACCAATCAAGGCCCTAAGATACGGTATATATCTGTTGCTGCATATAATTTTGGGCCTGGAAATGAGGAGAGTGGGTGGAAGTAAATATTATAAATGCTTTGAACGATTGATACGAACCTGCCGTGTGTCAGTGATACTCATGGCTTTCGGGTACATTGGCGCTACTCACAATGATCAATGAAAGAAAGCTAATGATAGCATACTTTGCTGTAGAGATAGGCTCCAGATTTCTTCATGAGGTTGATCACAGCCATTTTTAAGACTGGCTCGGCTTTGATGTATTCAACCTCTGCTCCTCAAAGACAATAGGAAAGAATATGAAGTGAAAGTAATATCCAGGTACACCAGTAATAGCTAATCTCTGTAAAGCGAAGTGAGAAATATGTAGTCGCAAGACTTTTCAATGCTGGATGAAAGCTTTATAGGAAGAAGTCTCCAGCCGAGGGTCCTGGTCCATCTTGGATTCAAGTCTAGGATCCAATGTGACCATCCTCACTTCTGCCGCAATGATGCAATTATTCATGCACTGAAGTCATATCCAGAGAAACAAGGAATATAACCAGACTTACATTGAGGGGGTGTAATACCTATCCCGTAAAGGTACACTCTTGCAGATGGTCTTGATATCTCCAAGCACCTTCGCAGGCTCGCAGCTGCCGAGTTCATTCATCTCAACCATTGTCTTCCAGACAGACCAAACTACTGGTCAATATTCCATGAAGATAAGATATAACAAGCAAGGATCGTACGACTTCGTAGCAACTCCTCCAATTAGGCTGCGGTTACGGTCCTAATTGTATGATTGGGGAACAGTAGGGCAGTAGCCTTTCCTTTTGAACAAGAACCGCTAGGGCTCTGCTGTAGGACCTCCATACCTATATAAGATCTTCACCCTTCGTAGCTGACTGAGACCCTCATCAAGGACCTACGGAATATACCTTTCTTTGATTTTAGCTCCTTCTGGGTAAACCTCGCTTTAAAAGTTTGCATGTGATATCTTGTTGAATTCCGGATTTCCTATTCGGCGATGAAAAGTGCACCTGCAGCGAGTCGACAGATCGGATGGACATCCATTTGAGCTTATATGAACTCGGAAATAGATAGGATGGATTAGTAGAGCATAGATTATAAATCTATATAAAAGTTACAAAAATTATATAAAAAAAGAATTATTTATAAATGATTTATTTATATATTAATGAAAGATAAAAAATAGAATTATAAAAATTTATAGAAATTATATAAAAACTGATTATTAATAAATTATAAATTATTTTTAAAAAAAATTATATAATTATTATATATAAATTTATATTGATTGTATTTAAATTAAATTAAATTAAATGCTGATATATATATATATATATATAGCTCTTTAGATATTTTTAAAAGTACTTAAATAATAAAACAAATATATATAATAAAATATTTAATTTAACTTCAAATTAAATAATTTCTTCTTTAATAAAAATTATACTAATTAATATATATAGTAGAAAATGTAGATTGTAGTAAACTAATCTTTATTAAATTTATTTAAACTGTTTACTTAAGTCGCCTACTCTACTTCTCGCCACCCCCCCCCCATTTAGCCAGCATTTCACACCAAAAACGGCCATTTTAACGTATATTATAACTCTACGAAAAATAAAATATATATTTTTTAAATTTTAACTAAAGCTTTTATATATAATTATTAATAGATTCTGAAAATCTTAAATTTTTGCGCGAGTTTTCTACAAAGAGTAATAAAAGATTATAGAAAATTAAAATTTTCGGTTTTGGATTTGTATAGAAATCACATACAAAATTGAAACTTTGAAATAAATATTTATAATTTCTAAACAAAAATAATTAAAAATAATCTATAAATTTTTATAAAATCTGTTTAATAATATATAGTAAATAAGCTATTTAAAATATATATAATAATTTATAACTATTAAATAAATTGAAATTATAAATTTTTTATGTAAAATTTTATTCGTTAAAATCTAAGAATCTATATTAAACATTTATTATTAAATAATAATATATTATTAAAATAAACATATTCGATTAAGATTAGATTTTAAGATTCTTTAAATTTTTTTAGATTATTTTTAGCTATTTTTATTAAATAAATATAATTTTCTTTTTAAAGATTTTGATTTTGTATAGGATTTACATACAAATCTAAAATTAGAATTTTTAATTTTTTATAATCTTTTATTACTCTTTATAAAAAAATTCGCAAAAAATACAAGATCTTCAAAATGTATTAATTAATATATATTAATTTATTATTAAGAATCTTAATTGATTATATTAATTATTTAAGAAGTTATTAATACGTTAAAATGGCCGTTTTTGGTGTGAAATGATGGCCAAATGGGGGGGGTGGCGAGAAGTAGGGTAGGCGACTTATAGCTATACTAACTATACCGCTTCTACTAATAACGTTGACTACGCTAGTAATATCGCTCTTATCGACACATTAAGGATATCGTATGATAGTCATTACGGAAGAAGTCGGCGACGACAGAGCTGACAGCCTTGGCGTGTCAATAGGAACAACGTCGCCAGCGTAGCCAACGTTGTTGGCAAAAGCGGCTTAGATAGCATAGCTATAAGTACCTAGGTAGAGAGTATTAGTTAGTTTCAATGAAGATCAGCTTTACCATGATCCACGTTTTCTGCCATATCGGCTCCATCGTCGCCGACTCCTTTCGTAACGACCATTATAATATATTTGTATTTGAATTTACTTTTCTTTATTTATTTAAATATTAAATATTATTATATATTATTATATTATTATATTATTATATTATTATATTATTATATTATTATATTATATATTATTATTATATATTTATTATATTATTATATTATTATTATTATTATATTTATTATATTATTATTATTATATTATTATATTATTATATTATTATTATTATTATATTATTATTATATTATTATATTATTATATTATTATATTATTATATTATTATATTATTATATTATTATTATTATTATATTATTATATTATTATATTATTATATTATTATATTATTATATATTATTATATATTATTATATTTCTTTAAATATCCTTTATTAGATCCTTAACGTTTATAAAACGTTTTTTAAAACATTTTTGAAAACGGTTTGAAAATGGTTAAGATTTAATTTACAAAATTATAAATCTGTATAAAATTACGAATTCGATAAAACGTTAGGTGGATGTGTATAACGTTTTGCAATCAACCTTTTTTTTTAAAAAAATGTGCTTTACAGGTCTACATAAGCTTAAATGGATGTTCATCCGACCTACATACCGCTTACATACCGCTTACATACCACTTACATACCGCTTACATACCGTGCAGGACTGGGTTTCTGCATGCATTATTGCTTTTTCCGTTGCACCCAAACATCGAAATCTCAACAATTTCAATAATTTCAACATCGTATATCGTACCATGGCCATTCATTCATTCATTCATATCCTCAAGTACCTGGGTAGCTAATAGACAGGTACTGTAACTCAAAGTGCTAAGCGAATTTTCTTGGCCATAGCCGAGTATTGTTGAAGTTCGTTTCCAGTCTTCTTTGGATGACCTAGGGACCCAAGAGTAGCACTTTTATGACAATATGCCATATGTCCAATATGACATATTGCTATATATAATATGGCGATTCGTTAGGTTTTGCATAAATGGCATCAAGTAGTTATGCGAATAAGAGTTATCAGCATTAAGAATCCACATTTCTCTTTTGAGCTTGGCCTGTTGATCTTACCTAGGTAGCATAACAAGCTAGGCTTATTTAAGCAAGTTACGGAATCCGAGCTTGTTTAAACGCATAGCCTTACGCAAGCATATTCGGATATATCACAAGTTTACAGTATCATCGATGTCGTTGTTATTATGTATTGAGGCTCTTCAGGATCTAAAGTGGTTAGTACGCTACTAGAGAATAAGGGGGCGACAGCGAAGTAGCAAAAGCAATTCTTCGACGAATGGGAATAACTTCCGTTAATGGATGGAATGATTTCCTTTAATGAATGGAATAATTCACTCTCGATACAATGATGATGATATCGATAGTATTGAAGAGAAGTTGATAGTGTTAAAGTGAAGTTGATGATATCAAAGTGAAGTGAAATTGAAGAGTCGAGGTGGGATTAAGAATGTCATACTAGTATTTTAAAGTTAATATAGCAGTTGAAGCTATTTTGAAACTAATATAGTATTCCGAAAGCTTTTCAATGTCAACGTTTCAAAGCTTTTACCACTATATGCATAAAATACACGCTACAACAGGAGTTAGGGAGATTCTGCAATTATGTGGCATATTGCCTTGAAAGTGGTACTCTAGGGTGAATTGCCGCACCAGAATATCTCTTCGCAGAAACGCAAGATTATTATCATGTCTCCTAAGGAGGGCTTGTAGTCTAAGGTCAAGTTTTAAATAGATCTTCCGGATGGACTTCTGCTTCCGAGGGTGATAATATGGCCAAGTTGCTCGCGAGGCTGTTCCGGAAGATCAAGGAAGACCCTGATATTGAGCATACGAAGACAGGACTTGCATATGTGGTTGATTGAGCTTCAAGTCAGAACCCCCACTGTACATTTAGTCAAACGTCTCACCGATGGTATCTTTCGAAAAGAAAAGGCTGACCCCAGATATGTGACTTGCATATCAGGCAAGAGAAGAGTAATGAGGTTCGAGTCAAAGTGTGCTGGAAAGTGAATTTCAAATGTGGGAAGCTTTTTGGGAGGTGGAGGACTACCTCGGGTATCCATTTCTACCATAGATTGGTAAAGAAAAGTCAAAAGTTAGCTGGAATCTAGATCATCACATTTCATGTCCTGATGGCCGTTCTAGATTGGAATTTTGGAATACTGAATGCCGAATGCTATATTTGATATAAATCGAAAACATCAATCAATCGACTAATGTATGACTTGAGGATTGTACATCTAAGCTGGAGACTGCTTGCCATTTCGAATGCACAAAAGAAGTTTCCTGGATTTGATATCAATTGGATGATCTGATCCATTTCATACACAACTTTCGACAGATAATAAGCAACTCATGAAATCGTGTAAATGCACTGCTCTATTTCTTCATATCTAACGTATCTGAGTTGGCAGATACGCTCTAATCATCTTCTAAAAACTAGTACTAATATACATGTCGTCAAGATGATCCACCTTTAATGCAATCGTCACGCCGTAATCCCTCATTAGAATATCGTTATATATAAAAAAAAACATTGAAACTATCCATTTTTTGCAACTTCCATTATCATCCTGAGTCGTGTTTTCTTCAGTTATGCAAATGCAACGAAAGCAGCGACAGTAGCAGCCGCTACAATACTCATGAATTTGCTTCCCCCGACAGCGACGCCAGCTGAAATCTCTCCGAGAATGTAGTTAGGTGCGTAGGTAACATCGCTAGTATCCACGGTACCGTTCCAGCAGTACCTGTTGAAACAAGTAGTGCATGCATCTGGAACGCTAGTATTCGTTTTTGTGAGTGAACGAGAAATAATGGCACAGGCGACACATGTTGGCCATTTCTGGATCGAGGGTAGAATTACCCATGGTAGCGACATCGTAACCATTTTCAATGATGAGATTGCGTTGAGTATTGTTGTAGGATGGGTCAAATGTGGATACGTTGGAATGAGTGATATAAGGGGCGTTCGGGATGTAAACAACTAAAGGTGTTGGTCCTGTGGAATTTGAGGCGTCACAGCCAAAGAAACTGGGGCGTTTGTTGAGACCAAGATTGACAAAAGTGTTCTGGCCGGGGACTGCAGGGAATACTGTCCCATTCCCGATGGTATCATTCAGGGAACGTTCGTAGGTTGCAACGAGAGAAGTTCCATTCGGCCAGCCATAGGTGGTGTCTGCCGAAGAATCAATGGCAAAAATTACATCCACTCCACGGATAGGCTGGATAAGAGGGTAAAGAGGGATGTTCTGGCCATCCTCACCACCGTCGACCAAATCTAGCTGTGTAGATTGGGCATTACGGTTGGTGTCGTTGTTGAATCCATAAAAGGGGTTGGGGTTGATATTGCGCAATATCATTGTTAGTAAATCCTATTTTATCGAGAATCGTGCTGAACGCATTGGTGATAATTGTTGGAAGTCCGCTGGAGTTGGCTTGAATCAAGAATTGGTTGAATAGTGTGGATGAAGTGCCCATTACATAGCCAACCTGATCAAAACCACGAACGCATTGTTGGCCATTAGGAATGGTACCTCCAGTGAAATTTGAACCAATATAGCGAAGAGGTGCAAATGCATATGTCGAAGGATCCCAGGAACCAAGCTCAAAGGGGTTAAACTCGTACACGGTAGAGTTGAGAGATACAATCTCGGTGTATGGCGAACGACCATCTGCAACAAGGAACGGCATTGGAATATCACCATTTGCAAAGTTATCTTCCAGTGCGATTGACGAGAAAGTATAAGCTGGTCCACCATCCGTAGCATTAACGAGTTGAAATGATAATGCGCGTCCCCAATAATCGGTAATAGAAGTGTTGAAATCAAGCCCGGCATTTGCTTTCCCCTTGACCTGCGACTCAATGGTGCTATAGTAATCAGCAGTACTCAAAATCTGAAGTCCGTCATCGTTGGGTCCTTCGAAGATAGAATTGTCAAAATTCCACACATTAGAACCATCTCGTAAACTTTCAACAGTGCTAAAGTTATTGGTGTAAATCGAGCCCACTAGCCATCCACCACCAGAAAGACCTGCAAGGTAAGTTGTAGCTTGTAAAAGACCTCCAATCTGACCCGTATTTGTGGAATTTGATGTTCGATTATCGGCGGCAGCGACAAATCCAGCACCATTCATCAATGCACGATAACCTCCTCCAGAAATGGCTATACCGATATTTGGCAAAGTGGATGCATTGCCTGAAACTTTGTTGATATATGCAGTCGCATCGAATCCAGAAATGTTCATCCTTTCGAGGAAACTGATCATGGGCTGAATGGTATTATTTCTTCTTAACTCAAGCCATGACGTTTCATTGGCAGATAGCTCACTGGCTTCTCTGATTCTCGGTCTCGTACTGGGGCAGTCTACGGCCCCTGGTGTGTAGCTTCCTGTTGGTGAGTCTGGCAGTGCACGCTTTACAGCTACCATAGGCGCAGCCAATACTTCAGCAGCAATGATTTTGGGAGATTGCTCTCGAGGTACAACCAATTGACGAGCTACAATCGATTCAATTAAATCTGAAGCCAACACGTCATCAAAAAGATATACATACCATCACATAATGAAGAGAGTGCAACAGATGCAACGATAGCTCCGAAGCCTTTCATATTGCCTTGTTACCTAGATAGGCAAGATACTCAAGAGTTATGAAATTCGAAATCAGATCAAGAGATTCCAGGTTATCTGAGAGAGCAAGTAGAGAGTATTAAATCTTAAAACGGGCGGAGATGTATGAAAGTATATTAAAAAATAAATTAAATGCAAAACTCTCTTTGCAGTTGTCGGAAGAAGATGATGTTTTGTATCAAAAAAGGCCCAAGCCAAAACTAAAGCCAAAACTAAAACCAAAACTAAAAATCAGGAAAGAGGTTAGCACTGAGCAGTGGCTCGGTCGGTTTATATGCCTGTATGACGCAGGTCAACAACCCTTTTTCTACCTTATTAGTTGAAAAGACGACTTGGTATCTTTGTACGGAGTCGTATTCTTTAGTGAATTGGTGCGGGAGATCTACAGGGAAGTCAAGAACGGTCACTTACAGGAGGATTTCCGACTAATTGGTAACTTTCATTTGATTCGACAAGTCAATGAGCTAGTCGTTCAAGTATATGGAGTACGAGTACCTGGTACCAATGAAATAGATGCTTGGAAAGAATCCTCGTGCTTTGACCCTGACCTTATGAGCCGATGCAACGAAAGTAGTGCGGTGATTGATGTTGTTATACCCATAGGACTATATATACTTCACAGCCTTGTGTGGAAGATAGAGATACAGTAGAAAAGACTACCTAGTCCGTACAGTTCTGTGGGTATGTAAGAACGGCGGCCAATGTACTCTGTAGGCAAAGATGATAGATATATACGCAGGGTAGGCCCGCGGGTATTGCTAGTTGTCATCACTTGGTTGTCCTCCGGTCATTTCTCGGGTAACCCTCTTTAACGCAAGGGAAAAATCGTTGGTTTCGAGCAGGTAGGTAACAGGTATGGAATGCTAAACTGTAAAAGTAGAAGGCTGCGAGAAGGAATACACGCGTAAAAGTGGACAAGCTAAATCATCTATCTACGGAGTATTCAACGGATAACCGGCCTTTCCAAGGTTCCCTTCACTAGTTCTATACTCCATAGACTGAGCAGTGAGCAGTCCAGTGCCGTTGTTTTGGGTAAACTAGTTTGACAAAGTCGGCTTTAGTCGATTTACAGTAATTACCTAGGTCCTGTATCCTTTACTAAAAGATCCATCTCAGCGCTTGAGTTGGCAGAAAGCCAAAGATTCTGCGATGAGATAATTATGTAAATGCAATCCTCCCTCTACAAGGCGCAGCTCAGTACAGTCATTCCAGAACCCAATTTGACATGATTGGATCAAGGGACACATACTGAATGGGGGCGGCTTGGAGAATGCGAATGAAATGAGAACCCCTGTACTCCGTACTCGTAGAAAATACTTTTCCTTTGAAAGTTCTCGAGATTTAGAGTTTCCTGGGATGATAACGCAGAATGCAATACTGTATGTAGTATGTACTGTAGACTGTAGTAAAATAATACGGCAATAATATTACATCAAACCCTTGGGGTGCAAACCTTGAATTCTTGATCGTATTGTCGCATATCCACTCACACGGAAGATGGTAATTACTGTATAATCGAGTACTGTAGATATCCATCTATATGTGCGGAGTACAGAGTACCCGACGTAGCTGGAGATAGATAGATACGTAAGGTTAGATCGATATGAACGTCATTGAATAGATGATTTGTTTATAAATCTTGTTCAGTAATAAGCTGCTAATTCAATATTTGACGTTTTTAGATCTGTCATACAGTATTTTGACATGTAATTCTTTCAATTTATCAAATAAATGGTAAGAAGGTAAGGTCTTATTACGTTTGTTGATGATGATAACTTATGATCGAGAAGAAGAAGAAGAAGAGGAAAGTGTTTGTTGTAAGATTAGTTTGTAGCGAGTGGGATTGTATTGGGTACGACCCCCGATTCGGCATCTTCGGTAAACACGTGAATTAAGGGGAAAATGATCGACAGGTAACCATGATTTGATTTTCACGTTCATCACAGATTCACAGTCACTGATCAAAATAATCAAAATCTCTTGAACAAAGCCAAATGATGTTTTGTATTAATGTTCAACTGTATACATACTATGCTAATAGTCAGTCAAAATGATGCTGCCATTACCGACCGACCGTACTTACTACTTATTAGTATCCGCACCTATGCGCGCGCTTCTTGGCCTGTATGCACATGTGTGTGTGTGTTTGTTTGTTTGTTCATTACTAGAGGAAAATACCCTGCTCGGAGGCTGACAATCTGACTGTATGTCAGTAATACAAAACGTTCCTGGTTAGAGATTTGCTCAGCAGTCCGGACATTGATATACGAATAACATAAGATATAATATACATTTATAAGCATCTTTGAGAACTATTTTAATACTAAATAGCCAATTAGATCAAATCATTTATGATACTGTATATACTGTACACTGATCATCTCATGTGTGTTCATTCTTAGAATTCTAGGGGCTCTAGGGGATAAAGTCAACTCGTACAGTAGATATAGTTATTAGTCATTATTCTCGAAGATCGCCATGCGCAAGCCACCCATCTTACTACATCTTACCGCACCCGATGCTACTTAGTAATCCTGGTGTACATGTGCGAAGTGGCACCCAAACTCTTGGCCATTAACGCAGCGACATGTCGAGAAACACAGTCTGAGCTAATCCTGCCCTTGCCCTGGATTTGTGTTTGCTGGCATGAAGACAGTTTGGCTGCGGAAAACCTGCAATGGAGACCGGCCTTGAGCTTTCAGACATTTCTCTATCGTATATCAGTGTATGCCTCCAATAGAGTGATCTTGCGACATTCATGTTCCCCAGTCATTCCAGAACGAATGAAAAACAAATATTAAATCAACGTAACAACAGCACAACAATCATCAAGTCTAGATGGACCAACCTTATCAAGTGCTGCCCTGGCTACAGCAGTATATATCGAATCGTCGCTAGCATTTAAATATCTCGAAAGCCATTTGGGAAATCATATCCTTGGTCAATCACGGCCAGCGTCTCGAAGCTCCTATCCTAACCATCTGCTTATACTTGTGAATTTCCGTCCATTGCATCCTATCCCATCCTTCAAGCTGAAGGAACCGATCCTCTTCAAATCAAAATGAGAATAGGGTGAAGTTTGGAATCCTTCATTACTGCCGCATATTGTACTTGTTTCATGCGATTTTATTTATCTGATTCAAATGATTTCATGAGATGAATTGTGGTTTTTGTACTGGAGTAACAAATTATATAAGCCCTTTCATGATAATACTTCAGTACCGTTGAAGCATGTATTCAAAGAAGCGCTGATTTTGATTAAACCCATTCTACAAATCTTGTTCCTAGCCCCCTTGTTCTCTATTCCTTTGCATTCTAATTGTTATTAGTACTCTATCTAACATCCGATTTCTGTGCTCAAAATCGGCATTAGTATCTTGGTTAGTTCCAGGGATCAATGTATTCGTTATTGATAGCTTCCGAGGCATGGCTTCATTCAGACTGAAGGGGAACCGCTCTTTTTTTTTTTTCAAATCTATTCCCCAGTTCTCGTTCAAAAGCTTGCGATTGATATCGCAATCCATTCTCTCCAAGGAAATTAGTGGGGGCTGGACCCATTTTCCATGGACATTCTTGATAAAGTCATCTTTCTCATTCGCTTTGCGAAAGGAGAGAGCAGTCATTCCTCCGTTCCGGCCGTACACTATCTTAGGATGAGTGCCTTCGAATCGAATTGTCGATTGGTGTTCAGTTATTTAATTACCATGGACAGACCACGAAACATAGAAAATGTTATCGTTTAGCGTCCAAACGACGATATGCTCCCGACTGTGCTTGTAGCTTTCTACCCATCCAGAACCACCGCTTCCACCTCTTGACCAGTAGCCAGCATCTTTCTCGAAATAGTAGCCGTAATGATACGCACACCATCCATGGTTGCAACGCTGGCGGACGTAAGTCTGACTATGGTCGAGTCGGGATGCGTCACGACACTCGAATATTTCCTCTCTTCTATCTGCTTCGAGACCATTATTCACGCGTCCAGTGACATCGATGGCTGCTGTTTAGTAGCAACTGTCTATGCCGAAATCGAGGATTGGCTGAAATCTTAAAGCACCTTCAGTAGCGGAGATTGGAAAAGGTGTAAGCAGGTTGGCCGTGCAGCAACCGAGGAAAGTAGCAAGTAAACCGAGTTTTGGAAGTGCGAAGAGCAGCATGATGACCATAGGTCTTGATCTTGAATGCGTCATGAACTGTTCGTTTGAGGGGTGGAACAGAATCTCGTGGTAGTTTATCGTACCCAGTAACGGTTGTCAATGCAAGGTGGGTTTGTTTCGAGGTCTAGTTTAATTTGGTTTCGCTTGGCTTTATACGATTGTTGGTATCCCAAGCGAGCTGAACAGATCGATATATCCACAAACCTGCTATAATTTAAGTCAGATGATCATACTCTTTGCAGCTACACAGATTCCTCTCTGCCAAGCATGAACGCCATGATATGCTGTCTTCAGTGTTAAATCATGCCGGAATATAGCGTTCTGAATGCATGTTTACAGTGGGCTTTTTCGATTGGCCTGAGACTGACGTGATCAACTTATTGGCATAAGAACTCTAAGTTTCTTAAGCAGGATAAACTGCGTCATTACATCTGACTACTCCAAGAACTGACTTTGCCACGTGAAAGTCCTTTTCTGAACCTGTCAGATCTTTAAATAATCAACAGCATCTTGAGAGGACGGCGAAAATGGGCTTAGCTAGCTCAACTTGGCCGAATAACGTGGCTAATGTATCTTTGGGATCATGTAATGATTGATCCAATAGGAACCTGCTGTCATCATGCTAAACTATGCATCAGATGAGCTGAGCCACGCGTGGTGTTTAAGCCTCTGATATAAGCTGGCTGTAGGAATTGATATATTGCGGGGACATTTGATAGTTAAAAATTGTACCATGTTGGCAATCCCCGATGGCATTTTGTCGTGTATTGAGAGATGCTTCGCTTGATTTGACGATTTCGACGTGTTCGACTGGCCTAAATTTGACTGGGCGTTTCTCGAAAGTTCGTAGCTTGTTGTATGATACATAGGGTTAGTGGGAAGGGCATTATATGAAGAGAAGGACTATCATCTGGGTTAATGTAATTAGTCAACAAATTGCAATCACCTCAGAGCTCAAAAGCCAAAATAAGAGAATAGCGCCAGCATTCTTCTCCCAGCAAGCAGAAGGATTTTGAAAGACAATCGCATCTCCGTCGAGTTTTATAACACCCACAAAGATGTTGAGTTTCTCTCCATACCCAACTCACACGCACAAAGAACACCCGACGAAAACCTAGTCTTGGCCGACAGCGGCATAGGCCAAGGTACCAACGGCGGTTCCACCTCCAGCGACGTATGGACCGGCCTGGGCCTCGACACGTGAAATCCAACGGCCATGGTGCGTACCGTGGAGCGGCTCCTATCCCTGGGGACAAGCCAGCGGTGTTTCCGCAACCATGCCCAATGGCGATGTCTTCTCGGTGTTTATTGATCGCAATGTTAAAGATCCCAATCCGGCTGGCGACGCGTGGCATAGAGTTGAGGAGGATCGGCCGCTGAAGTGCTACTCGTATCATTGGGATAAGGTGTTTCGGCTTGCGGACGGGAAGTGGTGTTCTAGTGCATATGTGTGTAATCATCGTGGTCAACCATATGTTGCACCGCCTGTTTGCGATGCCCTGTGATGGTTGTGATATTGCGGAAAGAGGGAGATGGTGGGATTTTTACGGAACTAAAGGGGGGGATGGAGAAGATAGGGATAGAGCTTGGGTTGGGTTGGGTGATGTAGATGATGATAGTTTTCTCATCTCCTTGTTTCATAAGAATCTTATGATGTTGAATCACTGTTGTAATGATTTTGTGTCGTATATCGTATCCGACGGGATAACTGAAAGTCCAGTTACCATATTAGAGTTCACATCTCTCAGCATTAGATGATTATGTTTGCCGCATACTCGAAAGTTGTTGATTACCAGTACGATTTTTTTTGGAGTCGGCTCTGGATGTATGATCAAATATTCATGAGGTTGGATTTTCCGCTCTTTGCGTCGACGATTAATCCTCCCAATATTCAACACTTGCCTCGAAATCGATTGGTATTGGCGACGGTTTCAAAACTTGATAGATTCTTGAGACATCGCATATACCCCTTGAGAAAACACCAGAAATAGATGAAGGCCGAGCAGAATGTCGGAATAATAATATTAACAATTTTACAAGAAGTATAGAGCTAGATACAGAGAGCTAAATGACAGCCATATCAAGTGATGCTCGCATGGGCTCAGACTCTTAACCAATATGGACAACTCTCTATCTCTTAAATCGATATATACAACCAAAACTCAGTTTCCGCCCCAGTGTCCCCTGAAAGGTCCGCGGCCGAATCCCTTGCCGCCACGGAAGAACCCAGTGGGTCGAGAAAAAGCAGGAGAAACATCATTCGCACCTGCCGCTAACGGTCAGCTCATGTAGCGATTGGATAGTCGGTCAATCTATGCAGAAACACATTGGGAGTAGAACTCATTTTGCTTGACGCAGGTTCCCGCAGAGCAAGTTTTTCCACCAGTGCAGTTGCCGTAAAGGGGAACCGTACCTGTTGAAGAGGAGGAGGCAGTGGCAGAAGGCTTGACAGATGTAGCGAAGGTGGAGCTGGAGACTTTGGTAGAGTGGACGGGTGCTGAGGTAGCTGAGGCGGGAACAGTAACAGCAGCGTGGGAAACGCTGGCAGTGGAAGAAGATGCGACAACAGAGGGTGAGGCAGATGATGCGATGACCCCGGGAGTGACTTCAGCAGCAGTCTCGGCGTTGGTTACCATAGGTGGAATGGCAATCTTGGCAATGGTCCAGGTGATTCCTCCATCGGCAGTCTCCATTTCAGTGTGTGTTACTCCGGTGCCGGCACCGAGGGTAGAGCTGAATGTGCTGTCTGCTGCCTTGAGGATAATGGTGCTGTCGAAGTAGTATTGGTGTTGATCGGTACCGGTGCAAGATACGCCATTGTTGTTGTCGCACTCGAGTGCAGTACCCCATCCGGTCATTGGACCGGATGTTTTGTTGTAGGAGGAGAGGAGTTTACCAGTAACGGCATCGCTCATGGTTTGTGTCCAGAGGTAGGTTTCAGAATCGACAAGAGTATAGTTGAGCTTGATACCGTTTTCGTAGTCAAGATCAGCGGTAGTTAAGTCTCCGACATATTGGTATCCGCTGCCATAGACCTCGGAGGAGATACACCAAGTGGTATCTGCTCCTTCTTGCCCACCACATTCACTTTCTCCAGCTGGGTATGAGCCAACAATAGAATTGAATTAGATCTCCAGTGCCATTTGAGATGCCCAACCAGGCAAAGAGATAGGCCTTTTGATCAGATGGCATCTTTCCGGGATAGATGGTAGTAGTTGTCTGGATGATCTCGTGCTTGGAAGGTCCCAAAGAGAAAGCTGCTCCCCAAGAGTCACGCTTGACGAATGAGTTCATGTTCGAGGCCACGGCAGTGGAAGCAGACAGCATTAAGCTGGCCAAGATGTATTTGTTGTAAGACATGGTGAAGGTTGTTTGGTGTTGTAGTTCTAAAAAAGAATGTGGTGAGATAGGGAAAGTGCAATGAATACAGGCCCTGCCTCTAATGTTTGAAAGAATGTAAGAAGTTGGTTTGTGAAGAAGAACAAGTTGAAGCTATCGAATAATCATTCTCATGGAAGACTTCCAGTTCAATTTGTACTTCCAAGAAACCCCGGAATAAATCAATACTTGACGCCCCTGTGAACTAATTAACGACATCGTAGCTATCGTGATTTCCCAAAGCGAACACCACTTAAGGACTTGAATCCACTATACAACAAAAACACATTCTGAGTGGCGGAGAGGTCCTGGTGCCATGCGTCATGTTAGTAGGGGGCTCGGTAGTTACGGTAGTGACTTATCTCCTTTGGCGCGAACTTGAAACTAATCCTGAAATCCTTTTGTTTAATGGAAACAATTTGAACTCCCTAGAACTGTTTCCACGAACGACAGGTACAAGCTTAGCTCGTTCTTGCAAGACTCCGTCCGAGTTATCCTTACCACAGGGCCACAGCTAATAAGAGTATTATACTATCAATATATATGTTACTCGCTAACATTATTTCCATAAAGATCAGTACTCCATGATTCGGCCAACGAGTTACGCTATTGCGTTTTGGAACGAGGGATCCAAAAATAAGGTACATAATTGGAATAATGAGCGATATGGATCATTTTGCTTCTGATTTTGCTTAGATTTTGCCGAAGATCATACTGTATCCAGCAAAGTCAGGCTGGTAACCCCCAAAATACTATTCTGTATATGTAATAGCATAACTTAGTTGACCGAATTTGTAATTATACGATAAGCAGGCTTGCTGTATCAAAATTCAGATATAATTCAGTCGGAACTTGTGAAAGTTGGAATTACGACTAAAGATGATAGATACGATCATTAAACGATGGGAATACCTGATATATCGTAAGCTGCTCAACAGGAGGAAGACATATTGACTTCAAAGTACGATGCCCTAGAATCCCAAATGTTCCTAGACCATCGACAGGATCCCAGTCTAGAACTTTACCCCCTGGTTGTGGCATCTCGAAACACTCATCAGCCCCTGATCAATTTCATCCCTTCACGCTAATTGGTCGGTAATCATTACCCGAGCTGTCGATTCGATAAATAATCCCGCAAACAAGCTTCTTCGAGTTGGCACTTAACGAGATAGACTTTGAGAAACATACTTTTATATACCCCAGACCAAGACTGCATCATGTTACGATTGAATCGTTTATCGTCCGGGAAGATAGGTTGAATGTTGAGAGACAGATACTGTATCTCGACTGCTATCAGTAATGAATCTTTCCAGCCACAGCCATGAGTCCACTATATATTTATTAGGATAGTGGGTACAGATTTCATATTAGCATTGCTACAGTATACAGGGTATGCAATTTGTACTGTGCAGTATAGGCTTGAGATGAACTATGCAGTACATAAGTACAGTACAGCTTAAATTCTCGTATAAATGACCTTCAATCAGTAGCCAGGACCAC
This sequence comes from Monilinia fructicola, assembly GCA_008692225.1. Taxonomy (NCBI): domain Eukaryota; kingdom Fungi; phylum Ascomycota; class Leotiomycetes; order Helotiales; family Sclerotiniaceae; genus Monilinia; species Monilinia fructicola. The sequence continues at coordinate 1,808,251 of VICG01000001.1, read as the reverse complement.
TGGGAATCACGAGTGTTTTCCTTTAGATTCCCAATGCCAAGAACATCAGCCCTATGCAAGGCAAAAATGTAGGTTAAGAATCGTCATCATCCTGTAAATAAGTAAGAAAAGAACCGTCTGATGGTGCCATCATCCTACCGGTATAATTCTAATTGTCAACTCCCATCGATCACACCGGAAAGTGAGTCCACCGGGGGTCCTCAAGCGCAGCATCTAATGTCGGCGAAAGAAAAATAATAAAGTAATCAAAATAATTGCATCGTTTGCGTTTCATCTGAGCTGGGATACACTTGGATTTCCAAGGTGAGTCCACCAGTCTAGATCCATGGATGCCTTCACAAAACATCTATCCGGCCGATTTACCGAAAATCTCCCCTCTATCCATGATGTGTCACTCAGGCATATAGAAAATAATCTGTATACAATGACACTACTTGTATTACATCTATACATAAGCCAAATACGCCTAGGTAATCTTAAAGGAGCTCAAAGGGGATGATTGTCCGAACGTCCAAGGGCAAGTTTCTCCATCCAACAATAAAAACATGTTATAACAATTAATCATCTATATTGAAAAATAAAATACTGTGATAAAATCATATTAATGAACAATAATTACGTATATATATACACGCGTCCATATACTAATAAGGATATACCAACTCGTATGAGACCATATAAAACTTTCCATGGTTGATAACCTCAATATTTCCCTCAATATTGCTGACCTTATGTGTTAGTTAATTACATCTCTTTTTCTCTCTCATCTCTTTACACTCTTCACAACATCTACTACGTAGTATTCCATCATCATCATCCGCCACTAGCCAACAGACCCCACACTGAATTAACTTTCCGCTATTTTAGACCTGTGCAACCATATAGACGTGCAACAAATCTGCATGCTAAAAGTCTAATATCTAGTTCCCGCTGTTTAGCTAGTCCCAAACATTGTCGATCCATGAATCCATAATCTGTCAGGTGTACCTATCCATGGATCTTTCAAAACAAATCACACAGGAACAAGCATGCAATAGTTATTTTGTCAAAGTTTTTCATAGTCACATACAGGGTATTATCAATCATTACACGGTATTTGCACACAGGCCACGCTGCCAAGCCAGGACCGAGGACACCAAATTCAAATTTCCCCTCATATAAAGTCCAATTTCCATCCACAACGCCTTTATGATGAAGCCATCCATCCATGAATGAGATTTTATCAAATATTGTTGTCATCAACCATATCGAGCACCTTAGCGTATTGGACCGTGAGTCTTTGCGAATCTCGGAATTTCCCTGTGAGATATATTAGCATGTTGATCTTTGGAAGCAGTATATAGATCCAGAAAAGAGGACAGGTTACCTAATATTAATACAACTCCTTTTAGGAGCTCTTTGCGGTCCCATCCGCATAATTTTTCATCTTCACTCATCCACCCCTCGCCCTTCTCGGCCTTGGATATATCACTATTTTCTTGCAAAATGCCACCCATAATGCTGCGTAATAGTTCTTCAATCTTGGTTTTGAGCCCCTCTGCTCCGAGACGTTTTGCGTACATAAATAGATAGAGGCGGAAGTCATCCTTGGCTTGAAGTTGCAAGGCAGCAGCAACGCGATTTTCGAGATGAGCAATACTAACACCTGATTCAAAGCCTTCGAAACCATCTTTGGAGAGCAAGGTTTTAATAAGTCGTTGAAGATGATAGGCCCTACCTTTGAGTAGCACTTCGCCGGTAGTATGTCTTTCTAGATGAGGAATCACCCCTGCTGACAAGTTCGAGCTATCGATCTCGCCGTCTTTACGACTTTCGGGACCAACACCCGTAGATTGCAAGTGGCTAATTGAGGAGTCATTGGAGTTCCAGTATTGACTGCCGACAGCCCACCATGACTCAGACAATCGTTGCCAAACAAACAACTTGGGTGAGTATAAATAGCCATCACCGTTACTCAGTGTAACGATGATATGTCCAGTTGAGTTGAGATGGGCAGAAGTTACACCTGGGGCAAATGTGGTATGCGTGCCCAAGGAGTGCATGGCAATTTCTAGAATTGGCGCCATCGAGACAGGTGGATGTGGCGACGCCAACGTTTTAAGATTCCATACATGACACACTCCGACAGCTGTAATGCAAAGTAACCACCAGCCTCTGCATTCAATAATGACTGGCTGGGATTCAGTCACGAGAGCATTGAGTATCCTCCGACCTGCAGGGGTCCATGTAAATATGCTTCCATCTTCACAAGCGGCCGCCCAAAAGTTCTTGTTGCCCGTAACTAATATGACAGCTCTTGGAAGAAAGTCTTGCCATAATGTGATACCTCGCTTAGTGGCACTAATTCGGGACGGGTCCTTGACCTGAACAGGTACCACCACAGTTGGATTCCGAGCTTCGAGTATGACATCCTCGGATAATTTTGTACCCTCATCAGGTCCCCCACCTCCATTACTATTTGATGATGATAGATTGCCACGGTCGAGAGATCTGACGACATGAGACCTAATTTTTGGTACTGCTAAACGTACTTGACTAATTGAAAGCGATGGATTAACAACAGCTGGACGAATGAATTCGGGTGTTGGAACAACTCCGTTTAGGGGTGGCAATGGTGAAGCATTCTCCAGTCCACTGACCCCATTGATCACAATGGGAATAGGTCCAACACCTGGCGCTGCTCGCTTGTTGGGATACTCGTCATCGTCATCATCTTCATCGCCTTCCATAGCAATTGCCTTCCGCTTGTTGCCTAGGAGCATAGCCGCAAGACCACCTCTTGGGAGTCCTTCGAAAGGTTTAGATAAATCTAGTATCGACACTGGGGCATCATTTTGTGCGTTATTGGAATTCGACGCCATGAGCTGAGATTGTGGTAGAGATGACAATCCTGTGCTTGATGCGGAGACGAGTAGTGGCGCAACACGCTTCTTACCCTCTTTTGTAATCGTAACTCGTTGTTTCAAAGCATCAACCTTTTGAGCGGTGGGGTCCGCTGGATTTTGGGGTTGAGTCTCTGGCGCTTGACCATTCTTGGTATTCACATTAGGAGCATTGATAACACCAGTCATCGGTGTTGAAGACGGGTTGTCATTGTTGGCCAAAACAGGACCGGAACCTCCCATAAGGGCACTCATCTTCCCTTCTGTCTTTTGACGTTCATCAGCTCTGCTTATCTCTTCTAAGTGTATCGATGCTACATCTTCAACAACACCAGCGCCTTTGCGATTGCCACCAAATTTGTTCAAAGCCTTTTCGTTTTCCGTCATTGGTGCAATATACCCTAGCTCGCCTTTGAGAAACTGTGCTGCAATTATAGTCCCATCCAAGCTCGCGACGAAGAGAGAAAGTCCGTCCGGTGACCAGGCAAGATCAGAAATTGACTTTCCAGCCAACTGTTGACAAATGAGCAATGGCCGAGAGCTACTAGTATTCCAGATGCTCAAGCTTTTATCCTGGCCAGCGCATGCAATGACCGTGACCAGAGGCTGTGTGCTATATCCATTTTGATCCGTATTTTCGGGACTGAACTCTGTTTTGCTAAACAGACGTGGCGAGAATGTGCAAACCTCTGTCGGACCCTCGTGACCAATTAGATTGATTTCGCTATCCCAAGCCCCGCGATTAACGATTGCAACTGAGCTTACAGGCCCATTTACCGCGTTCGCCGCCGCTATGTGATTACCATCTGGGGACCAAGAGCACCGCCGGAAGTATGTTGTAAGAGGCGAGGAAGCAAAGGGTGCCGCAATTGAGTGTTCAAAAGTAAAATTGTTCATACACTCATAAGCAGTAGCATTAGGTGGCGGCGAGTTGAATCGGAAGAGCTTAATTGTTCGATCATCACTAGCAGTCGCAAAGTACTTGTTTGCGGGGTCGAATGTAATTCCTTTGACATGGCTTTGATGAACCGAAAGAGTCTTGAGTTTCTCGAAAGTATGCCCTGACCATACAACAATTTTCGAATCCAGCCCTACGGATACCATAATCGAAGAATCGTAAGACCAACCAAGATCTTGTACATCGCTATCGTGCCCGATGAGACGCTTGACAATTTTCCAATTCTCTACAGGTGGTGGTTCATTTGTCCCTATTACTTGTCAGCACATATTGTTCCTTACCCGCAGGATTGACGCTCGAAAATACCAAAAGATGCAGAATGGGCTGCTGGTTGTGTATCCAATTGATAAATACAAATAATCTTGTCGTCTGCCCCAGAGGCCAGCCATCGTCCATTCGGGGAAAATCGAACGGTATGAATAGTGCCTGAATGATAGCTCATATGACATAATTGGGTTGGTTTTGCAGGAGGATTTGGCAGAGCGGCCTCGAGAATGGCCTCTGTGGACCAGATTCTGACATGGCCATCTATTTTCAATATTCAGCAATGCTTCTAGAGCATTCAATGTTGGATTTGGATATTCCTCCCTACCTCCAGCAGCTGTTGCTAATCTTTTGCCATCGGGCGATACATGAAGACTATAGACCTCGTGGTCTTTTTGTTCTCCTAAATGTCGAGGCGCATTGTGCGCAAAAGTTAGCCAGCCAAACGCGACCTCAAGAAAATGACACGACGAAGCGGAACTTAATCAGATTAATTTGAAGATAGAAAAATTGAACGAACCACTATGAGAAAGCCAAGCTGGCTTTATGAATTTCATGGTTCTCACCTATGTCGTTGACGAGGGCAGAATTTCATGTTTATTCCCACTTCAATGTTAACATGCAATGAACAAAGAGCTAGGAACGCGTCTACGGGTGCACTTCACTAGCGGCCTTCACAGTAGTTGCCGGACTGGGATCACAAAGAATACTACAGCCAATGAAAGCCAATTACATGTCGAAAAGCTCCGATACTGGAATAACTTTTATCCGAAAACCAGGATCACCAAATCATTTAGTCTTCGACATATTTCAGAAGCCTTACCAATGGCTTCAAGTTAGCAACACTTTTCTCGACACTAATCAAACTCTCCGAAGAATCTTATAAGAGCTAGGAGTGAACTTGTTTCTATTCTCACAACTCTCTCCAAGATAGCCAGTAAAAATGCATATACAGCTTCTTTTCCGCTCAGTTGGCTCTTAGCTTTAGCTCTATTAGAGCTTTCATCTATACCACTACATTCACTACGACTAAAGCTTGAGCATCCTATAACACGAAGCTTGGTGATCGTGATGCAATCCCTATCTTTTTCTTACCTACGTTGAAGTTGGAAGACCCATGTTCGTGTAACTTCTGAGGGAGGAATGACATCTGAACCATGGTAGATATTGGGTTGCTATGTAAAGTTCTGGTCTACACGTTCAAAGCGTGATGCTCACGGAAAATCAGAAATGAGGCAATCACTTAGAAAAACGAAAAACTTTAAGATGATGGCTTGAGCAAGAAAGCATATATTATCATTGCCATTCCTGCTATGTCATACAGAAACACTAACAAGAGAACCCAAACACGCTTTTTTCAAACTCTGGCTAGGAACAAAAACAAGATACATTGGAGAAGCTACATGGAATATCTTCGATCCCTGATCTTTAATGTTCGAGTGGATTTATTGTATGGGGTAACGTCTGAAGTTGCTAAAATTTTGAGAGCATGCTGAGAAAACTCAGACCACGCCGTCAGCAGATCGCATACGAATCTATCCTCTGAGATCGAACTGTTGATGAACTGCTGCAGCTCATGTCCAGCAATACCTAGTTCCTGCTGAAGAAATCCTTCCAATACTTGCGAAAGTCCGGATACTGTAAGATCGAAGCGGTTGCTTGAAGGGAAATAACGAGAGGCTTCGACGAGATTGCAGTCAGGCATCAGTGTGGTCACACCGCTCAGGGCTGCCTCAAGTGGGGTGATCCCAAGAGTCTCATAGCGTGATGTACAAACGAATATTCCATGCGCTTGTACATGATCGAAGAGCGCATACATGTCGTCTTTCGGGATTTTACAAGTGATTTTGACATGAGCGTTGTACTTTTGTGGGACCCGGGAAATTAATTTAGCAAATGCTATATCCGAGGTGCCTTCGCCGCCTACTATCAATAGCCGTACAAATCTACCGCGATTGAGGAGTGAAACTGTCGAGTCTACCAATAGTTCTATGTTTTTGAAATAGTCTAGACGGGCAACTGCAGTGAAGATGAGAATCCTTTTGCTTGATGAAAAGGATGTAAGTGCTTCGATACTTGCGGCTTTGTGGTGGTGGTGATAGATACGCATCGAGTGGATTGGTGGATTAAGGGCTCGAATTCGGGCTGGATCGATGCCTCGTTCTATGAGATATTCGCCTTGTTTGTTAGAATGCTGTAGAACATAGGCACGATCGCAAGCTTTTAGATGTCGTAGGCCTTCCTCCTGGGTTGCTTCCAGATGAGAAGCCTTATCCTCAGAGCCATATGCTATAGCAGCCAGGTCTCTCGTGAAGTGACGAGTAAAGTCACCGTAGAAAGGGCCATGATGGGTGACACAGTAAGGTAAACGCTTTGGATGATATTTGAGAAGCGTGTCGGTTTGGTAGTAAAGCATTGGCGGTAGACTGTCCGAGAATTTTGCCGCGAGTAGGAGTGTGGCAGCGTATAACGCATACCGAACTTGTACAATGCTCATTCCAAAGTTGAAAGACAACTTCACGCATGGTGTTAAGTCCCTTGTCACAAGCTTTACAATGGGCGCCGCCAGATGATCCTGACGATCATAGAGAATCACCCCGCCAAACAACCCCGCGTCTTCTAAAACTCGTACTACTTGTAACGCAAAAGCAGTTGCTCCAACTCTCGCAGGGGAGTTGGTGGAACCCGAATAATAACGGTCATTCAAGACGAGAATGGCTGGAAGCATTTTGCTAACGAGGGAGATTTTTATAATCGCCATTGAAAGAAATTGGGGGCCAAGGGAGGTAGTCTTCAAGTATTATGGTAAAGTACAAGATCTGTGGAATGGTGTAGAGCAAGTCTGAGATACGGAGGATGTGACTCAAGTTATATGATAAAAGAAGATAACTGAAGGTGAAATCAATAGTGATAGTTGCAAGCCCCGGAATTCCTCAAAAGCACCCGGAACACCAATCTCCTCTTTGCTGAGGAGGTATGGAAGATGAGGATGAAGGAGGCGTTCAGGGTTATTGCGCCACCAAGAGATGCGCGTTGTCGAATCCGATAGCAAGACTCATTTCAACAAAGTATTGAGCTGCCATCTCTCATGCTCCGATGAAGTAACCACACATGGTGGGGCGGGAATTAACAATACATTTCCGGACGCTGCTTCTGGCAAAATCAAGTAATGCGACCGATCAAAAGAAGAAGTTATGGCATAAAGACTAAAGGTATCACTTGGAATGACTATTACCTGCAACGCTGGTTGCTTTCAATCAGCTCCACCTTCAAATATCTGTTCATGAATCTGATGCCGCAATTTCCATAAGGGGGCGATTAGGACGGTCTACGATGATGGAGATACGTGCCATGCAGGAACAATCGAGAGCATGCCTTACTAAAAGCTGATCTCTTGGCAATGTACCTCGAAGATATATGACCAGTGGCCATAAAATGAGATGGTATAACTTCCCACATGACAAACGGTCGGAAACCGAGTTGACGGGGCCTACATACCTTCCTACACGTGCCATACGCCATACACGGACACCCATGTGCAATCATTATAGAGCCCACCTGTGTTACACAGCATACGATATGTGCGAGGTATCTGGGTATGAGAGGTGGATTCGTATGGTGAAGCACAACGTGCCTTCTTTCGATCCACCCCGCACAATGGTGTCACCCAAGAATGCAGACAGCCTATGCGTCCAGTAAATTTCAATTTAAGTCAATTTGACTACGAGGGCGTTTTATAGAGAGGGGAAGAAAGCCTAGTTGTTCTGTCGAAGTTAAAGAATAAATGGGCCTCTCCGTATTCAAGCACTGACGATTAATCTAAGTCGAGCTGATGGCCGCTCAAACGATCAATAGATGCATGTACATATGGAACGGGGAGAAGGCATTCGAGCCCGGTCACATATCATCAAATCACATCAGAGAACGGCTGTTAATCTCTTCATGTAAGACCTTAAGCCATATAACCGTCGGGATGTTGTGTTGTCTCGATCCTAACATAATAGATAGCAATCCGGGTGAAATTGTTTTGGGGACTACTTTGACCTTATTCTTATCACGTGCAATGTTCTTAACGTTGCATCTCAACCTCGCTCTTTCTTCTGTCTACCAGGTATTCGGCCTCGCGTTATGCTTTCCCTCAATCTCCCTACGAACTTCTGGTTATGGTGGACCTTCATAATAAATTTTCAACATGACAAGGACGCGATGCTCGGATGGTGGGGGCCAATATCATATTTTGGTGTTGCAAGACTGTCCCCAGTGGAACAGCGATTGTGACGATGTTCAACGGCCGATCCGTTACTTCCGCTTACTCTGGGGTAACCCGCAGATATTCTGCAGCGTTATATGCAACATGATAGAAAATGAGCTTTCCGGTCTGAGCTTTATATCCTACTGTACTCTCATCCGACTGACGTGTGCAAATACAATTCCTACTCGCCTGCTGATGGACTACACTTGTGTCTCCACTTACCGCATATCCCTGTTAAAACTCCAAGGCAAGTGCGAAGGGAGATGATTGTTATATTCTATCTTGATATAGTCGGATCATGGGAACCTAGTGCTGTTCTCTTTCCTCATCTTGAACTTTCCCCAAAACACCAACCTCTTCGTCATTGTGTTAGATTATCGATTCTGAATGATGGGTGTCACGCGATCTCAGACCACAAGTAGACCTAGTAATGAGCATAGTACTACCTCGATTTACATAGACACACCTTGTCTATCAGGTGAACCTCCTACAATACGTCGTTCTTTGCAATTCGGTTTCTTACAATTTCCTCCAATTACCTCGCCATCCGTTCAGCTATTCATAGTTGCAATCATCTGTCTCTTATGTCCTGGCATGTTCAATGCCCTTAATGGGCTCGGTGGAGCTGGATTGGTGGCTCCTGGTCCAGCGAATGAGTCAAACATCGCTCTCTACGCTTGTTTTTCAATCGTGGGGTTCGTCGCCGGTTTCATCGTCAACGTGTTTGGGCCGAAGTCATCACTGTTTGTCGGTGGCATATCATATTTTGTTTATGCCGGAAGTTTCCTCGCTTATAAACACATTGAGAATCGAGGCTTCCTGATTTTTGGGGGGGCCTTATTGGGGGTATGCGCAGGCCCCTTCTGGGCAGCACAAGGCGCCATGTTAATATCTTATCCTTCTGATGAGCAGAAAGGACGTTCTACTGCTTGGTTCTGGGCTATATTCAACAGTGGCGCTGCAATAGGAAGTCTTGTGAGTGAAATCATTCATCTATCCGAATATCAACCTGACAATTTGTCCGAAGGTCACGCTTTGTCAAGAACTGCAAGTAAGAGTCAGCAATGTTGCTTCTGACAATACATATATCACCATCGTTGCGCTAATGTTTGCTGGGACGGCATTATCTCTTTGTTTATGCCAACCGAAAAATGTCAGAAGAGAAGACGGATCTCCTGTTCACCTCGCAGCAACAGTCGGAAAAGACTGGCAAGATGAAGTTATGCATTTTTGCAAACTGATCCGCAAGGACTATTTCATCATTCTACTCTTTCCCATGTTCCTTACGTCAAATTGGTGCTATCCATACCAATTCAACACATTTAATCTCAGAACATTCAACATTCGCAGCAGAGCTTTGAATAACTTTCTTTATTGGCTAGCAGAGATTCTGGGTGCATTAGTTGTAGGGCATACCTTGGACAATGATCGTTTGAGACGGTCCAGTCGAGCGAAAGGACTTGTCACCGGACTCGTCCTTCTAACTTTCGGGGTTTGGACAGGCGGATATATGTGGCAAAAAGGGAATTATCATCAAGAATCTGGTATCGCCGAGGACCAGAAATTGGACTTTGAAAGTGCAAATTACTTTGAACCAATGTTCTTATATATGGCCTACGGAATTTTCAATGCGATATGGCAGAATTGTATATATTGGTGAGCCTTGAGTTAGATGTATGAAAATAAGTATTGGCTGATGTATTTTAGGATTTTGGGTAAATTTACGAGTGATACTCGAACAGCATCAATCTACATCGGCTTCTACAAAGGCATCCAGTCTGCAGGTGGTGCCATCAGTTACCGCATAAACAATTCGAATCTTTCTGCAATGAACGAATTGTTAATTTGCTGGATTCTTCTCGCTGTTTCATTGGTGATCGCGGCGCCAGTTATCATCTACAAGATACGAGACGAGGCAGATGGGGAAGAAACGGTTGAAGAAATGGCTACAGGGGCAGGGCGTACAAAAATTTCCGGAGAAAAACCAAGTGTTATGGAAGGTTCAAAGAAAGGAACCGAGGGCGAGCTCTCTGAGAAAATGTTAGAAATATCACATGCGTGATCATTCGTTCCTATGTATATTTGGCGATTTGACCATGTAGTAATTGGTACATTAGAATTAAGCCAGCTATCTGAATGTAACTATAGATTTGGTAGATAATCTTGTCAAAATGCACATGTCGCGATCACATCTGACACCTGTCAAAAACTGAGTCAACGTAACATGGCATGATCTTCCTGTCTGCTATACCAGCGTTGTCTCACAATTTGTGTTACCTAAATCGCCATCTCGGTTGCTCTCAGCCGTGAAACATATCCTATTAGAACATCAAAGTTGACCTTTCGAATGCATGTTCGGGAGCCCGCAACTTACAACGACAAAATGGAACGTGTGCGACGGGCCGCACAACTAGATTGTGCGGAAAGCCGACGGCATCAGCATGCTCTTTTCTTAGCCGATCACGAGGGAAACAACCACATGTAAGATTTAACGGGAAAGATGGGCATGTACCAAAGCTCAATGTCATGTTGGAGCTCCGTTTAGCTTGGGAAATGTGTGCGAATGCACGTTGGTTTTTAGATAAGGATGAACTATAACCCAGGCAGATGCAGAGAGCCTCTATGCATGAAAATAATTCATGCCACATGCGAGAGTCACCCTAAGGTTCCATTTTAGGCTAGGTGCTTGTTACTACCAAGTTAGATAGCCGTGTAGCGCTCAGCTTAATAGAGCTATCTTGTTTGCCAAAGTGCTGAAGTCCCAACTTATAATTAAGTATTGACGCAGCACCGGCCATTCCTTCGCGGCTCCTGAGGTACTGATGACTCGACCGTGTCACATACGTGCCTTGGCTCGGAGAATTATTGAGGTCGGAGATTTATGTACAGGATAAGAAACGATAACTGAATTCATGCCCGTTGATTAGGGAGATTGCGCAGCAGAAGTGGAGACGGCATGCTGCGTTTTCAAGCAACAAGAATGTATCGGTCCCAAATGACCATGACAATGATGAACAATTGCAAATGTTCTAATTCACTGCTCTACTGCCTTTCATTCAGGTCAAAGAAGACAGCTCAATGAACTGAATATATGCCTCCCCCAATCTTTAAAGTGGAATAAATAGCAAAGTCCGATGGAATTCGGAAGGGAGGCAGCGGATTTGAGGATGTTTTGTTTGTGTTCGTCGGCGCATTCTCATCCGAAATATTTGGGAAGATTATGAAAGGCAATATGCTTGCTAGTAGTTGCAATGATGAAGTAGAAGTTCAGACATCAAGCTTCCAGATCTGTTCAGGCAAGATGATAGGAATGTCACCACAAGTTGACGTTCTAGATTGTAACAGACGATATACACACTGAAGATGGAGGCTATGGTTAATGAAATTTTGTTCCAGAACGGACATCGATGGGTACGACGCCACCAAAAAGCATTGATCTTGACTGATTTCATTTCGAGTTACTTCAATTGATACTTGTATCGGATGATACTCACAACGTATTTGAACCTACCAATTCGAAGTCATGAATGTAAGGTTCCAAGGCTATTCTGTCGGACGTGAGGTGCCAGTCCGTACATACCGTCTCGAGTTTACACGACGGAATCGGCTCATGAGGATGTTTTCAATTCGGGCGCGTCTTGTTAGTTTCAAAGAGATAAGAAGCTTCGAGTGTTCGAGTGCACTGAAATTGAATAGAATAGAATTTTACACATTACACGTGATCCCTTGAGATAAGATATGTTTCACGTGATAACGCGATTTTGATTTTCTAATCAGCAACAGTGAATGATAGGCAACGCGATTTGGCCCTACAACCTTATAACCGCGACAATCTTACATGACCTCAGTCAAAAACAACACAACAGCAAAGTACCACCATATGTGGCAGAGATGTCGGATGATGAATATGGAGATATCGATGAAGATGTTTGGTATGAGGCTGAAGCTCTAACTCAATTATCGCAAACACTTCCCTCCAATTCCCTGCATCGGCGAAAACGAAGGCGAATTAGCTCGGATGAAGAGCTCGACGTTGAGGATGGCCCGGTTGCGCGACGATGTCAGTCGCGAGACTCTACAATGGGTGAAAATGATGAAGATGATGAGAAAAAGAAGTCGAAATACAGGATACATATAGGCGCGGAAGAAGTGCCAGCGGCAGTAATTATGGGGGCCACACAAGCAGATGGAATGCCGGATTCTAGTCCTTACAGAATCAGAGGACCGATATACAGAAAACCCAGGTTCTCTGCTCCACTAGAACCAGAACCAGAGTCTGCACCAGCCTTAACCTCTATTTTCCAACCTGCCAAACCTCAGAGACTGAACAGTATTCGCCCCCCCGCCCCTGCCCCGGCCTACGATTTCTCTAAAGAGCTTGAGGATCTCCCTTCCGATGCTTTCTCTCCAAGTCCACCAGATAAGCGCAAATCAAACGATTTGATTACGATAAATTCATCGCCGCCTTGGGAATTCACACAATCAGTTCGTTCTCAGCGGTTGGCTGCACCACAGAATGGCCTTCGCCAAACTACACTCTTTGGTGGGCGTGCTCCGGATCAGATGCCGTCTGCTACTCAATCCAAAAAAGTCCATAATTATTTGGTAGATAAAGTACCAGAACCCCCAACTCACCATTCCCTGGATCAAGAAGCAATCAAAACATGGGTTTATCCCAATAACTTAGGTCCGGAACGGAGATATCAATATACTATTGTACACAAGGGCCTTTTTAATAATCTCCTGGTAGCTCTTCCAACAGGTCTCGGAAAAACCTTCATCGCAGCAACCATTATGCTCAACTTCTTTCTATGGACAAAAGATTCACAAATAGTCTTTGTGGCCCCAACGAAACCTTTGGTGGCTCAGCAGGTCAAGGCTTGCTTCGAAATTGCGGGAATACCAAGATCATCAACGACTATGCTTACAGGAGAACAGCCAGCAGCCTTAAGAGCCGAGGAATGGGCTGAAAAAAGAGTATTCTTCATGACACCACAAACTGTCGAGAATGATTTAAAAAACGGTAGAGCTGATCCTAAGAGGATCGTGCTACTTGTTGTTGATGAGGCACATCGAGCGACTGGCAAATACGCCTATACAAGTCTTGTACAGTTCTTACGAAGATTCAATAAGAGCTTCCGTGTACTTGCTTTAACAGCCACCCCTGGGTCAACCGTGGAGGCAGTTCAGGGTGTAATTGACAACTTGGAAATCGCCGAGGTTGAGATACGAACAGAAGAATCTATCGACATCAAGGAGTACGTACACCGGCGAGATATTACAGAGATCCTCATAGATCCGTCTGACGAAATAATTATGATAAAAGACCTTTTTAGCAAGGCACTTCAGCCGCTCGTAAATCTACTATGCTCACAAAATGCCTATTACAGTAAGGACCCCATGGGACTAACTCAATTTGGCATGATCTCAGCTAGAAATGCTTGGGTGGCATCTGGTGCAGGTAGAACTGCAAATGCGGGCGTTAAAGGCATGATCAATTCCTTATTTAATGTGTTGACAAGCATGGGACATGCCATAAAACTTCTTAACTTCCATGGAATCGGCCCATTCTTTTCCAATATGAAAGACTTCCGAGCAGAGGTGGAAGGTAACAAGAAAGGCGGGAAGTATAAGAACCAAGTTGTCAACAGTCCTGACTTCAAGAAAATGATGGATCGGATCCAAGTTTGGGTAAACAAAGAAGACTTTATCGGCCATCCAAAGCTCATTCACTTGTGTGATACAGTGCTGAATCACTTTCTTGATGCCGGCGCCGGGTTGACGGGTGGCAACATGCTACCTTCGAGCACTCGAGTAATTGTGTTCGCTGAATATCGAGATAGTGCTGAGGAAATAGCACGAGTACTTAATAGGCATGGTCCAATGATAAGAGCATCCGTCTTTGTAGGTCAAAGTGACTCGAAGCGCTCAGAAGGCATGAATCAGGAAAAACAACTGGACACCATTAATAAATTCAAAGTAGGAGGCATAAATGTCATAGTTGCAACCAGTATCGGGGAGGAAGGGCTGGACATTGGAGAAGTTGATCTGATCGTCTGTTATGATTCTTCTTCTTCACCAATTAGGATGCTGCAGAGGATGGGACGTACAGGAAGAAAGAGAGCTGGTAAGATCGTTCTCCTTCTCATGAAGGGAAAGGAGGAAGATTCATATAAGAAGTCTAAGGACAACTATGAGCAGATGCAGAGGATGATTAGTTCTGGATCTCGCTTCACTTTTCGGCACGATTTATCGGCTCGCATCATACCTAGAGAGGTCAAGCCTGAGGTGGACAAACGTTGGATTGAAATTCCTCCAGAGAATACTCAAGATCCATCTCTACCGGAACCCAAACGACGTGCTATATCTAGAAAGAAGCCTGCTAAAAAAGTTTCACATGCCTGATGGTGTGGAGACAGGTTTCCGCAAAGCTTCGAAGCTTAATAGTAATTTGGAGGGCCCTTCTTTGACGTATTTCGGCATCAAGCGAACGCCTCGCGAGCTGAGTGCTGACGAGCTAGCACCGGTTCCCTTGCTAGACTCCGTATTACTCAGTGCGAAGGATTTGGCTGAACTTGATCGCCGTTTCCTGAGAGTACCAGATGGTGCTTTGGAAGAAGTCGAAATGCCCGATATGGCAGCTCAACCAATCATGCAACGATCTCTGACCCCGACAGCTAAGGTGTCACATGGAAAATACACCAGAAGATGCGTCAGTCTATTCAAGAAGCTGTCGAGATACCAAGAACCCGAAGGTCGACATCTCAAGCCATACGGAGATGAACCTCCACTAGATCTCGGCAGCATACCACCGCTGCCACTGGAGGCTGAACTGTGCGATGGACCTTCGAGAGCCCCAAAACTCGCGAAGTCTAAACAAGTACCTGAGCCTACGAAAGTCTCCAAAACTGCACCCGCGCCCAAAAAAATGGCCGCATCTAAAAAGACAACATCCAAGAAAACTTCAGCACGCCGTAAACGCTCCCCCCAAATTGAAGACTACGATTCAGAAGATAGCACCACGTCCATGGCCATGGTATCTCATGTCCGCTCTTCTCAAATTCCTCAACCAACACCTGATTCAGAAGAAGAAGGGCCAGGTGAACGGGTTGACAGAACTAGTGACATGGAAGAACTGGAAGCGAGCGAAGATTCAGATTTAGGAAGTTTGGTGGATTTTATCGATCCAACCCAAACTCAGAATCAACTCCAGCATACTGGGACGTCTAACTTTTCTTCGAGTCCACCGCCGCCGATGGAGAGGTGGGATGAGGATGAAAGTGGAAAGGGAAAAGAGAGAGGAGGAATGCTTGGAAGGGCAGTGGAGAGAGATAGGGCGAAGAAGTCATCTTTTGAAAAGATGGTTCCTGTGATGACGCAGAAGAGTAGTGAGAGTAGTGATGATGACGATGACCTACCCACTATCGAAGATCTTGTGAGAGGGGATACTTCTAGAAATGTTGAAAAGCCATTGTCTAGTAGTGTATTTAGTAGTGGGCAGAAGTTGACGCCAAACATATTTACGCGAAAGCGGGATGGTGATGTGAGGGGAAGAGGAAGAAAGCGGAGGATTGTGGATAGTGATGATAGTGATGAATAATGTAGAACGCACTAGCGTCGTACATATACATACGTACGTTTCTCCGTCTTGGATTTGGAATTGGTATGGGTTGTTTAGCGTTGGAGTTACTGGGTGCGATACTATACCTTTGTATTTCTGCACAACACGTACATTTCAGGCGGCGCGGTTTGAAAATGCCAGCTCTAGTCAGTTGTCACAATTTTCGAATCTATAATCTGACAACTTTCGCATCTGCAAGCTACCATTTAACATAGTTTATAAATTCAACTCTATCTCACTGTGTTGTGCCAAATTCAGGCGAACCAGAAACGAAGAACCCTTCCATACCTCTCCATTGAGAAGCGATCCACATGTAAAACACCCCAGAAAATTCACTCCCTCGTAACAATAAATTCTAACATCAAAATATCTCTCCCTATATACACCGTCTCCTCGGGATCATGACCCAGCTCCTCCCAAGTCAGCAACCTCGCCTCGGTCCTCCATTGTGATACCGTCCTCCTCCCCACCTCTTCCTACAGCTCCCTCCATGTCTCCGGCGAATGCAACAACGAACGATACTTGGAGCCCTTCGGCCCCACCAACTCCCTCTGCTTCGGCACCCCAGCCTGATACCCCAAAATCAGACTTCCGGCCTGGCTCTCGACAGCCCAACCAGGTTTATCGCGCTCGTTATCTGATCCTCGATGCCCACTGGTGAAATATCTGGTTCACCAGTATCACATCCATGGTTCCTTGGAGCGCGCTCAGTTTTGCCCCCGGGTGCATCATGTCATCCTCGAAGAAATCAACGTGGAATCTGTCCCGGTCGCGGAAATACTCGTACCCCAAGTCCCAGTGGTTGACAATTTCCACGGCATGGAGCTGATCGGCTGGAGCACCCTCAAAGTCCCAAACGAGCTGACGCAATTCTTGACCGAGGAAGCATCCAATATCTACAAATGACTCTCCGCCCCTGAGTCTAGCCACAATGTCTTTGTAGGCTGGCGACTGG
The DNA here is from genome assembly GCA_008692225.1 of Monilinia fructicola. NCBI lineage: Eukaryota > Fungi > Ascomycota > Leotiomycetes > Helotiales > Sclerotiniaceae > Monilinia > Monilinia fructicola. The sequence goes on along the minus strand of VICG01000001.1, from coordinate 1,791,319 downwards.
GCGAGAAGATTGTCAAGGAAGCGTCCCATGCCTGTGCAGGGATATTGGCGCATCGCCCATACTTTCCACGCTGTGAACCGGTTAGCCCTCAACAATGCACGAGCTTTCTTGGGGGAAAGAGGTGGAAGTGTCTGGAGGCCAGAGGAGGAAAACTCACAATATCGTATGTATATGTGTGCACGAACATCTTCCGGTGGGATTTTACTGTACTCCTCCAGGAGCTTACGGCACTATGGACACAAGTCAATACACGATAATCCTTCACTCTGAACTCGAGGCTTGCGTACCGAGGGTGTGATTACGTGGTCGATGTTTTCATGCCACCATTTGTATTCCTTGCTAGGAACGACAGGATCCATCGGATCAGATATTTTCTCCTTGCTGTCGGCGACAGTGGGAACGGGCAACGTGCTAGCCATGTTCTCCCAGGTTCTGGGCCAAAAGATCGTCAAACGAATTTGGTAGTAAAGTCTGCGGGTAGACCACAGCCTGCAAGGAGAAAAAGGTATGCGATAGAATATCTTCGACTTTGACAGGTGGATCAGAGGGAACGGGTCTTTTATGTCTCATATAGTCTGATTGATTACATGAATGGGAAGGGTATGACGCTACTTCTACTTTTGGAATCCTTCCAACTGTGTGTAGCAACCAACTTGAACTAAGAGCCTGGTATCGTTTAAAAACATGGACTCAGCTGCACTGTGCGACAAACTGACTGAGACTAGGGATGGGTCGGCGTGATATGTTGTAAATAAGGTAACCCTGACATTGGCCATGATAGTATGTGACATCGGCTGTCTACTACAGAATGGGTGCGGGGGGAAAATGGACTAAGACTATGATGAGAGGGTTCATTTATTACGCTGGCATTGTTTGTTGACCCATCGAAATATTCATACGAGACAGCGCTTTCAGAGAACAAATGTGGTTGTCTGTGTGTAAGGGAGGTTCTCATGTTGCAGACTCGAGGGCCACCAAATTTCTTTCTTTCTTTAGGATACTCCAGCGGCTGTAAAATTTCCATAGAGATTTGTGAGTTTTTCCTGGCGACTCGGAGGGCAATTTGATCATCCAAATCCTGCTGTCCACTCCTTGCTGATTTATTAAGCGAGGATTTTTGAGAGTTTGACCGCAATGAAAAACGGATGGGAATGAGCGTATCATACTTTCGGGGCTCTTGCCTTGAGATAAGGGACGTATAGTTGGAAAGCTGGCACGGATGATGCCAGAGCTTGATTCTACAATATACCAGAGTACAACAATGGTATTTGCATTGGAACAGAGCTGCAAAAAAGAAGGCGATGGCCCATACGGCTAAGATCACGCAGAGTATCGCAGACCATATATTAGATGACCTGTTGGGTGCAAAAAAATTCGCCCAGACGGAAGTACCACGTTCAATTTTATGAGGCCTAGAGTGATGAATGCACTAGCGGAACAATCATCGTAAACTGTAATACGGTCAGTAGATGATTCTCATCACGAATACCCGTCGGGAGTCCTGCTCAACTTACCTCGGCTTGTCGATGTTCCCGAGAAGTAAGCATGATCGCACCCGTTTCGGGGTCCCGCTTTGTATGATATCCAAAGATCTTTTCTGAGACGCCTTGGGAATTGATGGGCATCCATGGTATTCAGTAATGAATGCTTTGAGAGCTCTTACCTTCTAGAATGATTCCATTTCTAGCCCATATGAGCGAGCACGGGTATTAGTTGGACAGTTTCGCCAGTGGTCAACGTAAAAGAGCTTGCACTTTGAATAGCATCTACAAGATCAAGGAGAATCGTCCAATCGTCACCCTCGAGCTTCTTCTTTCTTGTTCTCCGAACTTAAGAATTTAGCAAGACTGTTGATGTCCCGCCCCTTGCGTACCCCCTCACATTTCTATCATTTCACAATTGCTGTTTTTTTTTTCAAATTACCTATCTTTGACAGCTTATCGTTCATTACAGCTGGAGCATATTGTCTTGGTATTGCCGTGCTGGCATATTACTGAATTACCAAAATTGTTAGATTGTTCAATTCTGCTGTTAATCTTGCTGATTTCATGATGGCAGTATCGAAGGAGACGTACACAGCTGTCCCAGGTCAGCGAGACTCCTCAGACCCTGATTGCGAGGCGAATGAACCTAGCCACTTCGATGAACACTTTTGGAGAATCCAAGAGAATTTTTGAGAACAAACCTTTCCAGAAGTCTTCCTGCCCTCTCTCTCTATCTTTGTTCTTACTTCACACTCACCAAGGAGAAAACTTACGGCATCGTATGTATGATTTTGCACATATCCTGGGGAATGTGATTATAACTCTCCAGCAGCGTACAATACGAACATGCCATGGTATCCGCAGAGGGATTCCTGAATGTCAATTCAATTCTGATACGAAACATTGTTTACTGAGGGAGTTATTATGTGGTCGATGTTTCCGAGACACCATTTGTATTCTTTGCTGGGGAGGACAGTGGTGAGTGGTCCGAGATATTTTCTCTGCTGTTGGCGTCGGTGGGTGGATAGCATTGTTGACATGGTGCTTTGTGAAGGAGATTGGAGAGGTGTGGGAGGAAGGTATGCGAGATAGAATGGGATTCGACAGTTTATAGATACAGAGTGGAAAATATCTCCGGGGACTCAAAGAAAGATTTCTCGTTTAGGATAGAACTAGAACTAATCAAAAGTACAAGTTGGCACAACAGTTGGCGAGACCCGCTCTGAGGTCAGGATTTAATATTGGGGTGGAATCAAGCTCACTAGCTTTATAGCCGTTGGAATTTAAGATATGAGCTGGTGGAGAACTGGATGCAAGGCTGATGATGCGGAAAAATGTATTTCGTGTGGATATTGGTAGATGTTGGTGCTCAGATGAAAGATTTGGGTGCTTCCTACGTAAGCTCACCAAATCAGCAAATGGATGGATCCTCGATCTTGGATCTTCTTCAAATATGTTCCTGTCTTCTTCTCAAAATACAAGATGAGATCTCCGTTGATTTTATTAAATATTCCAGTCGAATGATTGCGGATCACCCCACTCAAGATATCATCAGACCAAGATATCAAATAAGAGCTTTCAATCCTGGAATGACTTTCAAATATCTCCTTGCTCCCTCCTCAAACCAAACAAGGCTTACTTAGTTCCCGTTTCCAGTTGGGCTTATGATGATGATGCTCTGGCGGATCTTCCGTATCAACATCTCTGCTTTCAAATAGTGTACTAGTGTTCGATACTAAGGATCGTGGAACCACCATGAAAGGAAACATCACCATGCATTCTTCGACATCTGGGTTCGGACTCAAATACTTCAGAGTGTCACTATCTTCCCTTGAGACTTTCATATGTGATACTTGAGAACTCAATTTGATTCACGCACACCTTAACATTCTGGTTAAATGGCCATGGGCTTGCATTCCCGATGATGCATTTGTAGGACTTCCTAGAACCCGTACTATAGAGTACAGCCTCCCTCAATTTCCATAGGTGATCACCCACTTCCATTCCTATACCAAAGATCCATTAGAAGAAGCTCGAGGTATTTCGAGACCACCATTTGAATCGTAGTCTTGACTTCCATGTTTCGTTTGTGGAGGGTAGAGATACAGACACGTCATCTCCATTGGGATCGAATGTGCCCGCCCTTCTTTCCATCCCGCGCAAAATGCCATAAACGATCGCACCGTCCCTCTCGCTTCCCAATAACTTCTTCCAGAGATCTTTCTCTACCTCGTATAGACGATACTCCCAACGCGTGACAATATCATAAGCATTATACTCTCGTCGGTCGCAAACCTCGACGAGAGTTTTGAACAACCATATTCGTTCGTCGTCGTGGGACCAAGTAGTTCTAGGAATGGTGCTGGTATTGATTCTTCTCTTGGATGAAAACGTTAAGAGGTGGAGATACATGGGATCGGATTCGCAGTGGTACATTGTATCCTCTATGCCTTGTGGGCGTGCGCTATCGCAAGATGTTTCCGAGGTGCGGGAGCGGAGTCTTTTGAAAAATGATGACATCGACATGTTAAGACTGGATGATATTTTGTATAGAAATATACAAGAGCATTATAATGTTTTGGCTAGTGGAATAAATGAGAGCATGTGAGGATATGGCGAGATATTGAATGATTGATTGATTTGGGGTGAAGGGAGGAGGGGGGGGGATGTGGGTGGTAGGCTGGAGATGTCATATAGATGGAGGTAACATGATGATGTTAGTATATACTAGTACTTAGCCTCGACTTAAAATTCTAATCCAGAACTAAAAGAAGACTTAATTCTCATTCTGGTATCGTGAGATGTATAAGCTCAACGTTTGCGGGGGATGGGGTAGTATTCGAGCACTGACAGGTCGAGAGTTCCCAGATTGATCAGATACCTGGCTGAATCGTTGAAAGAATTTGGGCCTTGATAACACATCAACTCTACTTGGAATTATGTCTAGTAGAAACCTATACCAAGTGTCTGCTTAGAATCCTGTCTACCTTGATGGGAATGTCATTCATTGTACTGGACTTCTAGAATGCCGTACGATATAAACACTCATTCCCCCAGTACTGCTGAGGTATGAAGGGTCAGTCCATCAGTGGTCAGACACAACTGTGTGTCAATGGTTTCTTCACAAGAACCGTATAGCCATCAACGATATGATCGACCATATGGCTGATCTACTTCCTTGGCGAAGAGTACGTTGTGCATTATATCACACGAACACTTCCACCGATTCCAGTGACTCAAACAATCACCTATGTAAGGAGGCTCTTCTGGTGAAATTCCGCAGTTATCAATGGAGAATATTCATAGTGGTGAATCCAGTGCTGAGTATGTATCTCAGATAATAAGTAAACAATTACCCAAAACATTGAAATAATGTACATCTTTCAGAGTTCTCATCGGAAAGATTAGAGATGATTTGGTATGTAACCTACTCCGTATAACTAGATGAGTGAAAGATTTAAATGGCTGGGATATTCATATTTATTAATATGTATCACACTGGAATCTTTACGTGGGATTTCATACTGAATATAAGGTTATAGTAGATTGATTGATTGATTATAATGGCAATGGCAGTGGCAGTGGCAGTATTCGAATACCTAGCACTAGAATTAATTTTTCATATATATAGACAGAGAAAGATAGATATAGATATAGATATATAACACCTTATGTATACAGAGTATATATAATTATATTGTTCCCTTTTTCCTTCCAATTCCCCACCCCCAGATGCAATCAACCAACAGCCAACAAAACAAACGAAATTTTACCCCTTCATCGACTTGATTGGACTCGCTTCAACTCTGCTGCAGCTGCTTAACCTTATGGCCCACGGAGTAGACGGTCAATCAAATCAATCAATCAATCAATCAATCAATCAATCAATCAATCAATCAATCAATCAATCAATCAAATCAATCATGACGTAGCAAGTAAGCATCATATCATCTATCATCCATGTCTGGGCACTCGAGTAGAAGAATGATCTTACTTTAAACTTCTACTGCATGAATACTGCACGCAGTGATCAGAAACTGTCTCGTAAGTCTTACATTCTTTTTATCTTATCAATTAGAACTAATCGATCGTAAGTACTAGCTAGGTAGGCCGTCTTCTAACACTTAATCAAGGGTTGACTTGTATCAATCATACAAGTCTAAACAGTCTAAACAGTCTAAACCAAGACGGCTTCACGGCTTCACGGCTCAATCCTTCTCCAATTGACTATTCGGAAGATTTAAAAGATTGAGATTTCTTGGAAACTTGGACATAAGTTTCCACATCTGATACTGAGAAAGGACTTGATTGAGGCAAGCTTGGAATCCAAATTCGCAATTCTCACCGTTACAGTTCAAAGAATGGATGGAGTAAGAAACAAGTTCGGGAGTCGGCAGATGATTTTCAAGTTATGATGAGTTAGTTCTATGATTCTCTTGGTCTCCTCCTCCTCTGACTATCTCTTCCATGGGTGGCATCATAGTGGTACATACAAGTACAAGAAGATCCTTCGTCTTATTATTTTCCTTTCAGCCCTTTTCCTTATGATCCATTTACTTTTTTGGAACCTGCCAAGTAACCTAATTGCTAGGTAACTATTCAACTTTCTTCAAGCTCCAACAGCTCTTCCTGTCTGTCTACGGAGTATTCTATTGTTGAACTTGGCGAAGCTTGATCTGTTCAACTACCTCTTATAACATTCAAGATATCCTTCTGTTGATCTATCGCAAATTCAAATACTCATCAATACTCAAAACTTAATACCCAGTACCCAGTACCCAGTAACCAGTTTCCAATCCCAATCCCAATACCCAATACCGATCGATACCAATACCATCCATCCATCCATCCATCCATCCATCCATCCATACCCGTGCGTCAGGATAGAGTTATTGATTCACGACCAGGTCACACACCTATTCACGTATATTGACGAAATTAACCCAATTACACGGCCTAGTTCCATTGATTTCTTGCGCCTTGTGATAAAAGCGTCGAGTACCATTGCGTCTTGCCCTTTTCTCTACATTCAATTGGCCAGGTGGAGAGAATAAATAATATATTTTCTGTTCATTCACCACTCATTTCGCACTCTGCAGAGATATAAAGCTTGGCTGTCATCAGCTCATTCTTACAACTACAATACGATTCTTTCGTGCGCAACAAAATCACGCATTCTGTCTGCGGAGGAATCTGAATTCTACTACCGAAATCTAAAATTATGTCGGAAAAAGTCGAACGGCAAGCACTGGGTAATATGTCGAATGGCGCAGATCAACCAGCGCAAGAAGCTTCGACTCAAAATGGCGCACAACAAAACGGCGATGCGGAAAAGCAAAGTCCAGGCCAGCTGAAGGCAGCAAAGGAAAAGCTCACCTCGAAACAGCAGAAGTTGAGGGATAAGAATAATCCTCCGGGTGGTTTTGATGCGACGCCAATTCCTCCTGCCCGAGATGGTTATACCGTGCGCTTCACCTTCCACAGAGCCGAGAATCTTCCTGCGTCAGATCTCAACTCTCGGTCTTCCGATCCTTTCGTCGAAGCAACATTGACTTCCTCTCTACTGAAGCGACACAAGGATGATCCCGATCTTGTTTTGCGAACTCAAACTATACATAAAAATACAAATCCGGTATGGAACAAGACTTGGACGGTGGCTGGTATTCCAGGGAGTGGCTTCCGATTAAAATGTCGTTTATATGATGAAGACCCCGCGGATCATGATGATCGCTTGGGGAATGTTACAATTTATGTGGAATCCTTGGGTCCAAATTGGCAAGGGTTTCGCGAGAAAGGATTTGATGTCAAGAAGAGGATGGGGAGCAAGAGAGCATATGGTGTACGAGCTTGCGCTGCTATGTTTGATAGGAATGTCCACATGGATGCTACGCTCTACGTAAGCGCGGAATGTCTGGGGCCATCTGAGAAACCATATGGTAGAATGTATACTGTTGCGGAAACATATTTCTTCAAGCATTATTCGCCCATGATTGGAAGACTAGCTGGCACTAAAGCTCCGGGAAGTTCGTCGGGAGGAAAGCCTGCAACCGAGAAATACGAGTAAGTCACAGACAGATACACACCTTTAAATTTGACATGCTCACGCTAACGAATCAGTTTCCAAGCAAATCAGATACAACTCCAAGGCCCAGTGCCGGCGGAATTATACCATCGGTTTGTGGAATTTAAGCCTTTTGTAAAAGGAATGTTCTCAAAAGCAGGGCTCCGAGGACGTGTTTTAAACAAAGCTCTTCACCACCAACACGCTCGAGTATACAACTTCAGCAACAGTACAGAATATGGCGTATTCAAGCCGAAATCGGAAGAAGCTGCCATGCAATTCTTGAAGATGGTCCACTTCGACGAAGGAGGAAGGATTTTTCACCTACGTCCTCTCGCTAGATGGGCTTCTTCGATTTACCGAAACAGGCAAGGAGTTCGGAATCGATCTGTTGTCTAAGCATACCATGCATAGCGATGTAAACATCTACATTGCATGTTCTGGAGAATTCTTCATCCGTCGATTGAAGCACCCACACCGATCGACCGACGACCCCAGCCAGTCCAGTCACCCCACCGAAGACCTTCCCGGCGGCCCACCACACACTGCTCCTCCCAAGGACGCCAGTCACTATGAACTAGTAATCGACAACGACAGCGGCACCTACCGGCCCAAAGGCGATCTCCTCCCGCTCCTCAAAAAGTTCCTCAACGAAAACTTCCCCGGCCTCCACATCGTCACGAAAGAATGCACGGATGACCACCTGCAAAAGATGAAGCAAGGACAGCGAGAACGAAAGAAGAAGGAAGGAAACGAAATTAACATGGTGCAAAACTCAGATGATGAGATCAGCAGCAGTGACGAGGAAGACCTGAACGATTTGGTCGGGGGCACAGGACGCAAGGGCAAGAGCAAGAGAGAGAGACTCATCAACGGACTCGAAGATCCTTCGCAAGCTATCAAGGATGCGAGGAAGGATTTCATCCCCGGGAGAGACAGGGTGCAGAGGGAGGAAAACGAAGACCTTCCCGAGCCGGCGTAGAGAGCGAGGCGATCAGCGACCAGTCTCGCCAACGATCGGGATGCTGCATCCCCGAACCCTGGACCTTTGGCTACATGATATGACAGCTAGACTTAGGCTCCTCCTGGCGAAGCGGTGGATAACTATCGAGCGTGCTGCAGACAACAGGATGCGCGGACGAACGATGAATCCACACGAATCTCCCCTCGAGAAAATTGACACGGACCGCTTTCTTTTCTTTTCTTTTCTTTTGTCCTTGTTGTTCTTGTCCTTTTCTCTTCTTTTCTTTCCTTTGCTCTGTCTCCCTCTCCCTCTCCCTCTTGCTTCTGTTTTTTGCTTTTGCTTTTGCCTTTGCCTTTGCTCTTCTCTTTCTTTTTTGATACCCTCTACTACCACAGGGCCTGTCTATTTCTCTTCCAATAATTATCACTGGGATTTAAGCGGTGGTATCGGGCTGCATGGAATGGTCGGACGGATGGACGGACGCATGGATGGATAGAATTGGAGTGGGAAGGGAAGGGAAGGGAAGGGGAGAGAAGGCCTTGGGGACGATGTTTTCCTAATTACTGCATAGCATTCAAGTTTAAAACTAATCTCTGTGGAGTATTTTATGTTGATATCTTTTAGTTCCTTACTGGTAGTTCAGCATGTATATTTTTGAAGCGTTAATATGATATGGCGAGGTTGGACTGGTCATTTATGTTGCTGATTAGCTTTCGTTGGAAGATGACATTCTCATGCATGCAGAGCGATTCCATCATCATTTTAAGAATTTATTTCTTTCCATTGTCTATCAAAAAATCTTCTGTTATCATTGGCTGGCTTACGCAAATTGCAATCGACTTTCGCAAAAGTAGTATCTAAAGGAAATCCTCGCATCCATCGCATTCATCGAAATAGTAGCTACCGTAGCACAGACTATTCCTTCATCAAAATTCCCAAACCCATGATTTTATTGCCCACAATCGCTAAGTCGCATTATCTACGCAAAAAATAAAGAAGTAAGCACTTGACGTGCAGTTGACTTCCCTTGGCCATCCTTTCATTCATTTCAATGCATCCGATTCCAGCAGAACACCAAAGCGATAGAGCTTACAGGCCTTATATAGCAGTGCTATGTATGCCATGCTGAAAATCATCTATTCGACTGTAACTGACTTGGCCAAGTTTCTTGGGAAGTCAACATTAAGACCACCAGCAACTGCCAAGTGGTAGGAAATGAGCTGAAGCGGGAGAACGTTGAGGAGACCTTGCAAGCAGTCAATGGTGGCAGGGATCTCGATCTTCTCAGCTTGACTGGTCTTGAATTCCTCATCACCAGGGTTGCAGATAACGATTGGCTTGCCAGAACGAGCAATGACTGTGAAATGTTAGTATCAATTTTGAAGGCAATGAAACATGGGGTGTAAACATACCTTGTTTGGTAAGCGTTGAGGGACTTGGCAAAGATCTCATCACGGGTAAGAATCATGATGATTGGCAAATTCTCATCAACCAATGCCAAAACACCGTGCTTGAGTTCACCAGACATAACAGCCTCGCAATGGAGGTAGGAAATTTCCTTGATCTTGAGAGCACCTTCCAAAGCAGTGGAGTACTGGCTACCTCTGCCCAAAAGCAACAAACTCTTTTGGTCCTTGAAGGTTCTGGCGCAAAGCTCCTTGATTGGTTGATCGAGCTTCAAGACCTCCTTAATTTGCTCAGAGATCTTTCCGAGACCGTCCATAATATCCTCGCGTCTCTTCTGTTTCGAGGAACGGTCCTCGCTCAAAGAAAGAGCAAACATAATCATGGCAATGAATTGAGAAGTGTAGGCCTTGGTAGAAGCAACACCAATTTCAGGACCAGCATTGACGTGGACACCACAGTGAGTGAGGAGAGAAATGGAGGAACCGACAACGTTGACAATACCAACCGTTAACGCACCACGCTCCAAGCAGTAGCGGAGAGCCATCAAAGAGTCAGCAGTCTCACCGGACTGTGAGACGAAGACACAGGTATCATCACGGAAAACTGGTGCTTGTCTGTCAAGGAAATCGGAGGCTAACTCAACAGAAATAGGAATTTCGGTCAACTCTTCAAAAGCACCACGAACGGCCATACATGAGTGATAACTTGTTCCGCAAGCAATGAAGATGATTCTTCTGCAACGACGGATTGTGGCGATATATGATCTCAAACCACCGAGTGTGACCGTCTTGTTCTCGACATCCAAACGTCCTCTCATGGTGTTGATGACTGATTCTGGTTGTTCAAAAATTTCCTTTTGCATGAAGTGGTCGAACTTGCCCTTCATGATTTCTTGGAGCTCCAATTCAAGGGTTTGAATGGTGCGAACGTTGGATGAACCATCGACCTTTGTAAGTCTGTGGATGTTGAGGGAACCCTCGTGAATGTGCGCAATATCATCGTCCTCGAGGTACATGACCTTCTTGGTGTGCTCGACAATAGCAGATGGGTCTGAAGAAAGGAAGAACTCGGTTGGCATTGGAGCTCCATCATCAGTCATGAAAGCACGGGATTGAGATCTGTGCAACAATGACTTATCGGCTGGAGCAAGAGCATTGCTGGCGGAGAGAAAGTTTCCGACGCTGGACTTCTTCAATGCAGCGTTTTGTGAAGCCTTCTCAGCTGGCAATGGACCATCCTCGGCATACTCGACATCAACGAAATCGACCTTCATACGCTTCTCTGTTCGTACACCAATAACCAAAGGAGAACCCTTACGTGCAGCAATAACCTCATGTGGGTAGTGTACTGACTTCATCAAAAGACCAAAAGCACCTTGTAACTCCTTGATAACTGCCTTTGCCAAATCTGTAAAGCCGATTGTTGGGTGTTGGTCGTAAAGGTATTTTGCAAGCTTGGCAATGCATTCTGTGTCGGTCTCGGTCTCGAACTTGAAGCCCTTGGATGTCAACAGGGTCTTCAAACTCCTTGTAATTGGTGATGATACCGTTGTGCACGACAGAAAATTGCCAAGATGGGTCGGATCTGCAAGTCTCACATCAGCATTGCTCCCAAAACCCTACGATAGCTATACGTACCTGTGAGGATGGCAGTTGAGACGAGATGGAGGACCGTGAGTAGCCCATCTGGTGTGTGCAATACCGGCGTGGGAGTCGAAGATCTTGGTGAGATCTGGCTTCTCCTGCTCGATGAGAGCCTTTAACTTTGCAACTTTGCCACACCTCTTTGAATGCAAAGACCTCATTCTTCTTGTCTCCATCAATAGCGAGACCAGCAGAATCATAACCACGGTATTCGAGACGGGACAGACCTGCAGATTGCAAAGATTTAGTTGGTAGATCTCAAAAGAGATAACGGATGCTGTGCGAGTACAAAAGGAGGTTGTGATTGAAATGGCGGTATATCAACACCTCAAGCCAAAAAGGAGGGGTAATTGGAATATCGATCATCTTACCATTAACAAGTGTATCAAGAATATACTTTCTATCCTTCTCCACCAGGTAATTAATGTATCCGAAAATTCCACTATGAAGATATAAGTTAGATTTATCAACTTCTTATTGTGCTCGAAGACCTGCAAGCATCTCCCAAAGGATGTAGTGTACATACCACATTGTTGCAATGAATGAGGATGTGGTTGTTGTCTGTGTAGGATTTGGAAATTGGTAGGATGTGCAAAAAAGGGTATCGAAAGCAAGAACTATTGTACTGTAGATGGAAAAAAGAAACGAATGAAGATGGAAGATATGAATTTCTTTCGTTGAAGGAGATGTGGATGATTTAAAGGAGAGAGGGAGAGAGAGAAAGCTGTCCCTTTGAAGATGGATGAATGGATGGATACCTAAGTAGGTTATTTCTTCGTATGAACGTAAACGTGCACTTTGATCCCCACGCCTTACGTCTGTATACCGGGAATGGGAAAGGAAGAAATAAATATTTAGATGGAGAAGATGGGATTATTTATTATTTATTATTTATTTTTATATTTATTATTTTATTTTTATTTATTATATTATTATTTATTATTTATTATTTATTATTTATTTTATTATTTATTATTTATTATTTATTATTTATTATTTATTATTATACTATTTACTATTTACTATTTATTATTTATTATTTATTATTTATTATTTATTATTTATTATTATTTTTTATTATTTTATTATTTATTATATATTATTTATTATTATTATTTTATTATTTATTATTTATTATTTATTATTTATTATTTATTATTATTATTATTATTTATTATTTATTATTTATTATTATTATTTTTATTTATTATTTATTATTTATTATTTATTATTTATTATATTATTTATTTTTATTTATTATTATTTATTATTTATTATTTATTATTTATTATTTATTATTTATTTATTATTTATTTTTATTGTTTATTATTGTTTATTATTTTCTATTTTCCGACCTCACGAGACTAATCCCCCCCCCGTTCCTGATACTGTATCTGCTGTACTGTAGATGTTAGGTAAGGTATGTATGTATATACCTAGATACTAGGTATGTACTCCGTATGTATATCCAATATGTATGATACGAGATCAATTGATTGCCGGGGTTGATGGATTGTTGATTGTTGCTGCGGACTCTACCTACTTTAGTGCCTAGGAATTTATTTACTCTGCTAATACTACAGCTAATACTATTATAGTACTGCGGTTACTGCTATACTGTTACTATTACTGCTACTATCAATCTATCTATCTATATCAATCTATCTACCTCCATAACTAAAACGACCTAGGGACACACTACCACTTGCTACCTTGCCTTAACCCCTTGGTATTCCAGTCCTGGCAAAACTGTATTCGGGAGTTAGGACCACTTTGAGGCTGTAACTTCTCGTACTTACACACATACACCCACCATCCACCCATCCATCCATCCATACCATCCCTACCTACAGTACTGTACCTAGCACACCTCCCCCCTCACCAACCACACTTTGCAGAATCTCACTCGCGGAAGCCACGAAAAAAACGCCTCCCTCGCTCTTGAATCCTCCCTCCTCAAGCTCCTGCCCCTCCTCCCTCGTTCATCTGCCAATGAATCGAAGGTGCACGCAGGATGTACTTTACTGTGTGTAAGCGTACAGAGTCCACAGGCCACAGGCCACAGGCGACAGTTTACAGGCGACAGAACACACGCAGTACGCGACCCCAACGCATCCGAGAGGGAGGGTCCCGAGACGGAGAAGAGCGATGCGGTAGGGTAGGGGAGAGTAGAGTACAGTAGAGTATAAGCCACACGCCGGACCCACCCCGCCCATCTAAATAAAGCAGCATTTCAGAGTCTTCTCCAGGCACAGGGGGTCGAATCTGGTTGGTGGCCAGGGTCGCCGGGGCTTTATAAAACTCTACTTGTTAGTGAGTACTACTATCAAGGCAAGTAAGTACTGTATGTAATAAGTCCCTTTCGCTGACGCTTCAACATCCATGACGTAGAAGTTAGTTTCTGGGCACGTAGCGTGCGAAGGAAGGGTCTTTGGGTGGGTAGGTAGGTCGGTAGGTACTAGGTACGGAGTAGGTAGGCATTGTTTGGAAATTGAAATATATGCACTCAAGCGCATGGGAGGCAAAGGTTATGGTATTATAGAACTATCATAAATATCACATCAGATCATACACAGAGAGAGAGAGAGAGAGAGAGTCGGTATCCATAGATCGTATTCCACCAAAGAACATCGGAAGACAGAAAAAAAAAGAAGAGAGAAAAAAAGAAAAAAGTTCGTCTGCCTAAAAAAAGGACTGACTGACTGTAAAGAAAATTCCCATGTGCCCATGCGATAAAGAAGGAACCCGTTGTCCGTTGTTTAGGGTTGCTGGTACGTCCACCAAGCTATCCCGTAACACCGCCAGCTAAGCCATCGACCTGCGACTATCCTTTTCCGGGACGGCGGCTTCATGTCGTGCTGTCTTGTTCCTGCTGGTCATTTTATGCAAAATTCCATCTCCTAATCGGGCCATCAAAAATTGGGAGCACTCGAGAATTATTTCCATTGTACCGGTCCAATAAGGAAAATAGTCAAGCCATGGTATCTACATATGGATGAATTTTAGGTAATCGTCTATGGCAATCAATATATTGGTTTTTTTAACCCTCTAACTTACCGCATATGGACCCCACAGGGTCCAGCGTTGAAGATATACCGGTACCCTAAGAACTTAATAAGGAATGCCCCTTTTCAAGCGAGCATGGGAAATATATCTTTGTGGGGAGGCAATAGATGGACGTCTCAAAGCAAGCTCGATGCGAATTAGGAACGAGAATCATTTATGGCAAGTCGTTCCCATTTGTACAGGATCAGAATACTGAGGAAGCCTCTCTTTCATATGGTATTCTTACAAAGTCAAGCTGTATGCCCAACCAAACCTCAATTATGCGACGGCCATGTTAAACCACAATCTATGTAGAAAATTATAGCTTTTGGTATTCAGCTTGCCTCCAATTTCTTCGACTCTGCTACTTACGAACGGCTTTGTTGAAATCGTCCTGGTTAACAGCATCTCTATAATCCTTGATAGCAAATAAACCACTAGAAAAGTTAGCAAATATACCGTGTTAGATGTCCAGGGATTACATACGCTTCTGTGACAACGTTTCGTAAATCAGCCCATTCAAGCCATCGCTCATCTTTACCACACTCTCGAAATCAAACCTCGCCATCAATGACGACACTAGAAGCGTGGATCTTCATGATTTCCAATCGTCCCACCTCGTTTGGCAAGGAATCTCTATCTTTCTATCGAGACGTCCGGCTCGGAGAAGTGCAGGGTCAAGGGTATCTGGTCGGTTGGTAGCCATGATAATCTTCGTCTTTCCAAATAATCGAAACCACAAGTTGATTCAATAACTCCATCAAGTTCTCTGAATTTCACGATCTGCTGAAGTTCCCTCAGAAAATCTACGTCCACCAATAGCATCGATTTCGTCCATGAAGATAATGCATGGCTCATGTTCCTTGGCATACCCAAACATCTCTCTGATCAGACGCGCAGACTCTCCAATGTACTTATCAACGATAGCAGATGAAACAACTGCGGCATATTAGTATAATTGTGCAAATAGCATGCAGAAAAATGTCCTACCCTTAAAAAGTTCGTCTCTAGACTGCTTGCAACAGCCCTTGCTAACAAAGCTTCCCGGTTCCTGGAGGTCCATATAACAACACACCCTTTGGAGGCTTGATACCAACTCGCAAAGAACAACTCTGGATTCTTAAGTGGCAACTCGATAACCTCTCGTAATTCCCTAATTTGTTCGTTCAAACACCAATTCCACCAAAACTCACTTTGTCCTGGGTCTTCAAGGACATGTTATAAACGAGTGATCGACTTCGCGAGGTAACATTCGCATGATGGTAAGGGTTGTCATGTCGAGTGCTACACGGGTTCCTTGCTTCAACTTCAGTTTGTCGACTTTCGACCTGCAACCAACGACATATCTGGGTCCCGATGATGCTTTGACAATAACTAGAGTACCGATATTAGCAACGTTTGATGGAGCTTCCGGCTTGCTTGCTCACATCTCTCCTCATCAAGTTGTTCAACACCTCGCCGATGATCTGTCCAACACTTGTAAAGCTTTGATATTATCCTCAGTGTGGTCGAAGTCTTTTGTAATCCCTTTATTTCTAACCGCAAAGCCTTGAGCTTTGCCCTCCCATTCTCTAGATTCCAATAGCTTATCCTTAATGTTGACACGCATGTGCGCGCCTCCTCATCGTTGCTGGCCATCTTGGATGTCGCACGAAGTGAAATACCTATTAGTATCTGAGAAATATTCGATTGGGTAGAGGTGATTGAATTGTCAAGATTCGAAGGTCGACTTTATTTTCGGGTTTGCGTTGGAAGGTGTGTTTGATAGAAATGGAGTTATTGATTGCTTGACTAAGTTGCATGCGAAGCTCTTGTTGCCTGTGGATCGACCTGAGCAAGCTCTATCTAATATATCTATGCCTGAGGCAAGAGGGTATCAACGTGACAATCACCTGCTAGGTACAGGCACCTACTCTGTACGGGTACTGATTATTACTGTAATATTAGATCCATACCGAGGGAGCTGAAGGTACTAGGTAGGAACTGACTGTGCTAGGTACTTATTAGTATGGATGAATTCGAACTTCACAATAATATACTCGTCTACTAGATACCTATGGCAGGTATGGACTAATCTCACAACTCTCAACTTTCGTCTTGATCAAACCGAAATCTACCTCAATCGTTGAGTGCTTTCAAATCTCTCCAAGTACGGACATCCATCCATCATCCTGTGCCAAGAAGTATACATAGAGAGACTCTGCTATGGTTCTTTATTATCATGGCTGTTTGTCTGTCTGTCTGTTTGTATTGAATAAGGTAGATGTGATGCCGAGACGAAGTTGCCCAGCCTCAAGACTTCTCTCTCTCTCTTTCTCGCAGTCCCGCGCTTAGAAGTTAGATGCTGCACAGCTCATCACGCCAAGGGTTTAAGTACCTCAGAATTTATGGGAGAAAGCTTCTTAACATCATCTACACGTATCAAGTGTTACCACTAGAGATTCACAGCATTGTGGTTTCAAAGGAAAGACTGCCTCTGCTCCGAGACGAAGACATTCCTTGTCATCAATCTCTCCCACAGGACCGGTATTTATATCCTGCCCTTCTTCCCACCCCGTGAGTTTCGGACTGCCACGACAGCAAGGAAAGGATGGTGTGATTGATCATTGCGCACGACGTAAGTTGACCAGCAATGTTAGTAATGTTACACCCTTCTTCTTCTTGTCATACAGTCAAATACTTGTGTCACATGGGTAGGTACATTAATTACTAGGTAGGCTGGTAGGTGGTAGGTACAGAGTAGGTAGGTAGCTAGCAGGCATTTGTTTATCTCTCTAAACCCAAATTCAACAACCATTTGGGAAAGCTTCTTTATTAGTCGAGTCCGCTCAATGCATGCGACATTGGATCTCCTAATGTATCCATATTCTACGAGGTAGTCAGTCATTCTCGTCCTTATTAGTATGAAGTCGTGATAGTAGTGATGATTTAGCTAATATACTTACTTGTCTGTCGATGCTTGAGAATCAGATCTAAAGAGTGCGGGACGAACCTTTCTCAATCACCGGGCATAGGTAGGTAGGTATTGTAGTAACTGCCCAGGTGCACTTACTAGAGTATCTACAAAGTTACTTCATTTTAAGGTTTTCAACATTTTCCAATTTTCAGTTGTTATTCTTCTTATTATCGACTGACTGTGGACATCTTTACACATTGGATCCATTTACAATTGAATTGCATTGCATAAAGGAAGGGACGGACTCATTTGACTATCAACTTACCAATCTACCAATCTACCAATCTAGTACCTACCTACCTAGGTACCTAAGTCACCAAGTCACCAAGTCATCAGATCACCAAGTCACCAGATCATCAAGTCACCAGATCACCAGGTGATAATGTGATAACGTGACGATACTGTACATCAATTTGTACCTACCTAGGTAGGTAGTACGATATCTCCCTTCCTCCCTACCTAGGCAGTACCTAATAACAATAATAACAACAATAACAATCATCCAGCCAGTCAAAATTTCGGCCCAATTCCCTTACTAAAAAGAGTAACTCCGGCAAAACAGGGATCATAGAATGGGACGGGAAGGGACGACGCATTGGCATTTGGCATTTGGCACTTTGGTGGGGCGAGGGGTTGAAAAAGATCTCGTTCCTTTCTGACTCCAACATTCTTCTCAATCTTTACTTTCTCACTACTTCACAAGTTTTTTGAAAAGCCAGATCAAACTTCAAGGTGAGTGACTCTTCATTCTTCTGGAATATCCATTCCCTCTCAATCCCCCCTCGATTGTATATGATGAAATGCTTCATATCCATCCATCTCTGGATAAATAGAGAAGTGAGCTGAAGTGGAAGCTCAATTTGGTGATATCACCCCACCATGATCATCTCTGGCCATATTTTTCTCCAGCCTCTCCGCCATTCAACAAATATTGATGTCGCATGTAAGCTGATACAAAGCTGATAGAAACTTATCAAATCATCAAGAAAAAGATCAAGGTATGACTGAAGCTCCTTTTACCATTCATAGAGGTTGCTCTGTGCTAAGCTTAGAGGCTAATGATAACCCCTTCAACAGAAAGTAACATGGCTATCACTAAGATTCACGCACGCTCCGTCTACGATTCTCGTGGAAACCCAACCGTTGAGGTTGATGTTGTCACGAGACTGGTCTCCACCGTGCCATTGTCCCATCTGGTGCTTCCACTGGTACGTACATCGCCCGCATACTAGAAAAAACATACGGCTGATGGGGATCGCACATCAGGTCAACATGAGGCCGTTGAGCTCCGTGATGGAGACAAGGACAAGTGGCTGGAAAGGGTGTCACCAAGGCTGTCGCCAATGTCAACGATATCATTGGCCCAGCTCTTATCAAGGAGAACATTGATGTCAAGGACAATCAAAGATTGATGAGTTCTTGACAGCCTTGACGGAACTCCAAACAAGGGAAAGTTGGGTGCCAACGCCATTCTTGGTGTCAGTTTGGCTGTTGCCAAGGCTGGAGCTGCGAGAAGGTTAGTGAAGATGCATCTCCATGGCCATTTGCATGTCTAATATTTCACAGGGTATCCCACTTTACGCCCACGTTTCCGATCTTGCTGGAACCAAGAAGCCTTACGTTCTCCAGTCCCATTCATGAACGTTCTTAACGGAGGGTGAGCATTTCGTAGTATGTGGAATCATTGACTAGTAGCTAATAAGCCATAGTTCCCACGCTGGTGGTCGTTTGGCTTTCCAAGAGTTCATGATCGTAACCCTTCGTAAGTTACCACCTTCAA
The DNA here is from genome assembly GCA_008692225.1 of Monilinia fructicola. Taxonomy (NCBI): domain Eukaryota; kingdom Fungi; phylum Ascomycota; class Leotiomycetes; order Helotiales; family Sclerotiniaceae; genus Monilinia; species Monilinia fructicola. Next base: position 1,771,979 of record VICG01000001.1, on the reverse strand, counting down.
TTCCCAGCTTGACTGGAGCATTTACTAACATAAACGGTAGCGCTGCCCATCTTTCACTGAGGTCTTAGACACGGTGCTGAGGTTTACCAAAAGCTCAAGTCTCTTGCCAAGAAGAAGTACGGCCAATCTGCGGTAACGTCGGAGACGAGGGTGGTGTTGCACCAGATATTCAAACCGCCGAGGAGGCTCTTGAGCTCATCACCGAGGCTATTGAGGCTGCTGATACACTGGAAAGATGAACATCGCTATGGACGTTGCCTCCAGCGAGTTCTACAAGGAGGACGCTAAGAAGTACGATTTGGACTTCAAGAACCAGACAGTGACCCAACCAAGTGGATCACTACGCTGAACTTGCCGACCAATACAAGACCCTTGCCAAGAAGTACCCAATTGTCAGCATTGAAGACCATTCGCTGAGGATGACTGGGAGCCTGGAGCTACTTCTACAAGTCTTCCGATTTCCAAATTGTCGGTGATGACTTGACTGTCACAACCCAATCAGAATCAAGAAGGCCATTGACTCAAGTCTTGCAATGCTCTCTTGTTGAAGGTTAACCAAATCGGTACTCTGACCGAGTCTATCCAAGCTGCCAAGGACTCCTTCGCGCTGGATGGGGTGTTATGGTTTCCCACCGTTCTGGAGAGACTGAAGATGTCACCATTGCTGATATCGTTGTTGGTCTCCGTGCTGGTCAAATCAAGACTGGTGCCCCAGCCAGATCTGAGCGTTTGGCCAAGTTGAACCAAATCTTGAGAATCGAGGAGGAGCTCGGTGACAAGGCTGTGTACGCTGGAGAGAGCTTCAGAACTGCCGTCAATTTGTAAATGGTTTATGGTATTTCGAGAAAAAAGTTTAGCTAGATTGTCAACAGTGTTTTGCGGGATGAGCGATGCCAGCTATAGTCTTGAGGCTAACGATGAATGATATCACATGAATGAAGAACAAATTGATTCAAAGAAAGGAACTTGTGTGCTATAATCTTATTGTGCTGTGGTTGCGAAGTTCGTAAAACGAAGTTATTGTCTCTACGAGTACAAAGAGTGTGATGCTAAGTCCTTGCCATTGTATACCTTGCAGAGGTGTGAATGGAATGACATAAGTAAAATGGTGGAGAGCTAAATTGGCTAGAACTACCTAGGTACCTAGCCAGCCACGGCCCTCCTCTCATGCCTACGTACCTACCTAATAGAAGTAGTATTGTCATAGTACTCATAATAATCATATAAGTCAGGCACCAACGTGAATAATTGTCAGGCAAGACCGCTTCTAATCGGTTTCACCCGCTCCGATAACTTTTCAAAGTGGATACTTCCCAGTCAAGTGCGGGCGCAAACCTAAAGACAAACTTCCAACACTCACTCATCTTTTCCCAAAGATCTTCCTTTCAACCTCACAAACACATAGTGAAAAATTATACTTATAAAGGTACTGAGATCTCAGACTCAATATCTCACACAATCAAAGCAAAGGCAACATCAAAAAAGGAATATCTACCGAGTATTAAGTCTTTAATATGCCTGACAAGTGGGGTAAGTGGCAGAATATTTTATTTTCTCTTTCTCGTTAGAGCTGTTCTGCGAGCATTGTCCTACAGAATATGTGATCAATGTCAGTGACGGGCATTCGGAATTTCTGGTTGGAAGATCTACCGCGATGCAGATGCAGAGGAATATATTGACTGACCGCCACTCTACCGAATAGATGAAGAATCCTCCTCAGAGGAAGCAGCCGAGCCAACGCCCGCACAAAATGTTTCAACTCGCAGAAAGTTCGACGACGAAGAAGACAATGAAGATGTATTAGATTCTTGGAGTGCCGCTGAGGACTCAGAGGTTGAACGTGAGAAGGCAAAGGTCGAAGCCGAACGAAAAGCCAAAGCGGATGCATTGGCCGCCGCAAACAAAAGTCCAAGGCCCAACGTGTCGCTGAAAAGCAAGCTGAGAGAGCACGCCAACTCGCAGAAGGCGGCGATGAGAGTAGTGAAGAAGATGAAGCTACCAGGAGAGAACGTCTTAGACGAACTGAACAAGAATCCGACTTGAAGCACGCGGAGGACCTGTTCGGCAACATTGGTATCAATTCCCGCAAGTCTACGAGTGCTGCAAATGCAGTACAAATCGACGAAAAGAATCCCGCAGCCACCGTAGATTTGACAACCCTTCCACTATTTGATCCAAGAACAAAGCAACAATTTGAGAAGCTCCGCGAAACCCTCGTTCTCTCATCACCAATAATGTCAAGAAAGCACAATATATTATCTTCTTGCAAGAATTCACCAAACAGATCTCCAAGGATCTTCCCAGTGATCAAATCAAGAAGATTGCCAGTACATTGACGGCTTTGAGTAACGAAAAAATGAAGGAGGAGAAGGCAGCCGAAAAGGGGAGGAAAGAAGTCCAAAGCACAGAAAACGAAGACACCCTGAATGCAAGCAGAAACACAATGTCCAATCCCGATACACAAGCCTATGAAGACGACTTTGGCGAGTAAGTTTGCATTGACCCTTTCTCACACACCACTTACTGACAGGCAGCAGTGATGATTTTATGTGAAATGGCTTGTGTTATAATTGCCATATCTCAGTCTGCCCAGCATCCCCTCAAACTGAGAACACGTCCCGGTCGACTTTTACTCGCATTTAGTCAAGTGCAAGAACACTAATATTATGCGGCGAGATCCACACGATGCATATGCAGGACCTTCCGAAAGCGAAAGTAGCCCCTTCACGAATGTAGGCAGGAGTCTTTGGTGGAGACAATACAGCGAATTGTGCTGGATGAGAGTTATACCACGTCAGTTTAGCGGTTGGGAGAGGTAATCACATGGCTGGTCTCAGATTATTCTAGCTTGCACTTTGATTCTTCCTTGACTTGAAGGATTTTCTCTGCGCTGCAGTCGTATTTAGGCATGGATAGACATAGCGAGCGGAGCTGAACATAATTTCGATATACCTACATGCCTCCTTTATGCGCTTTCAATTTCACGACGTAGTTTCAACAAGTAATGCACTATCCCCATCTTCTAAGTCTAGCTTGATGGCTCTATGCAAGAGACATACCATCTACACCTCCAATCTGCTCTCATCTCATCTCGTCCTCCACTCCCCACCCCCTTCTCCCTCAGATCTTACTCCCCCTTCACCTCACTCCTCGCCGATGTATTCCTCTCGCTGCCCACAACCAACGCAACGTGATTACTAATCGCCACCAACTCCCCCTCCTCGTCCCAAGCCGTCATCTCGATATCCATTCGACGTTCTTGGTCTGTTTGCGCTCGACTCGGATGAATAGCCATTCGACGCCTTGGGCGGGAAGGGTCTTCTTGAAATCAATGTTGAGGAGGAGAGTGGGGGAACCAATATTTGGCGCCCGGGTTGGTGTGTTGGGTTGGGGTGGGGGTGTGGGACGGTGCGGGAGTGGAGGCGGAGAGGAAGTTGGAGGGGAGTGGGAACATGTCGCAGGCGTAGCCGAGACTGGTGGTGGTCCACTGGGGGGTGGGGTGCGGGTTAGTTTGTATTGGTATGAGGGTTGATTTGTTGGTCGTTGGGTTGGATGAGGGGAGTGAGAGGGGGAAGGGGGGGTGAGGATATGAATGGTTGTGGAGAATGAGAAAGGGGGTTAGGAGTTGGGGGTTATAAATGTGGCTAGAGAGATGATGGGGCTTTACGAGTTCGCCGGTGGAAAGCCGGATCCATTCATCGGAAATGGTGGGTGAGGGTTGGGTTTTTGGGGAAGTAGGTTTGGGATTTTGTGGTGGCTTTGCGGAATTTGGAGAAGGGCATGTTTTGGAGGTGGTAATTGGGGTCGGTGTTGGTTTTTTAGTCCTGGATGAATTAGGGGTTAGCGGGTGGTGAGTGTGAGAAGGGTTGGAGGAGAGGGAGAGGGAGAGGGAAGTGTAACGAAGAAAATTGTTATACTTACGAGGGATAGAAACGGGAAGAGGGGTAGGGTGAAGAACATGAGTGTGAGGGGAGGAAACGCCAGTTTCCGTGCTGGTGTTGGAATGGGTGATATATCCGACTACTTCAACGCGGTCGCCCTGCGAAAGGGTTATGTGGAGGACAGAGGCTTGCCGCCCGAGTTTGGTATCTTGGACTAGAGAGGAAGTTCAACACGTAGAAGCAAGAAGAGAGTCACGGGATCTCCTTACCGGTGAAGAGAGCAGGGCCAGTTTGAGTGCGCCGCAAGAACTCAAGATGAAGAGCTATGGGATTGGGTTGATTCTGTGTACGCAGAGTGGTGCTGAAATGAAGCGTGGAGACTTGGAGAAACACGGCGGTTATGAATCCTCCATGGGGAACTGGACATTCTGATTAGACACTGGACAGATAGTTGAGTATAAATCAAGGTAGGGTAATTTAAGGTTAGATATGGTAGAGTAAGGCAAAGTGCTCATCTACCTGATCCAATGCACCAGTCCTGTATCGAATGTCAGCTCGAATGTTCAAGAAGATAAAAAAGATAAGTTGCAGAAAGCATGTTCCAATGATGGTTGTTACATCCAATTGACATGCATGGATGGATGATCGATCACCACGAACCAATTGCAATCACCCATCGAAGATGAAACATGAAACCTCAAACCTTACATCTGGAAAGTTCGCCGAATATGTGTGCGATGTCAATTGTTCAACCTTGGTGGCATCGGTAAAGTTGGTACCGGTGTTTGATGATGGAGGGGTCGTCATTTCATGTAGTTCCAAGATTAATTACTAGGGAGGCATTCGAGAGAAAGCTTGAGCTCAAGGTGAGACAGTGATAAGATAAAGTATGAGATGGTGGGCATGGGGTTGTAGACTGAAGTAAGAAACAGCGTACTTGTACACTTCCAACAGAACTTTCTGTCTTCGATATAAATACCCAGCTAAGATCTATTATTAGTATAGAATCTGGGGGGAGTTTGAGGAACCTTGGAGTTTGGGGAAACTCAGGAGGTGTTTTGGTTGTGTTGAAGGCAATTGATTGAAGATGTTTTGAAGTGAAGGGGGAGGAGGGGGGAATCCCAGAGCCGTGGGGCTGGTTGATTTTGACGAAGTTGCCGAGGCTGGAGAATTTCTTATCGATTAGGAGGTTCATGCTGCTTGTACCTTCACTTGTAAAGGCTTGCCTAGCCTACTTGCCGACCGTTTACGTAAGGGTCCCAGGTTCCAAGTTATCTTATTAAATGGTCTACGGGTGTTTGGATTTGTTTTTCTGAGGTACGAAATACTACCCAAGTAGGTACCTAGTAGGTCTACGGGTACAGTAAGGTTACTACTAATAACATTTTAGTAGCCGCAGCAAAGTCAAGCCTCGTCTCACCCTCGTGTTGTTAAGCTCATGTGTGCGGTAATATGATATAATCATATCGAACATTGGAACTAGAACTAGAACTAGAACTGGAACTAGAACTGAAACTGGAACTGGAACTGGTATTACTCTGTAGTACGGAGTATTGGCATTGGTAGTGCTACTAGGGCATATATGTATGTATATATATATATATATATATATATTATATATACATCATTATGTAAATATATCAAGAGTCATCACCTCTCTATTCTCAATCTTGACCTTTGATGATGATGATAAAAGATGCCCCTGACTACTTTCACTACCGAAGCATGCAAGAAGAACCAATTGTATCCCTCCCGTCAGACCCATTGATACTGAAGTCATAACTTCTTTCTCTTTCTTTCTGACATCCCCCACAATTATACTATTTTAACACACATTTATAGCACCTGTAGCTTCTCGATAGCCTTGTGATTGATTGTTGGTTGCTGGTTGGTTCCATTCATATGTCTAACAATATGTGTCAAGCATCTCGGGGATGGATGGCGTAGGTAAGCTTTTTGTGGAGGGTATATAGTAAATAATTAATTGGTTGATTAATTAATTAACGGAGATATTTTTGATGAAAAAGAAAAAAAGAGAGGAAAATAGAGAGGAGGAAAGTAAGTGATACAAAGGATCACGTAGAAAATGAAAGGGAAAAAAGGTACAGGATTATTGTATCACATATATAATATAAGAAAGTTCCTAATCATACTTACTTATTTATCCTTGCTTTGTTTAGGTACCTATACTTGAGTAAAAGGATGATTTTTATAAGCAAGCTTTTATCTCATCTAGTTGTTTATTCATTGACTTATTATTTACTCATCTATTCCATCTCTATTCATCTACTCACTACTCCCTACTCCCCTACTCCCTACTCCCTACAACCTACTACTCACTACCTCCTACTCACCTACTCACCTACTCACCTACTCACCTACTCACTACTCACCTACTCACCTACTCACCTACTCACCTACTCACTACCTACTCACCTACTCACCTACTCACCTACTCACCTACTCGAATCCTCTACTGCAGTATTGGATAGAGTCCTTCTGCTACTTATTACCTTGTTAGATATACTCCAGTAAGTACTCATTCATTATTCACTTATCACATAATACTTTATAGGTATTCTCAAACGTTATTACTATAAATCCTTCCGAGCCTTAACAGATCTATCTAATTTACTAATAACTCGCATGCAGCTACCTTCCTAGTAAGCACCTTCAACTCCAGGGCTACTTCAACATTCAATCAATCAACAAGTTAGTAACCGTGTCAACCCAATGAAACCATGATTGAAACGGATTCAAATTTCAAATATCCTTTCTGTAATAGATGATCTAACTGCTAGCTATCTAATAATCACCAAAGTATCTAACTATTCAACTATCTATCAACCTAACTCATAACCATCTGACTAGCGACTAGGTACATATTTACATTTAAATCACCGCCCCTAGCGAGAAACTTACATACATAGTCCCTACCAACCGTATTCCTAGTACCTAGTAGTCCTCTTACCTGTGATTATTACCCAGTTGGGTTCTCTGGCAATCTTTTGGTCATTATTCATCATCACGGTTATTATTAGAGTGTGAGATTGCTGCGAGAGTGCAAGTACCATACACACACATATCAATCACAACCTTATACAACAGACTAATAACTTTCTTCACAACCGAATACCCTCCTTTTTTCCTCTTTCCTCCTCTCCTCTCCGTCCCTCGCTCTCTTTGACAATACAACAAACAAAACATTTGTTTCTTAATTACCATTACCACTTATCCAGATTAGATGCCAAATACATTATCTTTCTTAAAGTCTTCGACAATATTGTCAAAGCAAGGGGCCACCACCATATCTCTTGCAACCACTTCCAACTTGATAACTTTGATAATCTTAGTGGGGTAGCCCTGAGGGAGGAACGCAAAGAACATAACGAACGCAAAGGTTCTCAAGAAGTGGAAGATGGGTAATGTTAGTAGCAGACCGGATGACGGCTCGCCGTTGTACTTAAGGGATCAAAGTCGCCGTAAGTATTTCCATTGAGTCCCCCATCAGAGTTGAAGAGAACGAAGAGAGGGAGCTGATCATGATATCCTGATAGTAACTATCTCGTCCCTGTCGATCACCAATCAGCGAAGGAAAACCCTCTTGAATGTTGTTCCAAACGGCTTTCCAGCAACGAGAGTCTCTGCGATTCGCGACCTTGGAGATAGTTCGGTGGTGGAATACGTTCAGGTAACGACTCTACATACATATACATTGCATTTGTCCTACCAACAATGCTGATCAGATATCCTGCAGGACCCTGATACACTTCCTGGAGCCGCTCCGAATTTCCTCCTCAAGGTTAACAATGACGAAGAGCTTATATTTAACTTCACTTTTATTATACGGCAATCGCAAGGATTTCTGCTGCGACGAGTGGCGCAAAAGATGTGGTGGGTATGATGGATACCGTTATTAATGGCCTTACATATGTTTCAGCTTCCACCGCGCGAGAGGTTGAGAATCTGGTCACTCGAGAATTCCATGCCGACCCTAATCTACATAAGAATGCCAATGTACAGTTAGTTGGGGATTATTCGACTGGAGGCAGTCAGTCAGTATCGTTCGAATGGTCCTGGAAATGGAGACCCCAAAGCCAGTAGAGGATCGCGGGGGTGGTTGGAGAAATAATTGTAGTGTATGTTTGACCGAATCACATATCTTACCTATTCTGATAATCTCTAGTTTCCTTGAATATGATCAACGAGCGCATCGATTGAATACTCTTGCTAGTTTCTCATTCTGGGTTTCAAGTAAGGCTCTGACCGCGCTACGCTCCCATCATCTGCTGACAAGGACTTAGACCCGCAACCATTGAGTGTATGCCAGGCTCTCTCCCTCTCCTCCATTCCATCTCGTTCCTCCCCCTAAATTGCGACTTCCGTCTTCTCAATCACTCGATTCTCGTGTGAGCGGGCAAGAGCTATCGTACGAAGATGCACCACCGTCACCAAATCCCCTCAACCTCGATATGATCGTCCCCCCGATCCAAATGGCAGATATACCAAAGGTCGATGTGTCTTGTCAACGTCCGGGCGAGGATATGAGTGCCACTGAAGATGGTCCATTGTTCAGGGCCACTATGAAGGCCTTGGAACAAAAAACGGGAAATATGCGCACACGGATGAAGAAGGTTCTCAGAAAGGCAGAGGCCGCGCAGATAGCTCAGATTAATTGTAATGATGCTATTGGGGGGTTCATGGAAGCGCTTCGAGAAGCGTCCAATTCAAATGCAAACGCAGTCCAGCCGGCCTTGGACCATTACTTCGATAAGATTGCGCGCGAAATTTTACAGTATGAGAGAAACAGAACGCCCTTAATCTTGAGAAAGTCATTATAGAGCCGCTTACAAAATTATACACTCTCGATATTAAACAAGCCGAATCGAAGAAACGAGACTTTGAGGAAGAAAGCAAAGACTACTATGCATATGTATCGAGATATTTAGGGCAACGTCAAGACTCACTGAAGCAGAAAAAAGCGAGCTGAAAGCGATACCAAGTACCAGACCAAACGCCGTAACTTCGAGTTAAAGCGATTCGATTATTCTTCATTTATGCAGGATCTACATGGGGGACGGAAAGAACAAGAAGTATTATCACATCTGACCAAGTATGCAGATGCTCAGACAAGAAGCTATTTGGCCGCGGCAAAGAAAGTGGAACAAATGCTTCCACAGTTGGAGGCATTGAGTGCAGAAGTGCAAGATGCGGATAAGGAATTTCAATACCAGAGGACCGCCGAACGTGAGGAAAAGCGACGCAATCTCGAAAAAAGTACTGTTACATACGTGGAGCCGGAGACCATCCCGGCGGTCCCAGTCGAGGCAGTGGTACCTGGAACTTCAAGTTCAGGCAATGGTACATCTACTTCGGATTCTGAGTTGAAACATCGGATCGATAGTACAGGGTATCAACTGAGACCAATACCGACGAATAGTACAACGGCTACAGTGACTAATGGGGGTATGACGGAATTCACCAGATCTCCTGGAAGCCTCTCATCTGTGGCTGCTGGAACGGTGGGGAGCCCCGTTACAAATCCTCGGTTTCGTGGCATTCGGGACCTTGAAGAAAAAGACCATAGTCAAATCACGGCGAGTGAGAAGTTGGGCACACAACGTAAAGAGGGTCTTCTCTGGGCTTTAAGTAGGCCTGGTAGTCATGTCGATCCAAGGGGCTTAAATAAACAAGCGTGGCACAAGTAAGTTAGATACATTCAAGATGAGATAACACGACTAACTAGAGTAGATTTTGGATCGTACTTGATGCGGGTAAACTCTCCGAATACAGTAATTGGAAACAGCGTCTTGACCTACATATGGAACCTATAGATCTACGTATGGCATCTGTCCGCGAGGCTCGCGATGCCGAGCGTCGTTTTTGTTTCGAGGTTATTACACCTCAGTATAAGAGAGTTTATCAAGCAACCTCAGAGGAAGACATGAAGAATTGGATCTCTGCCATCAACAATGCCCTCCAAAGTGCAGTTGAGGGTCGGGGCATGAGGGATTATCCTACTGTAGCCCCACAACCTGAAGCTCATTCAATTAGAAGAGATATTGGGTCGATATTGACAGGAAAGAGTTCTTCAATGAACCACGGACACTCTTCCAACCATAACAATACTCCGAACACAAATAATGTGTTTAGAAGAACGACCGTTGGTGCCAGACCTGCGTATGGCCGTTCAACCAGTAGCAGCTTTGATGAAAGTCCAGACAAACTGCTCCAGCTTCTACGAGAAACTGATCAAGGAAACTGTTGGTGTGCAGACTGTGGGTTCCGGAATTAAGACAGAGTGGGTATCGATCAACCTCGCCATCATACTATGTATTGAATGTAGTGGTATTCATCGATCGCTTGGAACCCATATCAGCAAAGTGCGCTCCTTGACTCTCGATATCAACTCCTTCACCACGGATATTGTCGAATTGCTTTTTGTTGGTTGGCAATCGCGTCTCCAATATGGTTTGGGAGGCTAGACTTGATCTGGCTGCAAAACCTACGCCACAAGCTACACGAGAGCAACGACTGAAGTTTATCACAGCTAAATATGTTGACCGAGCCTTTGTGGAGCCGATCTCATCCACCCTCTCACGATATGCCACGGCAGATGAAACTCTCTCCTTGCAGCGGTTAAGAAGAGAATGATGTCCAGCAAGTGATCTATGCTTTAGCACTCAAGGCAAATCCTAACGTCACGGATAAGTCTCGCGGAACGCATTCGGTCTTTTTGGCTCTCGCTGCTGCTGATCCAGCATCTCCAGCCCAAGGTACATCGTCCACTAGAGCTGAACCTCCTGCAAAGATTGTACCCTTTCCCATTGCGGAAATGCTTGTACAACATGGGGCTGAGATTCCAACTGTATTGCCCGCATTTCCCTTGAGCCGAAGCGCCACGTTGTATATCGAACAAAAGACGCAGCGTGGAGGAAGTACTAGCGATACCGTAGGGGCGTTACCGACCACGATGACGCCACAAGAAAAGCTCAAGGAGCGAGAAGCGAGATTGCAGAAACGGGTGAGTGCTGGTGGGCGGCTAGCTAAAACACCCATTCAAGAACGCTCATGAAATTTTCGGATGGTATGATATGGCATGGTATGTTAATGAATGACGGGATGATTTGGAGATACCATGGGCTTGGCATTGTTGGCGTTTGTTTTGTTGTCTTAAATATATTTTATTTTGTATTGGGCTGGCTTGCTTATGGGGGGGACGGACGGCTGGACACAATGAATGGATTGGCAGAGCTCAGCTCTCCTGCTTCATTGTGAACGTATAGTGACAAGCGATACTGATATCAAAAAATCGCTTGAAGGATTGGAAGGAAAGTAAGCAAGCAAGTCAGTCGTATCGATTGTGGGATTTGGATAGGTCAAATTAGGAAGGAATAATTCTTAATGGAGTATGAGTAAACAAAGATGAATGGGATTCGGATTGGCTGTCTGGCTGGCTGGGTGGGTGGATGGATGGATGGATGGATGGAAGTGATGGAAAATGCCACAAAACATACAAGCATAGATACATACATACAAACAAACATACATACCCACATACCTCTCCACGCATACGTAGATAGGAATAGAAAGCACGCAGAGCCGACTATCGATATCGCAAAATCCAATACTATACATGTCAAATTGCGAGGACTTGTTCACGTATATATGTATACCCCTCGCTTCCGTATTTCCTTCATTCCCTGCCTACCTACGTCTTACGTACGATTCGTGTACTTATCTATCTATCGACTTACTTACATCTCAAACTCGATGGCTCGGTCGATTGCACGTGTGGAGTTTTACTTTTACTGTTGCATCTCTTGCATCTCTTGCATCTCTTGCATCTCTTGTATCTCTTATATTTCTTACATTTTTTGTATTTTTTGCATCTTTTGTATTTTTTGTATTTTTTATTTTTTATATCTTTTATATCTTTTATATCTTTATATCTTTTATATCTTTTATATCTTTTATATCTTTTGTATTTTTATATCTTTTATATCTTTTACATTTTTTGTATCTCTTATATCTTTTGTATCTTTTACATTTCTTATATTTTTTGTATCTTTTGCATTTTTTATATCTTTTGTATTTTTTGCATTTTTTACATCTTTTACATTTCTTATATCTCTTACATCTTTTATATCTTACATTCTTGTATTTCTTATATTTCTTATATTTTTTGCATTTTTTACATTTTTTACATTTTTTATATTTTTTACATTTTTTACATTTTTTTATATTTTTTACATTTTTTATATTTTTTATATTTTTTGTATTTTTTATATCTCTTACATCTCTTGTATCTCTTGCATCTCTTGCATCTCTTGCATCTCTTGCATCTCTTGCATCTCTTGCATCTCTTGCATCTCTTGCATCTCTTGCATCTCTTGCATCTCTTGCATCTCTTGCCCATCGTACACCTATAATACAGGACATACTGTAGAAGATATCGCAGGGTGGGCGTAGACTAGCAGCTAACCCGGTCTTGGTGGGCTGAGTGCCTTGCGCTCGCTGAGCACTTTGCTTCTTCGGCTTGGGACTCTGGGGGCGGGGATGGATGGAGGCTGATTGTGGTTTCATTTGTTTTTGTGGGTAGGGGTAGGGTAGGGTAGGGTAGGTTTCTGTTCTGTTCTGTTCTGTTCTGCTCTACATTCTCTCTCTGGAGTAGATGTCTACGGATAGTCATGCTGTTTTGCAGAGTTCGACTTGAATGATTGCCTGTGACGTTTTACGAAACATGAATTCGATGGTGTTTTGATCCAGGGAACGGGAACGAATGCATAGATGAATTTTCGTAAAAAGTATAATTATTAACAATATCTATTCACGCTGAAAACCACCATTGGGTATATTTTGAGACTGAAGTCCTCGACTCCCTCGTTCTCATCCATGTGGTCACCTCCCACCTACATGGTACCTTCCTTGTAATCATATATGAAACCGGTATGAGTCAATCAAAATTCTTTTTTTGCAAGAGTTCCCACCATTCCCAGCTCTCCCTATCCAGTCCAAATTGTGTACAAGGAGAAGATTGCAATGAGAAGACATTAATAAAGAAAAAAAGTAGAATACAAATGCAGAAATATGCAGAAAACAATTCATCCCATCATCACAACCAAAAATCACCGAGTAGAATCCCATTTATTTGCCGTTCTTCTTTGGCGTCTTGGATTTGGGTGTGTTTGGCTTGGTCGCCTTGGCTTTTGGAGTTTCTCGACGCTGGTGCCTTAATCTCGGGGGACTTGGCTTTTGTGTCCACATCCTCCGGATAGATGCTCTCTCCGTTGTTGGTATTATCAAATAGAGTTTGATCGCCTTTGCCACCCATCTCCATGAACTCATTTGGGTCTCGTTGAGCCGCGGGAGCGTCTTCGTTCTTGGTTCCATTTTGCACTGGTTCCTGTTGACTTGCGGGTTGATTAATACAGTTCGACTTGGCATTTGGATTCTTGACGTATATTTTGACAGGATCTTTGTCAGATTCGATTTGAATAATCTTGGAAACCTTGACCTCATTGATAGCACTAAGCAGTGTTCTCTCTCTGGCGATCTTGCGCCTGCTGAAAGTCGAGTCCTGCAAGTCCGCCAACTAGCCCGTCAGTACTATCGTGTAGATTTGATAGTCTTCTGGGTCATCCATGGATGCCGCCAAGCATTCATCAACAGTATAACGCTTCTCCGGATCAACTGTTAACATGTGATCAATAAGATCCAATGCAGGGTCACCAATGGTGTCCCAGTATGGTGAAGGATAGTCGAATCTACCAAGCTTAATCTGAGCTTTGAGGTCATAAGGATTGTCCCTAGAATACAATTCATCAGAGAATGGTGGAAATCCACACAGGCATATGTATAAAAACAACTCCCAATGACCATATATCAACTGCGCGTGTATATCGTCGATGGCTATTGTCCTGGAGAATCTCAGGAGCTACGTAACTTGGAGTGCCACAGAGCGTCGTCGTGAAAAGATGCCTCTCCAATGATCTTTGACAGGCCAAAATCTGCAAGTTTGACATGCAGATTCTCATCGGTCATTAATATATTCTCGGGCTTTGATATCTCTCGGTGTACAATACCGCGTTCATGCTGTTGTTGATCGATTAGCCGAAATTTTAAATGGTTGCTACGAAAGAGGCACTCACCAGGTACTTCAAGCCTTCAAACAGTTGAGTGAAGACCTTTCTTGTTTCCTCCTCAGTAAGTTTGCCCTTCTTAACAATCCAGTTGAAACAGCTCTCCTTCTGCTGCAAGCTCAAGAACGAGATAAGTTGCGTCAGGCTCATCGAAGGTGTCCTTCAAGCACAGCATATTCGGATGGCTAACGCCCATGAGGATTGCGATTTCTTGCTGCAAGCCTTCGATTCTTTGTTTTTCTCCTGCCGCCAGGCTTTCTTGTAAATATCTTAACCGCAAAGCGTTGACCAGTAGCCCTTTCGACGCACAAGTAAACCGTTGCATAATGACCTGAGCCGAGCTTTTCTAGAACTGTAAATTTTTGTAGGAATTTGCTCGTCTCGCGCAGCTTTGGATACCGAAAGACAAATCTAGCGTCGTCCAATATTTGTATCTCATCCCCATCTTCGAGTTGGCGACGCTTGTTTCGTCCAATGATACTCTCTTTAATGAAGGTGCCGTTACTTGACAAGTCCTCGACGACGGCAACGTTCAGACCTGCTTGATTCTCGGTGAATATGAGACAATGTCTATTGGAGACTCTGATATCATCGATCTCGAGGTCTAAAGAAATTATTGGTATCACTCTTTTGTCTGACTGTCTGGGTTCCACTTACCACATTCTGGATGTCGTCCGATCAAGTATCCTCCCGAAGCGATTCCCTTGAATTTAGTAGCTTCATAAGCGACTTCTTCCTTATTTAAATCTTTACCCTTGCGAGGATTTCCAAAATCACCGCCCTTGTCTGGTAGTGGACAAGCATTTCTTTTCTTCAAGACAAGGCGTTTTCCATACTTGTGATTGACAGGCATCAAGTATCCCCAGACACCTTCCTCTTCTTCGTCTTCCACATCTTTTTGACAAAGCATTTGAATTTGCTTGTGATTGACTCAATTCTTGAGTTTTTTGCTTGAGAATAGGCAAAGGGAGAAGATAAATTTGGTGATTCTTTAAGGAAATGCTCCGTTGGTTCTGGAGTTCGATGCTGAATCTGGCTCGGTCGACCCTCTGGTGGTGTTGCAGTGCCATCCCTGAAATTATCTGTGGAGGTAGAAGAAGCTTGATGCGTTACTGGGGAAGGAAGTTGCTGTTCGTTTGAGATGGGAGTATGGCCAGGCTGTGATAGTCTCTCGGATCGGCGCGGTTTTTTATATGATTCGCTCTCTTCGATTGTTCCTGCCTACAATAAGATTGTTTTGTTAGTCTCGAGGTCTTTCATGATTCAACAATGAAAAGGGAGGAAAAAACTATTTTGCGCACTCTATCACGTTTTCAAAGTGCTTTGAGCTGCTTTGGAAGGCATCTTGTTCTACTGTAGGTAGGTAGGTGGGTAGGTAGGTAGGTAGAAAAATACCTAGATTGAAGATTGAAGATTGAAGATCGATTTGATTTGATTTGATTTGATTTGATTTGATTTTATGATGCGATTCAAGATTCTTCGTGGAGGAAAGGAAGAAGATGAAGTGATTGATTGATTTAATAAGCAAGATGGTTGGAGATATTAAGGTTTCGCAGATGTTGCAAATGGAGGAAGAGAGAAAAGAGTGTATACCTAGGTAGGTATGGAGTAAGAGTATGGAGTATGGAGTATTGTATGGTATGTATGGTATGTATGATATGTATGTATGCATGCAGGACATACGATGGATGGATGGATGGATGGATGTATCTTGTATCTATCATACGTACGAAGTATGTGTATATCTAGCAATTCAACTGTTTATCAATATCAATCGGACTTGTGGAAAGAAATAATTGTTTTCTTTTTATTTTCGCATTTTCCTTTTGATTGAGGGAGTTGGTTTGCTGTTTTCAAAATCCAAAGTAAGATCTGAGAAATGGATTCGGATCTCGACTGGGGAATTTTTTGCTTACACGGGGGATGAATGGGGGTCTCAGAAGGCTACGGAGGAATTAGGCCAGGGCAGGGACCACTAGGCTGTCCAAGTGCCCACTCACACTACTCACTACTCACTACTCACTAGCTAACAAGCGTATATTAATAAGTTTCCCTATAGAAGCGATAGGAATTTTATTTATTTTATTTATTTTTTTATTTTTTTATTTATTTTATTTATTTTATTTATTTTATTTATATTTATTTATTTTATTTATTTTATTTATTTTATTTATTTTTATTTATTTTATTTATTTTATCTACTTTATTTTATTTACTTTATTTATTTTTACTTTTTATCTACTTTATTTTATCTAATTTAATTTATTTTATTTACTTATTTATTTTTTCTATTCTATTTTATTTACTCTATTTATTCTACTCTATTTATTCTATTTATTCTATTTATTCTATTTATTCTATTTATTCTATTTATTCTATTTATTCTATTTATTCTATTTATTCTATTTATTCTATTTTATATTTATTCTATTTATTCTATTTATTCTTATTTATTTTAATTTATTCTATTTATTCTATTTATTCTATTTATTCTATTTATTCTATTTATTCTATTTATTCTATTTATTCTATTTATTCTATTTATTCTATTTATTCTATTATATACTTATTAAAAATAAATAAACTAATATATATAATTTATATATTTATATATCTAAACCTAAATAGTAATTCACTTATTCTATATCTAATAATACCTACTAATAATTAGATATCTACCTAATTATATACTAATTAATATACAATTAAAAAAAAAGAATTTCCTCAAGGCAACAATCCATTTAAAATTATTCTATTCTATCTACTAAGTATCATATCCGAGATATTATTATTGTTTGAACTTCCAAGGTTGATAACTTCCCTTTTCCTCCAAAGATTACAATATCGATAAATGTTATCGTATTTTATCTTCCATCCATTCAAATCCCCAGTTTCCATTGTTAAGTACCTACTCCATAAGAGAATAGAAAAATATATGGGCTGGTGTGCACGGTCAAACGTCATCATCATGTTAAAAGTCACCTTTTCTCCAGGTCGAGTGGATCAAACAATGAATGAATGTGGGTATGATACAAGTACGATGATGTATATATTAAGATCCCAAGTCATAAGTGAGATGAATGTCAACGAAATGCTGATCAGGGGACTACAGTATCATGGTCTCCGACTCCGCTCCTATCATCAAAATCAGATCTTCAGATATCTAAATATTCTCAACCAAATCACAAGTCAAAGGTTTACTCCCCTGTCCCCCCCTGCATCTAGTGATTGGCCCATATATGGTCGTCTCGTGATCTATGCGCATGCTTCAGTCTTGTGAGGCTATGAGTGAGATAAGCAATAACATCAGGAGTGATCTCGAGTCTGTTGTACCGTTATAAAGAACAATCTTTTATCATCTGATACCAACCAAGGTTTTACCAACAGCCCTATGATGATGGAGTTATCGAGTCTCCGAGGTGTCGGGGCGTTTCGTTCATCCTACATATGCAATATCTAGGGTAGGTAAACACTCCAAAGTCCATAGCAGATCCCCGTCGAATCTAAAGCTTGAACCATTAAGTCTGCGGTCAGTTGAATGATCATCTTCGATAGCCCGTAGTTTCAACTTTCAAACCTGGTTTTTCTCTTCACGCCTTGCGTGTGAGGTGAGTTCGACTTGCCCCTATCGAGACCTGCCATAATTCGTTCAGCAGCACTCTGTTGCCCCTTGCTGTTGATACCAGTAGCACTTGGAGTGCCACTACGACCTACATCTCCTGATGCTGTCGCAGGTACGAAATCCAAAGCTTCCCTCTGACCTCGAGCTTTCCTTTCCTCTTTTTCCTTCAAAAGTTTCTGTTGGCTTTTCGCGAGTTCCTCCTTGTGCGCGTATTCGGGAAAGCCGGCCGGATCCCATAGATCTTTGGGAAGAGTTGTAGCATATTGTTCCGCCTCATCAATGTCTGCAAAGTCCATGAGCTTCTGCATCAAGCTCGGATTCCTGAGTGCTGCCGATTTTGCAAGCTTTTCATTAAAATGTGTACCTTGCTTTTTGAGTTCGAGGAAGTGCTTGAATTTTGCATTCGTACTGGCTACAGGCGACCCTGGGGGTGAGGGCGGGATATCATAATTAGGAACTGTCGGCAGGGTAAGATCTCGCAACAAAGCTCGATTCGAAGAGTATGGCGACTGCGGTTCGCCATTTGGTTCCTCATTCATAACATCTTCTGGTTCTGGAAGCTCGGTTGCTTCAGCAGGCCCCAATTGTGGTCCAACGAGAGGGGCATCTAGCTTTGGATTGTTCGGTAGCTCAATTGTCTGTAAGTTTTCTGTGGGTGGAATCTCTTTCACTTGTTGTTGTACATCTGCGGAGGAGTTATTAGAATTGCTATGAATTGACTGTAAGCCCCGCGTACCATTTGTCGTGTCATTTGTAGAAGAGTTGTTGGACAGTGAATCTTTGGAAGTCTATGGTCTGTGATGTCAGCGACTTTTGGATAGTTCTGTATCTCAACCATCCATGGATACAACACTCGTAGAACAAAAGAATCAACTTACGTTTAAAGAGTTCTGTGGAATATCTGCAGGTCCCTCCTCATCGCTGCTTCCATAATCTACTAACAAGCCTGCCATAATCGTCGTATCGCAAGTAATTGCATCCAACTATCGGAAGGAAAGATCAATTGAATATAAAGATTTCTTGAACTTCCAAGGTTGCGCAGGTGAACCTTTGCTCGAACTATTCTGTCCTCCGTCCTCCGTCCTCCGTACTTGTACTCCGTAGAACCACCACTGGTGAACTAGCAAATACAGCAGAAGCAGAACTAATAAATTTTAGGTAAGCTGAGACTCTGGAGCTTGAACTTCGGCCTCAGGTTGCGGAAAGGCGCGTCCCGAGCTGCCTGGAACAACGAACGAGCTTCCCTTAAGTTATTATAAGCTCCAACATTGATATTGGATTGACATTGACATTGACATTACGGTACAAGTATAGTTCAACTATTTATTACCCTCATGAACATTTGAAGATACAACAACAACACTCCAACAGCTCTTCCATCCTTCATCAAACCGTCAAACATCATGAATCACCTTCCACAAGCCTGGGGTCGTGTAAGTTTAACTCTCCTCACAATATGAGAGGTAATTTCGAGTTCCTGACACCTTCAAACAGCCTAGAGATGATGTTTATGGCGCCTATGATGCTTCATATCTGCAACAAAATGGACCAAATCAACACACCCAATCACCCATCGTCACTGGTACATCAGTTGTAGCATTAAAATTTAAAGATGGCGTTGTAATTGCAGCGGATAACTTAGGTATAATGCTTGATGGCAAGCTAGCAACGTATCTCACTAACGCTTCCATTAGCATCATACGGTTCTCTTGCACGATTCACCGACGTAAAACGTCTTCGGAAATTTGCAGATACATCAGTTGTTGGATTTGGTGGTGACGTTTCAGACATGCAATACTTAGACAGACTTCTTAAATCCCTCGATACGGAAGAAGCATACAGCGCATCAGGCCACACCCTCAATGCTCACAACCTTCACAAATACCTCTCCAAAGTCCTTTACAAGCGTCGATCTGACTTTAACCCTCTTTGGAATACTTTACTGGTTGCGGGATTAGATGAAGATGACAAGCCATTCTTGGCCAGCGCGGACTTACTAGGTACAACGTTCTCTTCGCCAAGTTTGGCAACCGGATTTGGTGCGCATTTGGCCCAGCCATTGTTGAGAAAGGTTGCGCCCGATGAAGAAGCAGCTGCGAAGTTGACTAAGGAGGATGCTATAGAGGCAGTCAAGGAGAGCATGAAGGTCTTGTTTTACAGAGATGCGAGGAGTATGGACAAGTATTCGATTGCTGTCATCACGAAGGAAGGTATCGATTTGAAGGAAAATGAACAATTGGAGAAGCAGAGTTGGGCTTTTGGTCAGTTATGACGGCTTCAAGATTGCAGGATAATATGCTAACAATTGCACAGCTGAACAAATTCGGGGATACGGAACCCAGGTCAACTAAACGGATGATTTAATTATACCTTGCGCTGTACAACTAGACAATGATGACATGAAGCATATCAAGTTCTGAGGTTGCTTATCTCGTGAGCTCGCGGTTGATTAATACCTTTTTGTACCATTTCCAATTTCTTCTACTCAACCTCAATTGCCATTTGAAATCTGGTTCGACCATTAATACATCTGCTGAGCTCGAGAAAGTAGGAAATGCTTGAAAGTTCAAGAAAGTCAGTTCTCCACTGTTTCGGGCGGAATAATATGGACAGGTTTCCTCTCCGACTGCTCTGTCGAAATCTATCAAACAACTTGTGTCGGCCTCTCATTTTGCACTTTCTTTCTATCAATACCTTCGTAACCGAGCAGTCCTGTGATATAGTCCACATTTATGATTATACAATGAACGGCGCGACGATTTTGTTGTAACGAAGCTCGCATGGTGACATTGATAATAAGTTCAAAGCCACACGAATCTGCTTTCTGTTTCGTTGTTTTACTATCGTAAAAGGGCAAAAAGACAAGAAAAAAGCAGAGTAACCTCCAGCTTGAGTTGTGTTTCGCACATGTTTATGTCATCACCTGGAAATCTAGAACAAAAATTCCTTCTCATTACGGAGATTTGTTGTTTGATACCTACATAGTGATACCATGATAGCAAGTTGCGTTCTCCAAGTGACATATCATACGGCCCCAATTTTTTTCGGTAGGTACTCCAAGAATGTCACTACTTCACTTTCATTGGTCAAAGCTACCATCGCCAAAATTGTAGGGAGAAATCGAGGCAAGAGCCTTCTCTACTTTTTATTTCCTATAAACCATGAGGTTGTTACTAATTATATGTGATTCAATAACTTAAATGAATTTTAATATTTTGCATCTTTCTCTCAAAACTTCTATTCCCAAGCATTTTCGGGAGCCACTCTGAACAAACAGGATTCTTCAAAGTGCTTTGGTTCAGCAGAAGTCTAGAAAACAAAAATCATGACGGGAGTCCTCTCGGGAGATGTTATCCCATCAGAAAACATCCACAAAGTCCCAAAGTCTTCCTTGGATATCCCTTCAAATCCCATAGATATCGAGAAAAACACTTCCCTCTCACCGCAATATCCAGATGATGTTTTAGAAAATGATCATAGAAAGACCTCGCTCTTCAAGAGTCTAGGCTGGCTTGATTGTCTCCTCGCTTTATGGATATTTTCCGCCATGGCCTTTGGTATCATATTAGGAAACTTTGTGCCGAATACTGCACATGCGTTACAGAAAGGAACGTTCGTGGGTGTGAGTGTGCCGATTGGTTGGTATCCCTTTCCTCTATCCATCCTCTTATTCGCGTGTAGAGGTGGCTCACTTAAGGCAATGGATATAGATATGAGCACTGGCTTGGGAGAAAAGGTTGAGATATTTTGTACTATTGCATATGCTGATCCTAACACTGTGAGATAGCGGTGTGTTTATTGGCAATGATGTATCCAATTCTCTGTAAAGTCAAGTTCGAGACTTTACATGAGATCTTTCAGACGAAGGATATTTGGGTCCAGATTGGGTTTAGTCTGGTTGTTAACTGGATTGTTGCTCCGTTGGTTATGGTATTCGTCCTTGTCTTCTCATTTTTTATTTTCGAACAAGATAGCTGACGAATCTTCACATATAGTTAGCTTTAGCATGGGCGTTTTTACCGGATAAAGAAGATTTAAGATCAGGTCTTATACTTGTCGGGATAGCTCGCTGTATTGCTATGGTATTTCACCATCCCTTACTTTCTCATTCCAAAAATTCAGTACATTTTTAACCCCTCTCAGGTCTTGATATGGACCAGCCTAGCCGGTGGCTCAACATCTTATTGTGCCATTCTCGTCGCGTTCAATAGTCTCCTCCAAATGATTCTCTTCGCACCTCTTTCCGTCCTCTTCATCTCGGTAATTTCTGGCGCTGAAGGGCCTGCAGAGTTTTCATACTCAACTATCGCATCCAGCGTTGCAGTCTTTTTAGGAATTCCTCTCGCCGCCGCAATCCTCACCCGTTTTCTTCTCCGCCACTTCACCTCCCCCACCTGGTACGATACCGTGTTTCTCAAATATCTTTCACCTGTTTCGCTCCTCGGTCTTCTAGCTACAATCTTGATTCTCTTCGCCAGTCAGGGACAACACGTGATCCAGCAAATCGTGTCGGTGGCGAGAGTAGCTGCTCCTCTCATAATATATTTTGCCGTTCTCTTCTTCTTGACCCTACTTGTGTGTTATAAGATGAAATTTGGGTATAAAGTTGCGACGACTCAAAGTTTCACAGCTGCGAGTAACAATTTTGAGTTGGCAATTGCTGTCGCAGTTGCTACCTATGGTGCGGATAGCGAGCAGGCGTTGGCTGCTACCGTGGGACCTTGTGAGTATTTGGTATCGATTGCCGAAGAAATTGTTTGCTAATTAGTTTCTGCAGTGATTGAGGTGCCGGTTCTGTTGGGGTTGGTTTATTTAGTGAGGTGGATTGGTGAGAAGAGGGGCTGGAAGGATTAGAAACCGGGTGGAGTAGAGAGTATACTGGGAGTTTATAGTCGAGGAGCAGTTTTGGAGATTTTGACAGAAAACTTGCCTCTTCTTCAGCGCCTGGTCCATAACCTATTCTTACGATTGAGACATACAGCTTTCTTGAGAGCATGCACCAACTAGCCAATTTGAAACTATTCAGTCAAAGGGGTCAGTGAGATTACCTCTAGGTAAGGTTAGCTAGTAAATTAAGCTTCATCCCATGTACCACGAGGGTTGAAATCCAGAAACAATCCAATCCATCCTTGACAATATTCAACATGAGTATAAAGATAAGATTGGATACTGATCCAGGATTGCAGACTTACCATACGGGGGAAAACGTGGGGAAACGATGATTGGGTATGCCAAGAGCTTCTTCACATTTGAAGACTGTTACACAACCAAACGAAGGGCGAGAAAATGATTCATTGGACCAGGAGTTTGTATAGACAGGCAACAAAAAAGGGTAAGATAGAATGATTGGCTCAGGAGGTCATCCGATCCAATTCAATCCAATCCAACCAAAAGAAAATGATTAGAATTTGGGAACCCTGCCTATCTCTGCAAGATACCTTTCAAATATACACACATGCTTAGGTCAAGCCATGGGGCTAGAATGCCCTCCTACTTGTCACTCGATTCCAGGGTTGTAGAAATAATAAGGCTAATTGATCCTCAAGCTGTCGCAGGTTCGAATGGAATGTAAATAGTGATACAGTGATACCAATCCAATGTAGAAACCGGTATTGATATGAATTGACTGAAATATGCCCAAGGGACTGGATATTAATGATGTGATTTGAAATCGCTGCAGCATGCCTGTGATTGTTCGGAATATGTTGTTTTCTTATGCATAGGAGGTTCAGATCTAGGTGATTATGAAAACAAACATTATGGGAGATGACTGCTTAATATACTTACTTATATTACGAGGAACATCATCAGTGCCATTTATGATCTTTCAAATGGATGTATCGCTTCTGCTCTTGAGCAGGGTGCACCAGAGGCTCTATGGTGATTGCACTTCAAAGAACTTGCCATGCAGCTGTAGCTTCGTCGTTGAGCACACTTCTACCTCTTATTACTCACAATGACAGCATCATCCGCGGCGCACGCAGCATAACATTTTCTTCATCAGGAACCAAACTTAAACCATCATCGGGTTCAGCCCCGCCATTCTGGAACAGCAGCTTCCCGATACCAGCAGTGAAACATCCACGGATTGATCATCTTGATTGCCAGGGGGGTGGCCTTCTGTCGGGAAACGATCTAAGCTCCTCAAGCTCTTCCTTCACCAGCTCAAATGGGGAGCCTGTCAGAGACCGTTCATCTATATCACATCTTGAGAGTGCCTCTGCGGTTCCGTTCTTACTTTCGCCGGGATCTTTCTGCGCTTTTTGGGTCGGCATTCTATGTCAAACTTCGTTGGGATACTATCGGAATCATGTTCTCTCTCGGTAAATCTCTCAGAGGCCAATAGTAGCAGCAGTACCGCAGCTCTTCCCCTCGTTGCAAAAGGCATTTTTACTTGTATCACTCTTCAATTCGGCACTACAATCCGAGAGCCCATGAAACCGAGTGCGTGCTCTCATCGCTGATTATTCACCCATCAACTTGGTAATAGCAAAATGTACCATTGATACCGATAATACCGATGGCATCGATGGAATTTTGGTCGACTTAAAACCAGAGAATGATGACCTTGCCTATTGATGATACGCAGAATCATTCCAAAAGCCAGACGAACTCGAAATCTTGATCAGACACCTCAATAATTTCGTCACCAACTCGTCTTCGTGCGACTCCACTCAATCAGCCTTTCGAGCTACCATTTTTGTGTGTTTCGTTTCTACCACATTTACAGCCGCTGTTCGACAGTCTCGACCCCATTTTGCTCACCCATAACTGCTATTATTACCAGCGGATGCTCTGTCACTGAAACGAACACGACTGTTGCTAGTTCCACATCGCCCAGAGTAACTCGAATAGTATATGCCCGTGGTACTTGCGGGTCTCTTCCTTGGCATTGGCAAGAATGCCCTTACTGCCTCTCCTGTTCCTGCTGAGAAGTGCTCATCCGTTTCGTTTCGACTATTACGACGTCAGCTCTACCAACTGCTAGATCTGGTGACATCGCTAATAAAGTAACTGGAGATACAACAGCGCCATCTTTTAAAAGAGGATCTTACAACGAGACGACAGAATTCAAGTATTCCTCATCGGAATGTTTACCTGTGTTTTTTATTGACATGCAGCTTTTCTTCCCTTACGATAAAGCCTTCGAATACACCTTCAGCGTCTAGCTTTGGCGGGCTAGCATCCTCGAGTGACATTATAACAGTGGTGATGATGCGGACTGTGGCTGTAGTGTCTGGGCCAGTCTCTATTCTTACACCGACGATATCACCAACGTCAGGTCTGCTGTTAATTTCGGTCTCTCTTTCAACTACTCCCTCTGCCCAACCAGTACTTCCTTACATGTAGTGGCCCGGCAATCAATTGTCCACCCGACTACAGCGACAAGCCGGGCGACTCCTAGGTTGTACTGTGGTCTCTGTGGCTGCTTGACCCAGCATCAATAAGAGGAAGAATGTTGGGGCATTTTCCTTTTCTTACATTTGGAGCGTATACGTAGTATATATGTATATATGTATGTACTTACTTCCCGGTGTATGATTTCTTGTAAAACATTTGTTTCAAAGATACTTGATTAAATGAGTATATCTATCTCATTTTACCTTTCTGGTCCCTCTTTCAAATCCGATGCATTTGTCTTGGTAGAACGGTTGGAACACATGACTTCATTCATGATCAGCTCGCGATCGAGCATGTTTAACGCCGAAGCGTGAAATCTTGGAAATATGAATTATCTCCGAAGCACCGAACCGGCCAGCCCCACCACCCACCAAGGAAAAATCTTTGCGAAAAGTATTCACGAATTATTCAACATGCACGCACTGATGATCAGAAATAGTGAAGATACTGTTGTACTTGATAGATCCATGGATAGATAGATACACTTTGGAGATGAAAAAAATTAATGCGTGGGCTTTTTTTTTTATCTATGTGAAGTTTTAAATTTCGAACGCGTAGAAGAAAGTCGTCAGATTCCGAGATCACATACAGTAGAACCTGGTTATACCGGACAAAGAATTTCAGCCAATTAAATCCGGTATAATCAGGTTTCCAGTATAATTAGATATGTATAAAAAATTATATAGGATTTATATAAATATTATACAATTTAATATAATATTATACAGATTTATATAATTTATATAAATTGGAATTTTAATAAAATTATATAATTCAATTTTTTTAGTAAATTATTATGTATTAATTAATAATCCTATATAAATTAACTTGTTTATATTGGAATTTCGAAAAAATATACCAATATTCCGTTATAAGCAAAAATTCCGTTATTCTCATATAAAATCAAATAAAATTGAAAAAAAGTTCCGGTATAACCAGGTTCTACTGTACACACAATCTTAATTAACCCTCTCTCCCTCTCTCTCCAGGGCTCTCTCTTACCATCAACATCGAGGTAGATATGTAATTTCCTGCATCCTTCACAGGATGCAAAAGGCAAAAGAGTTGGAGCGGCAGGGAGTCGAACCCTGGACTTCATCGAGCTTTATCAACTGATCTCTTTCAAGATGTTGAAGTTGCAAACGAGGCACTCTACCACTGAGTTACAGCCCCTGTTAGATGTTTTTGTTGGAGATTCTCTTGCTAGCTAAGTATATATTCACCATTTTCGCACAAGCGGGGACTGGTCACGCACCCAGACCCGCATAGAGGGACGACGTATCCACTTATTACTACAGTACTACAAGTATAGTAACCCATTTTTCTTCCCATCATTCTTTTGCGATCCCTTGCATGGTTTACGGTTGAAAACAATGAATCCTGTATCATTTGGTAATCTTACCTGCTACATGGTTCAGATGATTGTTTCTTTGGACGTCTAAAGGATCTGGTAACAGGTTTTTGATAACAGCTTGGTAGCGGTCAAGATCTGGTTGTGCCTCTCAAGTTCAAAAAGAAACCGCCGAACTTCGAGAAATGAGGTTGTAGTACCGGGGGTCACACAAAGACTAATTGGGTGGGGGAGAAGCATGAAGATATACCTATTTATTACAAGTATTCCTATACGATTCCGCCTTATATTCCACGCCAAATTACCTATAAATGGAAAAACGGGCCAAGAATTTTGAGCTTAAGTCACACAAGTGTTTGATTTTGAGCAGAACATTGCTATCGCAAGTTTATTAAACAAGGTTTAAGCTGTGCGTTTTTTGAACTTAAGGGTCTCCTACACAGTCAGATCGATGATGCCTTCGTAGCATTCCCGGCTTTCAAATAATGCGTTATCTTTGTTCATTTCCGAACAGCAAGGAGTCAAAAATCTAATTTGATATCATAGATATCTCAACCGGGATTTATCTCATTCTCGCACCTGCTAAGAAAGTAATACTTGTGATCTTCTCGATGCTCAGATTGGTAAATCTTCTTGTTCAAGTAAATGAGAATGCCCTTACACGCTGAAAGCATGCCTAAAAGAGTCTTATTGCTGCTCTCAGCGCCAGAGGAAAGGTAACCTTATCTCTAAGTATGCGAGGTTGGTTGAGGATTCAGGACTCTCTCTACTGGTTATAATCATTCACGAAAGATGGATGCATAAGCTGGCATGAACAACTACCTTGTGGGATGTCTTCTCATGCCATTTATGAGCAGCGCTCAGAAACCTAGAAGTAACAGCAACACAATGATCGTATCGCTGTATCTCAATGCTTCACATTTCATTATCCATTGCTCTCTCTGCTTTTCAGCTTTTGATTTCACAAATATCCCTCTCGAAATCTTCGAAGAATTTTGGGTACGGCTCCATCCCGTTTCGCAAATGTTTTTCTGAGGATCCCACCAAAGAACCTTTCAGTAAAGTTGTGGTGTGCATTGCAAAGGAAAGGGCGATGAGTGGCCATTCGAAGCCCGATCCACTCATTTTAGAGCATTATCTTCTCTCGAAAGACGTTCAACTTGACAGTCTACACTCGATACTCAAATTTCTCCTGGTGTACATCTGGCTTGGACCCTTAGTTGGTAATCCATACTCTACTTTGGAACACTTAAGTTCGAGAAATTTATCATAAGACGTAGGGTAGACTTCAAGATCAAACGGCACAGTTGAAATCATTGCGAAGAAATTTTTCAACCATTGGCTCATGCTCGATTTAATTTGTCCAGCCTGAGCCTCGCACAATGAATGTCAATGTCACACGTCTCGCTGCTTGCATGATGATATATTGAAATTGGGAGCTTTCCATGGACTAGTACGACTCCGAATATCTTCCTTGGTGAGCTGATATGATCGGAGATGATGTTCTTTCGAGTTTCAACTCTATTTCCAACGTTTCTTTGCTTTCAACTAAACAAATTAGACGATACTTCCCCAGTATCTCATGATTTAAAATGAGCCTATCTGCTCTTGTTTCTTACATGGATTGGCAAAGTTTTGGCCTAGCTTCTTCAATGCACCTCCTTGTGGCTACATCAAGCTTTTACTACCTAGACTATGAGGGATTAATCGCAAGCTCGTATGATGGGAAATCCAACGGCCGGGTTTGATTTGAATCACTGGCCGAATATTTCTCAGGAAGATGTCTTTAAGAAGCGAGAATTTTGTAGACTGTCAAGCGAAGTATTTGATGCAGAATATATGGATATACAAGTGTGGATAGATAATTTATCTTGAACTGACGAAAATCCTTGAGAATAGTCATATTAATTTTCATTTCATCTGATTGTTACATCTGCGGTACTCTGTACAATCTTGATAGATCAGACGTGAAGCCTGTGGTTTTACTATATTCGTGGAAAGTTTGCCCACTTCCATATACAGTCATTAGATTTGGTTTGGAAGAAGTTGATTATCATGATATCTACCATCTGAGTTCAAAAGTCTATAGCGTTTGAGGTAACAGCGATGATATCATAATGCAGTAGGAAGTTTTAAACATCCATTCAGACAAGTGAGAATTGCAAGATTACATTATCTCAAATAAAATCAATATTTTATAAACCCCTGTAGATTCCTATCAACTTCTGCCAACTCCTGCAATCTTCTAATAACTATTATAAGCTCTTTCGATACTTTGACAGCTTTTGATACCTCGAAACAATTTCTACTACTTTTCTTTGCCCAGTGGATGAAATTTGGGAGTTCGAGTTCTTGAAATACAAAATTTCATGATAGTTCATTGTCAATTCTCTTCAATGGAGATACAAGTAATCTGGACTGATATGAATGGAGGCGAAAGATTTCATGTCCCCTTTGAAAGGAGAAATTGAAAGACAATCATCTGATCGTTTTAGATCGTATAGTCTGAATCAACCAATTTTCTAGAATATTCTGGATACCAAACTTCAAACCTTGTGATCCCATGGGAGTTTACCAATAAAGCATCTCAGTATAGACATAAATACACTGTCCTCTCGTTTTGAAAGTATAATAATATTTTGCATCCTTCCTTAAACTAGGCAAACTTTATAACCTATCATCTGGTTTTATAAGATTCTGATTTAATACCAATACTTCAGCTATAGGCATCGACATCTAGTGATATAAGATAATTGGAGTGAGAATAACTTACGCAATATTTTGATATAAAAACAAACTGCCATCGTTCTACCCAGAGGGACTACTGCTCTACGGTTCTTCTTGGATCTCGATGATTTGATGCCATCATCTGATTTGAATAAATTTCGAAATAGGTAGTCATCAGTGGTTTAATCTGCGCAATTCAATTAATTCACAACGGGTATCAGAAACAGCATATAATCAATCAGCCAGGGAGATTCAAGTGTTGCGGAGTACTCCATCGGGAACTCCCGACGGTATGCTTGCAATTTTTGGCAGCAGCTTCTAAAAAATCACTAAAAACTCGCGTAACGCGACGGCACGTGATGCCCCTCCCCTACTCCTCAACCGACTCCACAGAGCCCTCCTCATCCTCACCCTCACCCTCATCCTCGCCCTCATCCTCACCCTCATCCTCATCCTCTTCTTCTTCCTCGTCATCGTCTTCTTCCTCTTCCTCTGTATCAGAGGCGGCGGCAACGTTGGCGGCGGCAGCGGAGGCGGCAGCAGCAGCAGCAGCGGAGTCAGCCGCGCGCTGGTTCTTGATCAAAAGATCCCGAAGGCTCTTTTTGGTCCGGCTCCACCGGCTGTTGAATGACCGTGGGCCATTGATGTTCCCGTACCGATCGTTCCAGGCACGATCCGCCTTGGCATAGGCCAGCATCATCTCCCAATACCCAGGGACGTGGCGACTGAGCTCCGTGATGTCATAGACAGTGGCCTCAGTCGGCGCCACTGTCTCGTGCACTCTTGTTGTTTCCGCTTGGACTGTAAGATGGCCTAATCAGCGTTCTGTTTTGGACAATTTGTATCACAAAGTCGAGGGTTTACTTACAACGCAAGAGGCCATCGTAGGTCCTCTTCTCCTCGACCCCCAAGAAGTCCAACACCCCACTATCTGGATAGGCTCCAGGGCCGTATCCTTGTTGGATAAACCAACGATTATAGTCCCGAAGGACCCCTGGGGCAGCCATGCTGCGGCGAAGAGAAGGCGGTGGTGGTGGTGGTAGTGGTGGTAGTAGTAGTAGTAGCGGTAGCGGTAGCGGTAGTAGTGGTGGTGGTAGCGGTAGCGGTAGTGGTAGTGGTGGTCGTAGTAGTAGTAGTAGCAGTAGTGGTGGTGGTGATGATGGAGGTGGTGGTGGTGAGAGGAGGCTGGGGCGCCAGTACACCCAGGAGTTAACTTTGGCGAGGATTATGGTGGATTTTCTGGTCGAGAAGACGCAGAAAACGGCAACAAACGCGACTTGGCGGCGACGAGAAGGGGTTTTGAGCGCGAAAGAGCTCGGAAAAAGTAACTAG
Organism: Monilinia fructicola; assembly: GCA_008692225.1. NCBI lineage: Eukaryota > Fungi > Ascomycota > Leotiomycetes > Helotiales > Sclerotiniaceae > Monilinia > Monilinia fructicola. The sequence goes on along the minus strand of VICG01000001.1, from coordinate 1,741,523 downwards.
CGATGCTAGTTGGTCCACAAGAAGTTCCAATAGAGAGGGAGGGAGAGATTGGAGGTATCTTTCCTCCGGTATTGGTGTTCTTATGGTGGTTGTAGAAGAGACCGAAAGTCTTTGGAGAACGCGATGATATATAATGTCGACGCGACAGACTCTAGCCTATCACAGTACTCGGTTATGGCATATATGCCATTGAGGTTATTTAAAATTACGTGGTCGGTCTCGAGTTGATAATCAATTTTTTTCAGTTTACGAATTATTTACTGAATTATAAGCTCTCATCACGTCAGCCCTCTAGATTAGAGAGGAGGGAAAAGTAACAAGAGAAAACTCTTGGATTGAATGGAAAAACCATGCTAATACGGTCAAGACAATCACTTAAATATGGTAAGTAAATCAAAGATCTGTTTGTGTTCATAATTCCTAAAGCAAAGAGAAGACAACCACAAAATGACTAGAATGCTTTAGAGATTATACTGACTCATTCTCCCACGTAGCAAGAAAGTGTCAGACTAGGACATTGAAGAACAAATAATCCGATATTCTACAATAATAAATGATTCAATACGTTGCTCACAGTTCAGATTGTCGTGGCATCGGTAAACACACAAAGAGATGATATCCAAACATATCATCCAGTTCTTCTCCAAGCATCAGCGAACAACCATCCTGAAAATGTTTGCTGAGTTTCTGGGTTAGAAATAGAGGACAATGCGGTTGTTACTACCATCAGATATAGAAAGAGCAGTAAAACAATTGTGTGTAGTATCTAGACTCACATGGAAGTTTCCAGCCATGCTTGGAGGAACAAACAGTAACGGGATTCAAATAGCAGTGAGTAACTGTCGCAGCGAGATTCATCTATTCAAAAGCTACTGAAAAAGGGCAAGCCCTTGAGAGTATTTTTGCAGCAAACAAGCAAGTTGGGCCATTGGTGTTGCCGCCTATTCTCTCTTATTGTCATGTTGTTTTGTATGGATGGACCATTGACTCTCTGTGGATAATAGTGTCATTGTCAACGCTTCTATGGCATTCTCTGCACAAAATACTCACTCTGGATACTTAAACTCACTCGAATCTAACTATATTCACTATCCCCAAGCACGAATACAAACCTTGCGTCAAAACACACACATCAAGGCTAAAGTCAACCAATTCAAAAATATACTTCTTCTCGAAACAGTATCAACAGTCAAGGTCATGGGATTTGCGCATATCTAATCATGCAGAGACCTTGATTACTAGGGATAGTACAATACCAAAGAAGACCTACATCACCAGTATAGATATTCAGAATCATGAACAGCTTAGCAAGTGCCCAAGATATGGGGAAACACAAGAGCGGCTATCTTAAGAGGTGGATGATTATGGTTATACGAATGTGCCACTGCTAAGTAACAGCCCTGCACATTGCATCGTTCTTTTTTCGGGTTGGGATATGCAGCTTTTGGAGAATCATCGATTGACTTTTATGGGTAGTAGCAGAACTCAGTCTATATTCCAGCTCGAAGCGCATACTAGAACAGTGGTAGAAGAATTAGCCACGGCGTCTCTGCACAATGAACTCAAACTATATGTCGAAATCAAGTTTTCAAAATGGCTACCCTAACTTGGAAAGCTTAGATAGCCACAACTACCTTGATCCAAGCTCCTGCCTTCTCTTTGACCCTCAGAGTTATTACGACGGCGAAACTTTCTCAATTACACAATAAGAAAGGGGTTGGAGCCTCCGAGGATCGACATTCCAACTACATCTCATCAATTATACTATACCAATGTCAAGGACAAGCCGAGTATCTCCAGTACTTAAGGAGACTATGCCCAGCATTAGCAACAGAATTACCCCTGTCGGGATTATTCCAATGACTACTATTCATAGGGCTCAGATCTTGGGATTTCAAGCTTGATCCGTAATTCTAGATTCTGCGAACCTTCAACTTGTTACTCCAGCCTCTGCAGATCATCATATATATGTTATTCCTCACCGTCTCAACCCTCGGTGTTCTAATATGAGTATTTGATCTACCAACTACCATCTGCATTAGAGGGCATGAAGAGCTAGAAATTTCACACATTATGGCGACTACCTAACAGTCGACTCGAGCTCCACATACTATCATTTGATATACAAACTCCTCTTCCAACTCCCGGCCCCTCTCTCCTCGCCTGTCCTTTAAAACGGAATGTCTGCATCATTTTCACAGTTTTTCGCACTACCCAGGAGCGCCCCAAGCTTTCACCTACCACGAAAGTCTCGGGGGCAGGCCAAGAGAAGGAGGGTGCCGTGGTAGCTCCTATATGACTAGACACCTACAAACACGAACGACACTTCTTACCATATCGCACAGCCTCGCAGTCACAAGATAATCATAATCGCACGCGGTTTGTACATGTTGTCAAAGTCGGATCTATTATCAGCTCTTGGGTTTCCTCACGCCGTCATGGCCAAACACCAGAGTATCACAGCCATCCTAAGCTCGGCAAGGTCTTCGACATGAGTGTAAGCCAATTTTCCCCCTCGAATCCTGCGGAACGTCGACGAATCTTTTCGAAGCTGAAAGTTTGGGTGTGGTCACAGTTGATGGCTCTAATTGGAATTGTAGTGATCTGCGTAAACGGGCGGCGCCAATAGAGGATAGGGGACTTATTGCACGGAGTAGAAGGAAGATCCAAGGGGATGGAACCGCGGGGGGACCTGGTAGTCAGTCATGAGCGAAATGGGGAAAGATACGGGGGAGGTTAGATGGGTGAATGGAGGGACTTGCAGCGTAGCTCAGGTACATGAAGCGAGTCAATGAATTTACGTGAGCCGACGATCGGACGCGGCGGCTCCTGCAAGAATGCCACATTTCTCTACATGTATCCACGAAGGTGTTGCCAGTGGCGATGTTCTATGAGGGTGAGAGTGACTCTATGTTTCCGGATCAGTCTCGAGTATCCGCATGCGATGGAACAAATTCGGATCGTGAACGAAAGGTAGTGCACATGGCGAGCTAGCTCTCTCCCATATACCATGCCTGCAAGAGAAACCCTTGATTCCACCCCTCGCCGTTTGCGGATTGTGGAAAGAAATATATGTACAGTGTAGCGAGAATCTCTTAACTTTCTACTCGAAAATTATTCATGATCCTCCCCACATCGCTTTAAAACACAATCCATCAAAATCTACAAGCCTCGAGGACTGTCTCCAAAATCCGGATCTGATGGTGTCAATTTCCTTACGATGGAAGGAGTAATGGTAGAGGAGATACTGAAAGATGCTCGTCAGATGTGAGGTAAAAAGATAGTGAGTCGGTTATAGAAGAAGAGGGATAATGGCATCTCATCAGACAGGATGTAATTATAAAATCCCTTCCTTCGAATCATCAACCGCAACATGTAGACCCCCTACACGGCAGATCGACTGATGTCAAGCTTTTAATGCACGTCCGGAAGTTCCGGTGAGCCCGACATCGCTGGAAGAAATCTAGAAGCATTGGCGTCGGCCAGCTGAAGTCTCTGCGGGAAAGTAGAGTTGACATCAGCCGCGTCTTCATTCTTTGTCCATCTACAGCGCCGATTATTGCGCCATAGAACTAGCGAGTGCAATGACATGCCAGGTAGTTCTATCCCAACAGATAACACGACAGTACCGCATTTCTTGGCATGAACAAATTCTCCATCCTTGATGCCCTCAGTTCCCTCTGCCTCGCGAGTATATCGGGTCGAGTGAGTATCCCCCCGCAATTCCTAGCGCTGTCATCGGACTTTCTGATCATTGCTACAATATTCCATCGCATTGAGCTTCATGACAGTACCAAGCACCGCAACGGCCCTCGTTAATAGAGTACGCAAGAACAGGGGCGAAAATGATATTCTCACCATCAACAGATCGAGCATGGGCCCCGGGATAATATATGTGACGTGTTGGCCGCAACGGCATCACGAACGAACTCTGTTATCTCTTTGGGCCAAAAGATCAACGCCGCGGATGATCATTAGGTTTGGCAACGATAAGCGTGTCGAACGTGGGAGATGGGGAGATTAACTGCTGTACGGGCCGCGTTTGGACACGAGCTTCTTGCTGATGGCTTCACGCCCCTTTCACAGATCAATCGTGATATCTACCTTCTATACCCAAACTTTCGGGATGGTGCAAGGGTTTGGTTCTACTTCGAGTGATACTACTGATATCGACACGAGTGAGATCTCCTGGTGTCCAGTTGCTGGGTCCCCAAAAGCTGAGTGTGGAAGAGTAGTGCCTGGCTGGATCTTCGAGCTTGTTGGGGAGGATCAGATGACTAACGGTCATTAAGATACTAGTAACTATACTTACCCTCTTTGCACGGTGGCATCGGGATTTGTGTTAAGAACAGAGTATTGGCAGCTGGTTATACGGAGTACAAAACCTGCCTGAATGCATGCGTGGAGGAATGCAGCCGTGCGTATTGATAGAATCAGTGGTAGAAGAGGGCGAAACCTTTTTTTTTTTTCGAGGAATGGAAGGTTACCTATGCATTGATCTCGTCTTGAGAGATCCCACTGCAGACGACGGTGAACCTCAGCGTCAACCTCGGAGCCATTCCACGTGGGGAAGAAATGCGCCGTGAGGAGAGAGCCCACGCCGCTCACCGCAGCATGTAATTGATCGTAGCACGTGTCTCAAAACGACAAGCGGTCCGCACATTGAGACTATTGCCAGCTGCCGGTGTGCAAGATAAAGCCAACCAATCGACAGCCAAGGAAGAGAGAGCGAAAATTGTGAGACTCGGAGGTAGCTGGGTACTCGATGATTACCTATGCGGACACATCGAGAGCGGAATACGACCAAGAGAATCCGCCTGGGAGAAGGGAGGGGCGGTGTGTTGGAATTGAAGAGCTGTATAGATTAGGAAGCGCCCGCGTATCTGAGCACGTTTGGAATATCGATGGGAGTCGGGCGTTGAAGTTCCTGATTATCTTGAGACGTCGGGGGCAATGGATGCACACATGAGGATGAAGAGGGGAACGCCCGGTAGACAGTAGCTAGTAGACAGATACATTAGAACCTCACATACAGTCAAAGTTCTGTAGTAGATGATCAATCTGACTTCACCTGGTCATTATGGATGGGTAGTTAATCAACCCAGGGAATCCTACGATGATTTTTTTACACAAGATTCCAATTAATTACAGAAACACACCTCTCCAGCTAATTAGCTCCCTGCCAAAATCCAAATCAACTCATAAATGTTTCGACCTCTCCATAACAAAACTCCATAACAGACACGTCCATTATACAACAATGAAACCAAAACGTAATGCCAATCAAAACCAAAACATTCCATCTATATAAACAAGAAAATTAATTAATTAATTGATTGATGAATGGATTGATTTGACACCTTCGAAAGATATACCTAGGTAATAAATATATCCACGAATCTTGGTGCCCGGAATTTGAAACCTTACCCCACATCCGTCCACCCGTCCATCCGTCCATCAACACCCTCCCACCTTCCCGCACATGACTCAAACCATCAATATATACCCCAAAAGGGCGGCTCCCACCATCAAAAAACAGCCCTGATAACAAACAGGTGGTGTGGTGTAATGGTAGCACGTGACGTTGTGGTTCTTCCTCTCAGGATTCTCACGATAGATCCGTTTCAATCTGGGTTCGATTCCCAGCACCGCCAAAGACGACATGTGTGTGGTCTTGGATTGAAAACAATGGTGGTTTGACTCCATCTTCACTTTTTGGTGTTTTTTTTGGTGTTCGTTATGGTTTTTGGTTTGGATCTTCGCTGGCTTGTCTTTTGGACGATGGGATGGATGGATGGGTGGGGCTCGTCTGGGGTTGTGGTTGGTGCGCCATCACGATGTCGAGTAAGCTTAACGGACGAAGTGGGTCGGTGCTCATTACGGAGGACAGGACTCCGTACGCGTGGAGCATCTAATCATGTATGTATGTATGTGTATGTATCTATCTATCTATCTATCCATCCATCCATCCATCCATCCATCCATCCATCCATCCATCCATCCATCCATCCAGCATCTACGGATACATTATCGGTTCCCCGATCCTGTATGTATCATGATTCATCTACAGAGGATGGATGGATCTCTTTACTGTATGCACTATTGATTCCAGGTTCTTTCTTCGGGCTCCAGGGCTTTCTTGGGCCTTCCCAATGCGGTTGCGCCAAGAGGGATACGGCACGGGGGTTCAATGCTTGGGATGTGAATGGCCTGCGTGCCGGCGGGAACGTACTGGTAATCGTCGGGCGCTAGAGGGACGTCCTACCACGTGGTCCGGAAGCGAGAGTTTAATGTCCCCCGAGTAGGCTGCCATTATCGCGGTTAGCATGGTTTGTAAGTGTAAAATGACGGCAGTGGTTTGGAGGATGGGAGTGGGATGTTTGTTGGAGAGAGGGAGGGAGAGGTAGGCGATTTGGGTAGTGTGAAGTGTGAAGTGTGAATGAAATATGCAGTGTGAAATGCCAAGTGTGAAGTGCCAAACGCGGAGATTGAAATGACAAATGTGAAGTGTAAAGGATGAAGTGAGGAGTATAGATATTTTGTATTATTTTAGATTTAAGGTTGGTCAATCAATTACCCCTCGTCAACTCAAACTTATTTGTTCCCCGAGAACTTTTGAAGAAATTAAGCATAACAACAATAATAATAATACATGGAATGAATGTAATTTTCCCAATCCTTCGCCCAATCCTCCAATCCTCCAATCCTCCAATCCTCCAATCGAACACATCTTGCAGATACATCTCTGGTCCCCCGATGAATCTCTCCCCGCCGTGAATACAACCTCGATGCATGCTTTTATCTCTTCCCAATCACCCACGTATCGGTATCGGATCTCCAACGAACATACAGCTAATCTAAGTTTGTATCCTCTCATCTGGTACATCCAAGCGTAATGTGATTATTCAGACGAGTCACACTCATCAGAGTCAACCCAGACGACGCTCTGGGTAGGAGCAGCTTCGGATGTGTATGTGAAAGAAGGCGCATCGTGAGTCGTGGTTGGCTCGACGGTAGATGGCGCAGCGGTGGTAGATGGGAGAATGATGGGTGCGCTTGTGGAGACTTTGGGAACGGACGAGGATGCGGGTACTGAGACGAGGGTTGTGGGAGCTGCGCTGGTCGATGGGAGAATGGCGGATGAAGAAGAGGGGGTGGCGGGGATGGGGGAGGTGGCGGTGGATGGCTCGGCGGTGGATGGCTCGGCGGTGGATGGCTCGGCGGTGGATGGCTCGGCGATGGGTGATGAAGAAGAAGCAGGGGCAGCGGCCGCACCACTGTGAGAGGGGAATTAGCAAGCGTCGATCGACGAAGGATATTGGAGGAAAATCAGGAACGAGAAAAGTCAAAGTCTATCGTGGAAAGTTTAAAAGAATACATGTGGAAAAGACAAAGTTTAAATCATCGTGAAACCCCCAAGAGATGGACACAAGGAAATAGAGAAGTGGACTTCATGGCCAGGAAAGCTTAAACGGCGTTGGAAGTCCCAAGAAAAATACACACACACATATATATATACATATAGAAAGAAATGAAAATGTGGACTTCATGATCAGGGTCTCGAATCATATACGAAGAACGATGGCGGCATAGGTGAACATGGCACATGATCGTGCACTACGCATCTCGCGTCACTCATGAGTCACCCTCGCATTCCATTCCCGATGGAATCAATAGCATCAAATACAGCAGTGTGCCTCTATCATTGATCATGAAGTCTTATCCTACGATCCCCCGGTGATCCCAACCATAACCATAACAGAAAATTCAATGAATCATAAAGCCTACTTAGATCCCAAGTTTCCGCTTGCAGTGACAACGGTGTTTGCGGTCACTGGCACATTCTTAACCACCACGGTACTTCCACTGATACCTGTAACCTTCACATCGACCTTTGTGGTTCCAAAGCCGGATGGGTTCTCGAAGAAGTTGTAATCCTTGCGAGTGGTACCTTGCCATGTTGATCCACCGTTGGTGGAAACCTCGACTTTGGAAACTCCCTCGGCAGCATTGACGACTTGGATACTGAACCACCATTGGGAAACACCTTCTTTGTTGTGGAGTTGGAGAGGTGTGGTGATGGGGCACTTGACGTAGTCCCAAGTGACGTCGAGGATACCCTGAGAGAGAGAACCGAGGGTGGTGAAAGCGTTGGTGTAGAGATCGAGGTCGTAACCTGCGCAGCCTCCAGGGCATAAATCGGTGATCTGGAGAATTGGTTAATTTGAGATTCAGGAGACGATAGCGTGCGGAATGTACATACCATTGCAGTGATCTTGTTACCCTTGGGTCCGGTGATAGAAACGCAACGACCGCAGTTGGCAGAACCAGCCCAAAAAGCACTTGAGAGCGCGGTGCCAAAGACACCGGAGGGAAGAGTGTAGGTAGAGAACGAACAAGCTCCTCCTTGAGTGTTACCACCATAAGTTGAAGCTTTACCCGATGTTGCACGTTCTGCAAGAGCAGCTCCTTGAGCAACGGAAAGAATGCCAGCGGCAATGGCCAAACTCTTGATTGAGAAGAGCATCTTGATTTTTGATTTAAGGTACGAGAATGATCGTAAGCTTTGAGATTGAGGGAATGGAAGTGATCCTGTAGAGGCTGTAAATGTAAAGACTGTGTGTGAGTGATAGATAACTTTTCAAAGGAATATCAACAAATATATATATACAAAAATGAATGTACTGAAGACCAAGGCTTCTGTGATTGACGAGTCTAGATGAGCTCGAACGGTGAATTCAAAAAGTGACAAGAATAAGGTTTGAAGAAAAAGAGAAAGGAGAAACTGCGGATGAAGGAAAGCAGTTACCTTTAAAGTGAAAAGGCAAAATTTAAGCATATTAAAAATTAATATAATTTGAAATGATGCCCTCAGGGGTTGTAACAAGCATTTGGCGGGGCAGGATTCTTTTGGGATAATTTGACGACAGACTGATTGAGCCACTGGTGAGCTGGTTAATATATTTGTCAGATTTATTATATTCATTCCGCCTCATTCTCCCCAATCATATATAAACTTAATACTATACGGAGTAGATAGAATGATATGGGGCGATAGTGATGTGATTGGTATGATAAGAATTTGAGTGTATACATCTTATATCGTTTGTTTTCTGGTGCAGGTTAATGAATGAAGGACTGCAGTAGTTTTTGAAGATTGATACATGATCTAAATGTTAATCTACTCATGACAAAACCAATATCCAATAGTTAGTTAAAACAGATGACGGACTGAGTAGTCTGACTAGTCTGACTAGTCCAACTAGTCAGACTTACTTAAGAACACCAGGTGGAAGTACAGAATAATAATGAGTAGATGATAAGGTTATGCGAAACAATCCTGTCCAAGTCCAATGCGGAAAAATAAAATACCGTTGAAGCAAATCAAAACCGTTTCCCATCATATTTCAGCCACGTGCACCGCCACCGGATATCTGAGCCGGACCCCTTAATTTATCACTTCTATCGTTCTTTGGGAAATTCTTCCGAACAGATAATTTAAACACTTTTGTGTAAAATGTCAGATCTTTACTGTACATGACTGAGTACAGTACTGTACCTGAGTCTCGCTTCTCAGTATTGCCCAGACTCCAGACTCCAAGAACGTTCCTGTAAAGTCCGAAGAAAGGAATGCAACTATTCCCTCTATCAGATGATAGAAACCATGCAGATCGTTAGATGTGACAGGTACTGTTTCAAATCTTTATATTTTAAGCTTTGGTACTTTGTGATACGTACTTTACCCGTAACCTTACTGTATGTATCACGGTTTTGGATTTGTACTGCATGACCACTTCCGTGATCTTGGTACTTGGTATTCCCAGATCATCTGGGCACCCATTTAGTTAGGCATTGCTCGTCTAGAACACGATGATAGATATTCCAACTTCAAATTCGTAAAATATCAACTCGATAATCCGAAAAGTCCGAAGAGTAGATGAATTGTCAATAAAAAGGTGGAAATAGTACCAAAGTAAATAATACGAAAAGGAACAAAAGAAAGTCACAAGAGCAGGCATTACAGAGACACCGCGAACTAAAATTACTCGTGCACTTCCCAAAGATAATGATCTTGTTCGAGAAGATGCACGCACGTATGGGGTGATGTGAATGCGAAAGTGTCACAGAATGAATGTCTGTGCTCACCTTCGCTTCTAGAACTCGTTTTGGTTACCAAGGCACTTCGAATTAGGTGGTGGTTGCAACTCGATGTCCGTCCTTTTTTTAAGAATGAAATGGCATTGGAGTATTTGATTCGTTGGATTGAAAAGTCGTGTTAGGGCTACTGTTGTACGAATGTATTCCGACTGCGAAATATTTAGTGAAAGAGGAAATGGATTGGCCGTTCTGCTAAACCTGTCGATGGACATATTGGCAATCGGAATGTTCGGATTCTCAGAGATGAAAACTTTGCATAGCGGAACAATTCTTGAACTTGTAAAGTATGCTCCCAAGGTCCCGTTGTGGTATCTTGGCCGGTTCGAACTTTGTCCAAATATTGAGCTTCGGGTATACTATGGCGAAGGGAAACTTGGGTAAGATGTATCATACAACTGGTAATGTGAGACTTGATATACCTGGGATCCAAAGGGACCCAAAGCAGTTTCTACAGTACTCTATCCACTACCTCCAATAAGAAGATGAAAACATTTCGTAACCGTACAAGAATCCTCCCCGGGAACAAAGGGGCTCCACCATACACATTAGAAATAACGCAAATTGATATCAGTATTCGAGAAAGGAAACGGGTCGGTAAGACATGGTTGCAGGTCAGGATCATACATATGGAATGCCCGGTTGGTAATCCCGGGTACCCTGTGCATCCACTCTAGAGGTCGAGGCTCTCTCAGGCTCTCTAAAGCCGCCTTGAGATTGTCCTGCACCGGGTCCTATAAGCCAATCAATAGCTGAGATTATCACCAACTGAAAGAAAGCGTACAAACTCCACATGTACATCAGTACTTAACCCTCATCTTTTCGCACGATAAACGTCTCCAGTCCTTCGAATTTCATCCTCTGCATCTTTCCCCCTTCCTTCCCTTTCTAGCCGTCTAACCAACGGTAATACCTTCTCGCCAAAGTTTTGAATATCATCTTCGTAATGCAAGAATGCGATCAGGACAATATCAATTCCCAAGCTCTTTAACAGCAAGATTCGGTCAGCAACTTGCTCGGCTGTTCCAATCAACTTCGTCTTGAAGCCATCATTGTATTGCACCAAATCCTCAAATTTGCTGTCTGCCCACATTCCCTTCTTGTTTCCCGTCGATGAGCCAGCTTGTTTTGTTGCATCCGCAAATGCATTCACGGCATCTTTATCAGCTTTGCCTTGAATTTCAGAAAGAAGTTGTATAGCTTCCTCTTCCGTCTCCTTGACGATAGCAAATCCATTGACAGCGAAATGTATTTCATCTTCACGACCAAGCTTCCGCGCACGCTCTTTGACATCAGCAATTTGTTCTTGGAACCCCTCGAGAGTATTGCCATTCATAAAATAGTAGTCGGAGACATGAGCACCGTTTTCCCGAGCATCGATCGAGTTTCCACCTTGGAAGATCAAGGGGTGTGGCCTACCCGGCAAATTAAGAGGTTTCGGTGCTAATGGGTAGTCATGGAATTGGTAAAAATCTCCCTTGTAGGAAAATTTCGGGGAGGTCCAAATTCCTCTCAGGCACTCGATGAACTCTCTGCTGCGTCTATAACGTTCAGCATGCTCAAGCCACCATTGTCCAATGCTCGTAAACTCTTGCTTAAACCAACCAGAAACAATGTTAACCGATATCCTTCCATTTGTATAATGATCGATGCTGGCAATTTGCTTAGCTGCGACCGCTGGATTCCACGGGCCAGGTAATAATGCGGCGATAACGTTGAGCTTCTTAGTATTATGAAGGAGTGCTTGTGAGAAAGAGACAGATTCATGTTGATTGTCCTGCAATCGTTCAACATTAGTGCTATCCCAGCAATGCGGAAAAGAAACCTACAGCTCCATATCCTGCCATAAATCGAATTTGAGTGAGAGCATATTCGAACCCAACTTCCTCGGCAGTTTGGGCATACCTCACATTCGATTCATAATCCCAACTATGAGATATTAGTGTTATAAATATCACCTTAGGATTTTAAGAATACCTTGTTCTTTGCGGAATTTTTGATATCACCAACCCACCGGACACATTAGGAACCCAGTACGCAAACTTGACGCGATCCGGTGCATCGTTGAGGCCTGGGTCCGCAGAGAAATGCGTATTATGTCCTGTCGTGGTAACACTGTTTGCGTATTCAATGAGTCGTGCGTGATTATCACCATTGACATATCCATTTGTTATTGCACCGGCATGATTGGGTAACCCATCATGACGAATGACAATTGGACTATTGCTACTAATTGTGATTGTCGTAGACATACTTGAAGCTCATATGAGATAGGACTTTAGTTGAACAAGGAGAAGTAGAAGGAGGTAAAGACGATGTGAGAAGAGAAGGATAGCTACGTTCTCAAGTAGCTATCCCAATACCTACTAATTTCGATAAGGATACCGTTACCTGGTAGTTACTCGCACTCGTACCATCGTGGAATCACACAAGACCTCCGAATACAGTTTAAGAATGAAAGTTATGGTTGTGTAGGACGGAAACTCTCTTGGTAAAGAAGATTGATATCCTGGGCAATGGATGATGCAATATGCACCCCTCCTTGTGCAAGAGCTTTGCTTTGCTCTGCTGCACCCCAAGGTCAGGATTGATTGATTGATCTTCATGATCATCTTATTAATCTCTTAACTTGAAAGGATAAATATGAGCAAGGTGAGGCAATGAGATGAATGAATCACATCGATACGAATAGCATTTCCGTAAGATAGATAGGAGTATAACAATAAGGACTTCCCTTCGACGGGACAAGATCATTCACGGTGGTATGATCAATTGAGCTAAGCCTTAATCGAACTAGAACACGAACTAGAACTACATCGGAACTTATCTCACTCAAAGTCCGTTCTCTCGCAGCACGTGTTCTCATCCAAATTCCATTGAATGCTTTCGAATTCATTGTGCCAGCATCCTCACGACTACCCAGGTAACCTTGGAAATACTTGGTTGTCCATACGTATGGATACGAATTACGGCATCTCATTTACTATACAATATTCTATGTTCTCAGTGCTAATGGTACTACTATTCTTGGTCCATTCACTGACCCATCTCTCAATCTATCAAGTGCTGCATTTATGCCTTGTAATCCGCCATGTGCGACCTCAATCTCAGGGGTCGATATCTTGCTGTGCTCGAATAATCTTTCCAGCCAAATCATTAACTCCTCACCAATCTTCGGCGCCTCGTGGAATGTCTTGATTGGGACAGAATGATAAACTACACCTGGCGTTGGCTCTTTAGGCAATCCGGTCAAACCAACAAGATGTGCTCTCTTCCCTTCCAACCCAATCTCCGATCGCATGGCTTGTGCAAGAAGAGCAGTACTTTCCCTGCCTCTCGTATCCAACCCGAAGCGTAACTTGCCCTTAGTGATACCTTTTACGATTGATATTGCTCTATCAGTATCCAATCGATCTACCAGAAGATCCGCACCGTGCTTCAGCATGCGTTCACCACTTCGGGCAACGTCTATGATAGCAATAACTTTTAGACCAGCTAATTTTGCAAGTTGAACCGCGCAGCATCCAGTAGCAGATGAGCCTACGACCATTAGTACTTATCAAAAGGTTTAGAAGGACTATCTCACCTCCCCAAATCGCTATCCAGTCCCCTGGTTCAGGCCTCTCATCTTCTCGGATACTGTCAAAGCATTCTGTTCTAACATCTTGTGCGATAGAATCTCGAGACAGGGAGTGGATTGTCTGGAAAAGATCTGGGCCTTGAAGTTCTCCTTCACGACTTGCAAAATTTACTCCCAAACATATACCCAAGCCAAGTGCAGCCGCAGCATATGCAACACCAAGTGGTGCGGCGTCTATTGGGCTTACGGTACTTGGAAGCTTACAAGCATTGAAATCCGAAACCACTGCATATTGTTGATAGGCAGCTTTCCGCGAATCTCTATAATCCGTGGAAATACCCATAACCTAAAGCTGTTAGTCGTTGCTTTACACATGATTGATGGGATCTTACAATGTCACCAGATCTGAATCTAGAATTCGCTTGGGGTGGTTTTACCACTTTTCCTGCAAAATCTCGGCCACTTATACAAGGGAGAGAGGGCAAACCAAAGCCAAAGTCCCTATTATGAAAAGTCAATTGAATGATTTTGCAACCAAAACACGAGGGAATACTTACGGAGCTTTCCAGTCGATTGGATTCAAGCCAACAACTTCCACAGCAACAAGCATTTCGCGATCATCCTTCAAAGAGGGTATTGGTTGTTCAGTCGTATGGGCATACCTCTGTTTTGGGGCATGCAAAAGAAGAACTTCTTGATGTGATACATCTAGATGTGAATCGTGACTTGAATCATCTTTCTCTCTGGAGCCTTCTGTTTCGCTATGCAAATAGATACCCTCGGGTTCTGTCTCTGGTTCTGGCCAATTGTGGAAGACTTTTTGATACCCGTAGGATTCCGGTGTCTTTGGAGGCGTTATTGCCTGATTGATGGATCGCGATTGGTATATATCTGTTGAAGCCATCTTGTCCGCACAATGGAAGCTGCAGTGTAGTAAATACCTGCACTAGATCTAATCGTGCGAAACACAACAAACCTAAGTATATTGACGATTTGAGTCTCATTTGAACCATCTAACTTCGTATTAGTTCCCATTGATTTCGGAATTATGGATATCTTGTCACGCAATATTTAAGCTCTTTGATTGCATCGAGTAACTCACAATCACTGCCGATATCGAGGATTAAAATTTGTTTACATTGATGATCTTAACCAATCTTTCTTCTTGTTGTCCATCCGATTTCTCTTATCGTGGTGTGTATGAATATGCGGAGGTTATGGCGTGACGAAGACTAACCTAGATTGTTAATTTGTGGGCCACCCCGTGATGTTGATGCTCAAATCACAACAACATAGAGGAACATGGGGAAACCTAGAAAGGACATCTTACCAGGTGGTACGGAGATGTCTTTCTCTTATATCTACTCGAGTACCTGGGTATCTATCTATCTTATCGCATCCAAGTTCCAACTCATACGGACGCGGAGTATGGCCGCCATCTTCTATGAATGTGTTTATCAAAGATTATTTGCTCATAAATTGACTTATCTGGCATGAATGACGGACCGATCATTCCTCAAATGCCTAACCAACAACGAAACCGAAACTATTCAGCCAATGGTAGCTGGTACCATTCATGACTTGTTGGGGGTGCGGAGGAGGGGTAACATTGCGCAACACAAAAACTGGATATTCTCTCATCTGTACTCTGTACCTCGTGCCATTCATTTCGGAGGTTGGCAAAGTCTATCCGAGATATTCGGATATATTCAAGAACTATAAGAATGATAACTCGTTGGGGACGTTGAAACTACCAACTTTCGATCGACTTGGAATCTTCGCAGCTACAGCAAACTTTCTGGCCGTTCGGTTACTTAAAAACAGACAACCCTATCCTTCGCGACATCGACTTTCTGACATTTCGGTCACTGGAAAAAAAAACAACGCCATCCTTCGTGATATCAAGAACCAGATGGACTTTGTGTATTCAAAATACCAGTATCTACTTTTATTGAACTCACCACACATCAGCTCAATGTAGCTTCATCGCCAGCACAACTCCTACACAATTAACGAATAATCATGCTCAAAGCCTTAAGATTGCCGGACTTGACATCTATAATAACAAGGAATTTTGACAATCAATCTGTATAGAAGCTTACCTAGGTATATTGCCTTTCTTATAAACAAGATATGCTCCAATTTCAGTTTAAAACTGCCTTCACTCTCAAGGACTTAATGTAAGCAGCATGATCTGGTTGTTGCTAAAAGCAAAGCGTTTGAGACAGAAATAAGACTATGTACCGTTGTACCTACCTCCCTCCATAGCTTTCTGTCTTCTCTCTTTTTCATACTTTGTATTTTCCTGTCCTCTCGAAGTCAGAAGGTTTTCCGTTGTTAGAAGCACATACATACCTCATTCAATTTTTATTGTTGACGAGAATCATACGGTATTTATACATTTGAAAACAAGCAACCTCGTGCAAGTGCCCCTTGAGACTTTTTCTACACATGGAAATATCCATAGGTGCTTTGCTCTTTCAAATTTCAATGCGTTGATTTTCGTACATCATACGACATTGTTAGGGTGTATTCTCCACCCTTGCCCTTGAAACAACAAGTTTAATAATACTGTGATGGTTATAATTAGGGGTTCATGAGTAGTGTTTTTCAATGAAGACCAAGGGGCCACTTAATATAAGAAGCTGGCAGCTAAACCCTGTAACATCGGCCGCCAAGCTTTCAAGCACCATCCTAATCATAAGCATACTTTGATGCTTGGATGGTAGTTCTATCCCTATATATTATTTTGATCATTTTCGGCCACTAGTTGGTAGCCAATTGCATTAAGATAGAAGCTTTCACCGTCGAGGCATATTCTACACCTGGGTAGCAGGTTAGATGGATAGGTGGTGGCAGGCACTCGAAGTCATTATCGACAATGATGTAATATCACACGGTGATTTTTATAAATTCTATCATTTTTCCGAGCCACGGGTTTGCCGGCATTTGTTGTGGAGATGATTATGATCGGAAGAAAGGGAATTATACTGTACGGAGTTGAGACTTCAATCTTATAGGTGTAGTGCCGGGTGAAGTGGAGAATATTGGCTCGAGCTTGAATCTGGATCTAAGGTTAAAACGATTTGGTGTACCAGGGGCTATACAATTCCGTGCTTCCAAGAACACGATGAATCCGACGAAGGAAATTTTAACTCAATGACTCTGTTCGTTCAAGATGATACGGTGCAGAATTCAGGAGAAAGTCACTAGCGTCCAAGGACTTGATAAATACTATGGCTTGATTGCTGAATCTGGACAAGTTCCTCCGTGATTTCTCAAGATATCATTCGTCGTAGAGATCTTATCGTATTGGCTTACTGATTTTAACACTTTCTGGAAGATCGGGTAAATATCATCGGTAAACTCTCATGTCGGTAGATGAAACATGGAGGTTAACGTTAGTGGGTCGAAAGCCATCGAGAACACCATATTCCATGCTTCTACTGTATATCAGAGGTCTAGAGATACAATAAACTAGCTATCTCTTATTAATGGGCCTAAAGGTTTGCCATTAACCTCCCTCCATCCCCTGAATAAACCTTAATTGACGGATCCTCCCAGGTAAGCTTCACTCGAATCATTGGAATCCTTTGCATAGACCAGATTTGGTTCTTTGAGCTAGTCTAAGATGCTATATAGCAACGTTTCACTCTTGATTTGTGGTTAAATATTAATCCAACGATAAACTCTACTAGTCGGATTGTTCCGTGCCGACCCAGACTTTAACGTTTATTTGGGGGGAAGGGAGACTAGAGACTGGCGAGGAGTTCTGAGGTAAATATATGAATTTAGCCGGAATAGGAGAGCACTTGACCCTTTTGTGAGACGACTAGCCCAGAAATCGACATGGTAACTTGTCAACTGCGTTTCTTGCGTTCGCCACTAAGCAGTATTGAGCATGGGGTGAGAACAAAATGGCCTAAATCGTATTCAAACTCAGCCAAGCTTTTCATTCCCGATACCCATTTATTTGTATGGGAACTCAATATGAATTATATATTACAATTAGCTGTTGCTGGTATATAAACATGACTAGATTTCCAAACTCTCTGTATCTTCACTCCCAGCAATTCATTCTTCCAATACTCCTAATCACAAGCATATAGCTTACACTCATTCCAAAAGTTACTCACTTTCTTGTTCAAAATGCTTACCTCAACTCTCCTCGCTTCTGCACTTGCAGTAGCCGTCCAGGCAGCTCCTGGAGTCCTCCGTCGTGATTCCTGGGGTGGTGCTCTCTCTCTCGGCCCAACCACTTCCCACATCCTCCATTCAACCACCACCCTCATCCCCGGTCCCGCACCCCCTACCCAAGCCGGTGAACTTTTCCTCTGGCCCGGCATGTCCAATGGTACCGGCGATCTCATCCAAACTACTCTCGAATCCTGGCCATCCAACGACTGGTGCGGTGCTGTAACTGGCCAATGGTGCGTCCGCGCCTCACTCTTCGGCTCTTTCGGTCAACTAGACGCCAATTACTCTCCGGTCTCTGGTACCGATCACGTCCTCATTGATTACGACTTTGATGCCACCTCTGGCAACTGGACTCAAACCGTCACCAACGCTCTTACTGGTGCAGCACTCAGCAGTTTCAGCTACCCTTCTGGTAGAATGACGGGATGGGGAACCGGAACGGAATGCGATGGTGGTTGCACGCCTACCATTGCAAAGCAACAGTACATCAACACAGCTATCACTTTGGCATCTGCTGATCCAAATTTCGGAAAGACTTTGTCAGTTAGTCAAGGAACTACTTATTCCGGACTTACCAGCGAACAAGGAGGTAAGATCTGGAAGATCGCCGAGATTAACATTCCTTCCATGACATAGATTGAAAGAGGGGCGGTGAAGTTCGGGGATGTCCAAACGAGGGAAAGTGAGAGGGGGGCTTCAATTCTTGTATGATATGTTGTATAGCGAAATTATTGGCGGTTCATTGTACATAAGGGAAGAATCAACAATCAAAAGTATTTTGCGACACTCGTACATAC
Source organism: Monilinia fructicola (assembly GCA_008692225.1). Taxonomy (NCBI): domain Eukaryota; kingdom Fungi; phylum Ascomycota; class Leotiomycetes; order Helotiales; family Sclerotiniaceae; genus Monilinia; species Monilinia fructicola. Next base: position 1,722,794 of record VICG01000001.1, on the reverse strand, counting down.
CACCAGGTAGCTCCCGTCTCTGTGAACCACATATCGTATAACGACTGCAACGCACATTTATTGACCCTTGGGCCCTGCCAAAAGTCCACCATTTTCTCTCGGGTTTCTTTTCAAAGAAAGTTCACTACACCATCTTTGAAATTAAAAGAACTTTATGAGACAATATGTACCTTTCATATCCCCTTTGCCGTAGATAATCGACACGATCGGTATAGCCCCGCTTACTGCTTAGCCTACCTACCAAGCTCTAACATCAGCAATCCAAGTGGATTGAGACCATATCAGGTAATCGATCCACTACAAAAAGACACCTCCTGATGTTGCATGAACGAGAGCCATACATATATGGTACCCCAATCGAAAATATTCCAAAGGCCGGATTTTGGCGAACTCCATCTCTGATGGATGTTCGGCACTCTGGGAAGCCGGTCAAACACAAAACTCGCAATCGTGCTAGCAGCGACGTAGATGTGATTCGGATCTCACCAGATCCCGCCAGGGAAAACTGCTAAGAGTCATGAACTATGATGATTCCGCTGTTGCCATGAAGGGCCGTGTTTTAGCATGGGCTCAGGCAATTTCCCTCGTCGCCGCCTTCCTTTTCTTGTTCCAAGCCGAGGAGGCCCTTCGTCTCTTAGCGAAACACCCTTCGTGGTCACTATAATTCGCTTCATATGGACGTTAATTTCGGCTGGTGGACTTTGCACTCGGATCGCGCTGCTCTCATAGATTCCGGTATCAAGATCGCACGCGTGTATGACACGTTTTGGAATTTGTATCATGGCTGATACTCTGCTAGAGGATCCTGGGGCGATCGACTCAGCGGGCCCTAGAAGTGGGCCTGTATCATCCCTTATATGCTAAGTTCCGTGCTGCTTGTAGCCGGGGCGGGACGCTGATGAGAAAATGACAAGTTTTTCTTCTTTCTGGATGGTACAGATAAATCCTGGCCCTCTTGTGGTGACGGGTACCCAGACAGCTGTGCTTTGTGCTACAATCAGGCTACCATGTTACTTAGGGCGGCAGTCTATCTGGCCCCCGCTCGCTTCTTGACTACGAGTGTTGTCTTCTTCGTCTGGGCTCTCTTGCCCAGAGACTATGTTATTGACAAACTTTCCAATAACGTTGAGACGAGCGACTTGAGGTTTAGGCTTGGCATTGGAGGACTTGGACACGCTCTCCCATTTCCAATTAGGAAGAGCAAGAAGCGCATGATTGACTTGCAGATATCGTCGCAATCGTTTATTCTTACTCCTAGACTTGAGTAAGATCTAGATCTGACGGGAGTATCAGCTTCGTTCTTCTCGAAATCTATCACAAAGTTTTGAAATTCAACTATGGAATAAGCATGATTCTTTAAATGAGAGATCCGATGGGGGGGGCGTCGCAAGTCCAGGACTAAGATGCCAATACAGGATAACTAGAAACTCAGCTATTGGACTGGAATCCGAAAGGCATTTTCCCAGGCCAGAGATGCCAGCGCTGCAATGCAAACGAAAACTGTACACATACTTTTACAGCTGCAAGATTGTTTCTTTCGACGACGGTAAGATGCAGCTGTTCCTCGGCACGTTACATTAAATTGTTGAATGAAGTGGCTCCAATTAATACCCTGCAATATAGTTCCTGCTGTGTAGCACCGAATCATGTCTGAATTCGTTCTACTTTGTAAATAATTATAACGCATTCTGAGCCGTATATAAGAGTGTCTGTTCTTTCTTTTCGTATTCCGTTCTACTGAATATGATCCGGTGATACTTGGGAATCCATCATGGCCTCATCTTATCCGATGTCTCACCAGTTTGCTTGCGCAAATACCGATCAGATTATAGATGGAAAAACCGTGGCTTGTGCTAAGATTGGATCAAAAGCATGTAATGGGTGTTACTTGGTTCAGTACTGTGGTAAAGAATGTCAACTTGCACATTGGAAGGTACATAAAGCGGATTGCAGGTCTCCATTCATCAAGCAGTCGTGGAGACCTCAGTGGGATGTCGAAAAACGAAGGCCTGCTTTTATTGGCGCTAGCGATGACGGTGCACCTGGTGGTGTTTCAATGAAAGAATGGGTGACTATGGTTCAACATGGAAGAAAAAAGTATCTGTGGGGTAACGTTCCTGCTATTGATATGGTCCAGAGTTCCAAGAATGAGGGGAAAGAGTTTCCAGAGCAATTCAATCTTTTGTTTGCAGGTAAGAGTGAAAGCTGCGAGGCAACCAGAGGCTAATCATTGTCTAGCATCGGGAGATATCAGAAACGTTGTGAAGTCTTTGATCGGACTCCCAACTACGTACAATGGAAAATGTGAGGTTATAATTAACGATAGGGACTTTGATATTGTCGCTCGGAATGTGATCTTGCTTCTAATAGCTCTCGTGTTTGATCCCATGCAAGCAGCAGACATCATGATACACATCTGGTACTCTGCATTCATACCCGGACCCATACTCCACCAAATTCAAGAGCAAGTCCTTCCCTTGATTGAGGACATCTGTTCGAAAATTCAAGGCCGCCCTGAAAAATCTTTACAGTCCAAAACTTGGGTATTCGGCACTCGAAGTTTGAGTTTGATCTTATCAAAGGCTTCGTGGGATCTTCTTCCAGCATTTTTCAAAGTGCCATATGGATGGTCAGCCAGCCAGGCTCAAAAAGTGATGACTGAAACTACATTGTCGCCCTTGAGGAGAGACTATATTGATCGAGCATTCTATACCCGTCCACCTGCCTGGCGTGTCTGTGCTACCAAGTTCCGCACTGATGGCATACTTCTACCATTTGGACAGTCGCGCAATGATTTCAACACACCAAATCCGTACACAATCCCAACTCTTTTAATATTACAATGACTAACCCAATGGCAGAACATTATTTCAAAGCACTGACTTCTGGCCGATGATGGACTCTGCCGACCCACTGGATGGATGGGCTTTCGAAGAGTTCTTGTCAAACCCTCCTCCTGCTCGGAACGACATCTATGGCAGCCTTTACTTCTACCTTCAATATCAGCTTCGTAATTTTTGCGAGAGAATCAGGAATTTGCAAGTCCACTTTCAGCTATTTGAGCTCGATGCACTAGATCTGCCAGGTCTTATGAAGGAGCGCGGTATCGAAAAACAACACTTTGACAGGATTGAGGTAAAGATCTGTGAGCATCTAAAATTAGAGTTTCAAAATTTCTGACAAGATTTAGGTATCAAACATTGGAGATCGCGGTTATATTGGTCCTGTGAAGCTTCTCACGACATTCGCTCCCTACCTAAAGCGCAAATCACAAAATCCACATGCCACTCTCCTTGCCTTGTTCATCAACGCTGTACATGAATGCTCTACTGTAGAAGATTACCTTGGCGACATGAAATTCGAAATAGAGAGACTAAATAAGTACATGCCATTGGATCCGAAATTATTCTTGGGTCGTGAAGCGTCGAATGCCGACTTCCTCAGGTACAATGATGCGCGATCTATGTTTCGGAATGTTGACAAACCCTTTGACAAGTTTATGAAGGAATGTTCCTTGGATCAGCTCAGTTTGAATACTGGAATGAAGATGAAAACGAAACATACACTGGTTGATAAGTGGCCTCTGAGGTTGCGAATGGGGGCAAAGCAAAAGGAGTTTGATATGCTGTTGGCATCAGGACAGTCAGGTTCGGAAAGATATGTAGAATGGGAAAGTTTGACGTAGGACTTGTGATTTGACAAGCTCGATGAGTCTGCGAAGGGAGAGATGAATGGATGGATTGTATCTAGTAGTTGAAAGGTTTGTCTCCTTGCTCCTTCTTCACTTGACAAAGTCAAATATGGATTGTTTATTCATCATTTTCAGACCAAAAGACTTCACAAAAAGACTTCATTACTAACCAACTCATCCACTGTTTTTGGTATGATTTCAGAAAATCTTGGAAGACTATCATCTCAAGTTTGACTCCCTCAATATAACTTATCATTTGGATGGATACTCGTGTTTTGGATCACTAGTTACCAATACCTAGTGTCTCTCCAAACAACATTTCCCACGACGATGAGGTGTACCTAGAAACACCCAACTCTCACTGTTTTGGTTATTCTACTATTCTGCTATTTCCAAGAGAATTCAATTTTTGCACCCATCTTGGTTATTGGATTATTGGAAGCTTTGAACAATTCGTCTTGGGTAGATCGTTGTGAAGGGGGGTTGAAAGAATATTTCATCAACACGATTCCTACGTATTCACCCCTTAATTATCTCATTTATTCATTCTCGTCTCATCCCAAAGCCATTCACTTGCCTGCCTTAAATTACGAAGCGCTGAAGAAGATAAATTTTCATTCCTCAAATTTCTATTTTGACTCTCAAAGAAAACCAAGACATCAGCAAATTGACGAACACTCACCATCAAACAAGAGCATCAAACATCAAAGATGGTACCTTGCAAGTACTTCACAACTATTACTGGTTGTGGTCGTGGAGAAGTATGTCGATACAGCCATGAAACTGATTCCACAGCAGCCGCGCTTCCATCAATGGATCGATTGGATCTCAATATTGAAAATCAACGTCCCAGTCAACTTCTACGCCCTCAATCACAAGCTCTGATCGCATGCAAATTCTTCGCAAAGGGGCTTTGTCAAAAGGGTGATGGTTGTCCTTTCAGTCACGAACTTAAGATGTCAGCTTCTTCAGGAATGCCAACGCGCAATGATATCTGCAGCTTCTCTGTAAGAGGCAATTGTACCAGAGGGGACCATTGCAAGTTTCAGCATACCTCGAATGAGCTCAATGTACATTCTACCAGTCAACTAGTTAATCCGGTTGAAGTTATCAATACACCTCAATCGATCTCCCCCCACGCTATCAGCATAGAACCTTCTACCTCATTGGCGGTGGTACCGAGAGTTATAAAGAATTATGTATGTCTTGTCCATTCCCATACTACTAGCACATTTAATTCGAGACTGATATCTAACACAGGATAACACACCCGCTGATATGATCACACGCGTGCTCTCGGGAGGTATGGCAACATTCGGAGATGGAGCAAAAGTATACAAACTTTCAGTCGCATCTGACTTCACCACAATCAAGATAACTGGGTTGCCCCAAGATACAAATCTTCGTTTTATTGAGACCATGCTAGCTGCGCTAGGTATTGAGGTACCTGGCATTTGTATTCGAATCACCGGCCTCGGAACCCCACTCTCTGTCTCAGCATACCTTCGAATCGAAAGACCTATGATTGGCCCAGCTTTGAGCGAACAACTCGAATCTGATTGGAGAGAGACGGAAATGTACGCTCAGCTAAAAGCAACCCCGGTTCCCACCTATTTTTTCTCAACTTCCGATACATCACGCGGGGTCAACTGTTGCAAGGTCGCTTGCTCCTGGTATCGACCTTCAAAGCTAGCACTCTTAAAGTTTGCCGATAAGAACATTGCCAAAGCAGTATGCCGAAACTTCAACCAGGGCCACTATAGAGTCGCCGGAAAGGTTTTGACTTGCGATCAACCGATCGTTTCTGACCGTCGATATGACTGCAATTACAAGTTCCTATGCATGTTAAAAAACATACCAATACTTGCAGACAAAAGCGATATCATAGGTGCTATCGATGAGAGATACAGGCCGAATGAAGTGGCTATTGGGAAAAAGATTTATGAAGCATCCGAGGAAGAGACTCGTGACTATGTCAAGGCACTGTGCTCAGCTATTGGACCTCTTGCTTCTTGGGATCCTGTCCAAGACACGGCATCTAAGAGAATCAAAGTCAGAGTTGGATTTCAACATGATCCAGATGCTCGAGAGGCAATTATGCAGTTGAACGACAAGCATATTGAGATCTTGGGCAAAGGAAAGCTCATGGTCCAACAAATCATTTCAGTCAAGTTTAAAGTCACTACAAAAGTGTATTTGATTTTGCAATCGCAGATAGAAGCTTATAGAAAGATCTGGGTTGAACAACGTATCTTTCTTGGATTGTATCATAGCACCGATCTTGCTCAGCGGTTCATCTCTCTCAAAATCGAGGGAGACTATGGAGACGACTTTAAGCATGCCAAGGAAGACCTGGAGAAGCTATTAAGTGGCATCGTGGCTATGGCTGGTGATAAACCAATTTGGAATGATCATTTCATGCAACCGGCTGGATTGAATAAGATTAAGCAAATCGAGAAAGACTTTGAGGTCATAATCGATCGCGATAGAGTGGGACAGCGACTTCGCCTTTACGGCCTAGCTCGAGCTACCGAGAAAGCTCAATATACTCTCGATAGCATGGTTAAATCGGGTTTGGTGGGTTATTCCATCGCACTCAATACGCAAAACTATTTGTGGCTATCAATAGGTGGGTTTCGGCAGATTGTATCAGCTCTTGGAAAGGATGTTGCTTCAATCGATACCTTATCTACTCCAAGAAGACTCTTAATTGAAGGCGGTCCCGATGAGTATAATACAGCTATGGCAATCTTAGAAACCAAGAGCATTGTAACTAGGAGCGGCGAGGCCATTGAGGAGGAAGACGACTGCAGCATCTGTTGGTGTCCGGCTGAGTCCCCACTCCGTACGAGGTGCGGCCACTTGTATTGCTCTCAATGTTTCGAGAATCTTTGCTCTTCCAAAGCCACTGGCGACACAGAAGTATCCATCTGTTGCGAGGCATATGAGTGCCAAGTTGTTCTCTCTTTGCAAGAGATTCAAGAGAATCTAAATTCTGCTGCTTTTGAAGGGATCCTTGAGGGATCATTTACATCCTACGTTCGGAGACATCCGAATGAATTTCACTACTGTCCAGCTCCGGACTGTAGGAATATATATCGAGTAAATCTTCCGATCAAGTCCCGCATCTGCACCATATGTCTCACCGAAATATGCGTCTCATGTCATCTTTCTCATACAGGTCAAACCTGTGCAGAATATAAATATCAAGCATCAGGAGGACAGGCAGCCTTTGAGAGGCATATTTTGATGGAAGGTTATAAAAGATGCCCCAGATGCTACGCTATCATTCTTAAGAACGGCGGTTGTAGTCACATGATCTGCGGTTCTTGTAAAATTCATATCTGCTGGATCTGTTTTGGCACATTCTCTACGGCGCCGCAGTGCTATGAGCATATGTATGCCATCCATGGAGGTATCATGGGTCCAGAAGATTATGAAGAAGATGTCGTAGATGATGGGATGGCCTTTAATGCAGCTGAACTTGCTGAAATTGAAGCCATTGGATGGTAATTTGGAGAGTTTCCTGGGTTCGTTGTTAAATTCTGGGTTTTGCATAAGCTCATGTTTTGGTCTATTCAGCCCAAGGTCGCAGAAATTGGCGGTGATATCTTTTGCCATTCAGCTCGCCTTGATGATCATGGGTGAATGACTATCTACCTCACAATACCACCAGGAAGCATCACAAACTGAAATAACAAACTCAAAGTCATATAATATAGTGAATGAAATTTTTGATTTTGATGGTGATCAGGACAATGTGTGCGTCTTGAGCTTTGTTTTAAATGATACGACACGAGAAACTAATGTGCGTCAAAGCCACCAGGTGCTCATGACTCAACAAAAAGATGCAATAGCCAAAGTACGTTGATGGCTTGCAACGCCCTTCAACCGCTGGAGCATCATGCGTGCCACACAGTTTTTCTATCGTGTGACCGAAGCATAAGGTATCTACTTGGACACCTGAGCGCCCCGGGGTCAAGCTTGACGTGTTGAGAAAATGACTTGATCTTTACATGCGTGTAGAAAAAGGAGTGTATTATTCAAGTCCTTGCAATTGAGCTTGCGGTCCGGCTCGAATCTTGGTGCAGTAGCACAACTGCCCACTTGGTAGCAAGCAATCTTACATGAGAGTTGGAGGGGACTGATTGACTACCAGTGTGGGAGAGCCGGAAGGATCACGGCGGATGATTTTCGTTATTGTTATTGGGAGCGAAATGTACTTACATTTTCCTCCGGCTGTCACTGATTTTTTATCTTTGGTTTGATTGGAGGTGTTGATACTCTATTCTATTCTACAATACCCCATATATTCCGCACAAGTACTTCCACTGCACAGCACTATCACTACCCCCGCTAATAGAAATACAACATGATACAATATAGTACAGAACACAACAAAAATAGAATTGTAAGAAGATGCTGGATCGTTCCCGTTTGGTTGTCTCCCATGCATCGCATTCCTCTGCATTTTCTCCTCTTCGCATATATGCTCCTACAGTCCGGAGCTGGACAGTAGTGAAATTCATCCGGATGCCTCCGGATGTAGGATGTAAATGATGCCTCAAGGATCCCCAAGTCATGCCAACAGCAGGAATTGCTTTCACGAGTATCCATCCAGTCGAACCCTTCTTTGGGGAGAGCCATGCTGATACTGAGGATTAGGCGTTGTGAGACGCTGTGTCCTGATCTCTGGGGCTGTATCGAGCGCGCTTGAGCTTCAATTGCTTGTTGTCTTGCAGCATGCTCTCCCCATTCACCAACTTCCCACCATCAACTTCAGCAGTCTATACTCCTCAACCGACTCCACCGAGCTCATATCTTCTGTCTTAGTAGCAGTGACGGTGACAACGGCAGAGTGCTCCAATTACTGCTCTCGACTATGATATCCAGCGCCATCTTTTCTCCTCATGCAAGATGCTTAAGATTTGACAAAAATAGTATGATGAGCAAAGCAGTAATGTAGTGGCAGTACAAGAAGAATGCAATAATGGTACAATATAATACAATGGATCTGGAATACTTACGTTCTTCTGCCACCACCACCCTTGCGCAAAGCTGGCGTCTCTGGAGGTTAAGGCTCAAGAAGCATTATGAATCTTCGCAATGCCTTCATCTTAGGAAGCCTAGATGAGTTTGCTGACGGGGACGAGGAGATCGCCGAAGATCAGATCGAATATTTATAGTTAAGTCGTCTATCTTGGTGATAGATTGAAACAAATATGTGAATGAACTTATATGACCAGGGCTTTGATTTCCAGCTATTGTCGAACATCCCTTTGTGTATTGTGAAATCATCATCTAGCACTGAACTTGAATCAGACTCGAGGGGATGTAGAAGGTCCAGCCAACCAATCTAAAGATAGGTTAGTACTGACAGCAGATCAGCTTGATAGAAAAGGAAAGCATATAATCTTACCTTGCGAGAGCTCTTGTTGACATAGATTTTGATGAGAACATTCTTGGTCTTTGTAAAAACAGTATTCCTCGCGTCCAAGGCAGAATACGGCTCAGAGTCGAGACGTCAAGAATCTTGATCGATGACCAACTAGAGTCATGTCATCACGCAGTAGACGCCTTGTGAAAAAGTACATTGCAAGAAGTTCTCTGCAATTACAATATATGGCGCTGCGGACTCGAGCTGTTCAAATGTGCAGCCAGCACGTGGGCGAAGGGTGACTTGAAGTTGAAAAAGACGAGAGCAATTGTCGGTTTGTTCGCAGGAGTACAACATCATCGTTTTTTGGCGGCCTTCAGCCCCAGACGGATCTCTTGCGTTTGCAGAGTTGATTCTGAATACGAGGAAGTTAGCTAATTCTTCAATTGTGCTTGGTCGACAATTGAACCTCAAATAGTATGATCTGACGATCTAATTTTCTCAATATAACCAATAAAGTAGAAATAGATGTATCGTTCTGTGGCTTGGGATACCCAAACATATTCAGATTGTATGGCAAGTGTAGGAACAGTTAAGATGAATTGTGATAATAATGAGAAAGAACCGGAAACTAACCAAGTTGTCTTGAAGCCAAGTTTTCAACCACACTCTGAGCTTCCTTTCCAGCCTCTTCATCAATAGCGAGTTAGTGACCCATGGCAGTTTGTAGGATGAGGTCTAAAAGCGCCATAAAGGCTTGGAGTGCGATCTGTTAGTACTTGAATACATACTGTTGAACTGATCAAATAGATGGGTTGCGGAGAAAGGTACATACAACATCGAAACCTCTGGTCCAGAGTTTCTTTTCTTATCCAACTACTTTGGCAGGATATCATGTCAAGCTCTCGAGGATGATATTTTGAAGACTTGTGATAGAAGAGGTGTTGAGATTGTGAAATTTGGTCTCCTTTTAAGTAGAATTCCTGTATCCCGACACTAGAAAAGAGAAAGCTGTACCTTCCGAGGTCATTTAAAAAATCAAAACAATCTCGGCAAGATTCGGAAGTGTCTCTTATTCCATCCGAACTACATCAAGTTTTCATTGGTATTGGATATGGGAAGACTTATTTTATATTACCTATAGCTAGTAGCCATACAAAGTGAATACCGAGGTGCTTTTTCTCTAGCTTTGATTAGGTAATCGTGGTTTCTCACTGCCAGCCATAAGGACGGACAGACGGATGGATGGATGGATGGATGTGATATAAACTTCTATGATATGGATGGATGCCTTGTTATGGATGCCTTGTTCATCCATCCATCCATCCATCCATCCATGTTTGCACTTTCCCTTTCCTATGAGATAAACTTGACCTTTTCCAAAAAGTACTACCCTTTACCTATGTCTTTACATCAACAACAAGACAAGACAGAACAAAACAAAACAAAACAAAACAAAACCATACAAAACATCATTCAAGACTGTAAAACCAGTAGCATTGCTGCCCATTTTCATCCTTAATCACTTTCATTGATTTAACCAGGTTGACAGACTTTTGTCTACCTGGTCTTGTTTATCCATGTATCAGCGTCTACTGTTCTTTGCTTAGAATCAATATTCTTTTCTCAGCCTCCAGCCTACCTAGATTGCACTTAATCCTCATTCGATTCGTCACACAGATATCTGAAAGAACTCTAATTTTAACAGCATCTTCTTCTTTCTTGCATTAACCATAGTGTCACTCTCAACCACCAACACTCTTCAGAAAAGCAGACTCCTTGCAGTCAAGTTGCGGAAGAAAGAGACTGTTGAGTCCGTTTGCTCTTGATCACGTCTAATCTCGTATTCGTCTTTCAGAAGAAAATGTAAGTTCTCTCAACCGTAAGAATTGTAGCCACTTAGCCAGTACCCGAGGATAGAAATCATATCCCTGGCTAATACCAATCATCTTCGAATCTAGTCTGCAAGGCCTTCTTACATGTATTAGAACAACTGCAGCCCCCACAGTTATGATGAAACCCCGACAATTGAAAAAGAAGAAGGCTATAGCCTATGCGGAGTTTGTTAGGGTACGCGACTCCTACCATAGGACTCAAATTTCACTCTTATTCTTGGAGTTCATGCTGAATTGCAAAATGACAGAACGCCTTGCAAGCTACCCAACCGCGGACATATATAACTTTCATGAATAGTTTTCGAAGCTTGCACAGAGGAAGAACGTCAGCAAGGTTGGCTATCTTCGCGTGGATTCACCTTTTGGACTTCGATCACCTTGATCTGCTAGTTAGATTCAGGGAGTTTACGGGGCCAAGGTCACGACGTTTGGTTGATAAGAGAATAATGTTTGTAATCTTCAAACACTGGCATAAGGATAATATATGGGATCAGTGGGATACGGAATGGACTCAAGTATGGGACTTTACAAGACTAGGACAAGAGTGATATGAAACGAGCTTCATGTTTGTTTGTTAACTTTATGGTACTAAAAGAATTTCCATGTTGAGATGGCTATTTGGTTATGATTGATGAAGGAGCTAACAATGACAGGTCTTTCGAGGCGTATTGAAAAAGGGAGATTGAGCGTATATCTGCTTCAAAAAGGTATTCTAGGGGCGGAACGGTACATATATGATAGTCGATTAATTCTCAATTTGAGAAACGTTGTCCACTAGAGAGTTGTGACATAACATGTTGACGAGCTTCTAGCAAAATCCCTTCTGCCAATAACCTTCAGCGCTTTTATATACGTGTATGTTTTATTATAACTACCGGTGTACTGGAAGCTACCAGGAATCAGTAGGAGACACTATGATGCCTTCTGTCCTCTCGAGGAGGTCGGTTGATTGGACTGGAATGATCATGACAGAACCAAGGGAGAAAGAAAAGTTCGTCTTAAACTGGCTGGCATCTTGACACTTGCTCAATCTTGGCCGTGGATGGAACTACCTAGGTAGTTTTTCTTATATTCTGCGGTATCCTATTATATTTTTGAGGTGATTCCTGGATCCATGGACATTTGAGGATACTCAATCTGGAATGATGGAAATCGGATGAACCTGAATTTCCCATATTTCCTAGTGTCGGTTGGAACAACTGCGGCAACCTTAGTAAGGTTATACTCCGTACAGTACAGCAAAAGCAAAAGCAAAAAAATAGACCTGACTAGGTCACTAGGAGGATCTAATTTCTGATATCCCAGCGGTCTAGATCTTTACCAGGCTTGCCGGCAAGACTCAAGAGGGAGAACGGGTAAAGAACTTCAGATGGCATTGATCCACATTAACGGGATCAATTAAGGTTATTGTAACAACGTTAACCAAGTACACTGAATCAGATGAAAAAATGCACCTGGGCAGTATCTGAAAGCCATTGTTGGAAGGGAATAAAGGGGGACCTCGGGAGGATGAGATTGAGGTATTCGAGGCCATTCAACTAATTATAGTTCTAGCTACCTAGTACCTATAGTCCTAACTCCTTATGATTAGTTCCAGCTATAGTTGTTCATTTTTGAGGCGTAAGGTTAATGTAATACTGTAGATTTATTTATCTTGAGCTTAACACACAAATACTTGTTGTCAGTATTAAGCATCTAATTACTCTGTACATCATCCTCAGCAGCGGCATGAATAGAGGATACTCCTGTTCTCTGAAGTGTTAACGTCGGTTATACCTAGGTATGTGGAAATACCTTTGAATGAATGATACCTTTGAATGAATGATACCTTTGAATGAATGATACCTTTGAATGAATGATACCTTTGAATGAATGATACCTTTGAATGAATGATACCTTCGAATGCGATATCGGTGTTCAAAAAGATTACCTAGGTAAGATGATGGATGCCTGAGGCTCTGTTAGGTTATGCAAGAAAGTCTTCAATCTCCACTGGGGTAATACTGTAATAAGTGGTCCGGGCTAGTGAAGTTTCCCTTTCAAGTAAGCGCCGGCCCCTGAATAATAAAGATCCTTCGATTAATCTATTCTTCACAATTTAAGTTTCATCCACTATCAAAATCCATCGCATCTCGTTCTATACAAAACCCACATGGTCAAAGTGATACGCCGTTTCTTTGGTGAGCTTGTTCGTCAAGCTATGGATGAGATCTTACTTTCGGGTATTTAACTACGTTTCGAGAATGTTTGCGAGGAACGTATCCAATGAGGGGGAAAGATATTGTGAAATAGAAATATCTGGGCCAGATTCGGCAGAGAAGCATATTCGTTTGCCGACGGGGACGACGGAGAGGTAGGGATGGTAACTTTCATGCATACAATGCCATCCACATGTGCATGGAAGTTTGAACTATTGTTCCTTCATCCACTAGGTAGTTTTCCCGGTGGACATATAATTCTCCATGTAGGCGGCGATATAATATACCTTTGAACGCCGTAGCATCTTTTTCCCTTCCTCGATCATCTTCGGAGTTTTGTCTCTTCATCTTTCTTGGATTTGTTCGTTCATTTTCTGTAGTGTGTACAGGTTACATTCATTCTTTTCGACTTTGTGTACTACTTCACGTGCAATTCTTTGCTTCACTGTTATCCTTTTAATTTTCCGAACCGAAATCTTGCATCAAATAATCCAAGAAACAAACCATGAAGACTACATCTGGATTCGTCTTGGCCACCTTGGCTGCATCTGCAGCAGCTTCAAGCGTTGTTTGCTGGTTTAAGCGCTAGAGCTCTCGCGGCTGCAAGCGCTTCTCCCACAGTCTACATGTGTGGCGATTCCACAATGGCCCTTGGCGGAGGTGGAACTGGAACTCAAGGTACATACGATCCGCCAAAGTCTTGACCCCGACGTTCATCACTAATATTTCACAGGTTGGGGTGTATATCTCCCATACTCCCTCAGCATTCCCGTCGTCAACGATGCGAAAGCCGGTCGCTCAGCACGCTCCTACACTAATGAAAATCGTTTCGGTGCTGTCATCAATACCATCAAGTCTGGAGATATCGTCATTATCGAATTCGGACACAACGATGGAGGAAGTGTCACAACCACCGACAACCTCCGCTCCGATTGCTACGGAGCTGGTAGCGAGACCTGCACTTCAGTCACCGGTGCAATCGTTCAAACCTACCCAACCTACCTCACCAACGCGACCAATCTCATGATCGCCAAAGGTGCCCATGTCATCATCGCTTCGCCCACTCCGGACAACACGTGCGAATCGGGAACTTGCAGTTATACATCCCCTCGTTTCACCGCATATGGAAAGAGTGTCGTTGCAAAGGCCGGAAGCATGGCTAGCTTTATTGATCACGGAACTTATCTTGCAAATGAGTATGCCAAGCTGGGTGCTGCTACTGTGAACACCTACTACCCCAATGATCACACTCACACTTCACCTGTTGCAGCAAACCTTGTTGCGGGTGTATTTGTGAAGGCAGTTCTGTGCGCTGGGTCCTCCAACCCATTGTACTCGCACATCAAGAACAGCACTGCTAGTGTTGTTGGCACCTGCGTCTAAGACTCTGCTTGAAAAGTGTCTTGGGAAGCGAATGGTGGATGGTAGAGTAGCGGAGGAAAAATTACTCTTTCTGTATATATTGAGCTGGAATAATTGTAGATACTATCAGTAATACTCTATACAACCCGTCCCCATAATGCCATGATACCATCCAATGCAACAGAAAAGATGCCTACCATCCAACCCTCACAGAACACCCGTTCAAAAATATCCCCGACACAACCCCGAACGATTCCTCGAAGCAGGGAGGATGGCGAGCAGAGTCTGAGACGCAGACCGTCACTCACCGCAACGCAAAACACCCATCATAGCACCCCGCGAATCCACAGCCCAACATCCACCCGACACGAAGACACAACTGGAACGCGCCATGCATAAATCCCCACCCCGACCAGCCCTGCTCCTCGAACTCTCCCCCTCAATTTCCGCATCTCCCCTCCAACTGGCAAGCGCCATGAGAGCTGATCCCTCGCTGCAGATGATCCCTCGCACGGCGTCGCTCGTCATGCGGGAAGATATGATCTCCTGGGTGTGTCATCTGCACATGCTGGCACCTGGACTCTGCGGTCACCACTGATCGATGAGCGCTCCGAATCCCGGGTCGCTGTCGGGAAGCGGCGTGGGGAGATCCTTGCAAGTGCTGCGGCGGGGTGGTGCATGCAGACGGCGGCTTTGCGATGGGGGCGGGGAGATGGAGAGGGAAATCCGGTGTCCGCTGTATCGCAAGCGGTTCTTCGTCCACTGCTATCGCTGTCCGGTTCCCCGTTTCGGGAACCTAGCTTCCTCTCCCGTGGACGGGGGAATCGGGAATGCTTTGTACTTTGGTGCGGATGTTATCGGGAGCAGATGGGATGGATAACACGATTTAGTCTGTGGGGTTGTCTGTTATCAAGGTGTCGAGGATGGTTCGATTAAAGCCTTTGGGGAATGATGTACATTTTCGATGGTTCTTGGAAACATGCGGGAAAGAGAATTGGCCAGCTCAAAGCCTTGATCGAAACTGTCATCTTTTGAATCTACATAACAGCGGGAACGGCCTGAATCTCATGGAAACGATGTCTGCAAGTGTTTCCAATGCCATCTAAATATCTCTGATTCTTTACTTTCATCTCTAAAAACATCATGCATTGTGACCATACACCAGTTGGGATAGGTCCGGAGACCGTCCTTTCAAAGAGTGTAGCCAATTGAAAAACCTTTCATAAGTCTCCAGTCCATACATGGTACCATCAATATCATGATAGTCGACATCAACCTAGAATCCAGATGCATATTCGATGGCCTCAGGACATAAAGTTTGTGTGGAAGGTATTTCCAAAAAAAAGTAAAGAATAAAAACATTGGCAGAAACTCAAAAAGCCGTTGATGGCTTAATGTTGCTCCCAGCATTGATGTACCCTCTTCGAAGAGATCAAATGCTCCCTCTCCTCATCTTTATTTACTCTTTCCCAAGCTTCGCATAAACACATTAAACATAGTGCTCCAAGATCAATTGCGCTTTTGGTTTGTACACGCTGAGAAAAATTTAGAGCGCCATCTGAGCAAGAGGTGTTCTTCAACCCAACAGAAACACCTTTGGCGTCGCTACTCTATATTTCATTTGCTGGTAGGTCGCATAAGTCAAATAGCTATGGCTGAATAAAACTAATTCAAGCTATAAAGTGCCCGTGCTTCTTTCGAAGCAAAATCCTGAACAGCATCTGCGTCATGGCTACGACTCCATCAGAATACGAACTTCATTTGACTGTTGCAAACAAAGCAGTTGCTGGTCACTATATGATAAAGAGATCTGATGCCATGGAGACAATGTATCAGCAAGGAACCGCAGGTATACTAATGAATTCGTGTTTTAGAAGTACTATCCTCACCACTCGATCGACACCGTCCATATTTCTGACGAAGCATCTAAGGATTTTAGGTAGAGCCAGTTTAGGAACATGAATTTGGCAAAAACTCGTTCAAATCAGAAACGGAAGTGAGAATTATCTGAGGCCACGATAAAGAACGGAGATGAAAACAAGTAGATCGTACAATCCGGAAGGCCATAGCATACACGAATAAGGGCTTAGTAAGGAACCTTGGAAGCTCCCGCAGCTCAAGTTTCTTTAATGTTGAAGGATATGATGGCATGGAAGGATATGAAGAAAGAAAATTCGCAGTCACTAAGCATGTTTTTTCTAGTCGTTGCACCATAAACGCTATTTTTGGAATCAGATATCGTCGACTTAATTTACTCCTGAGTAACCCCATCACGGAAATGACCTGCGACTAAGAAAGCCATTTCTAGTGCTTGTTTCTCGTTTAGTCTTGGATCGCAGAAACTGGTGTAATTCGATGATAAGTCTTCCTCGGCAAGGCCCTCACTGCCACCAGTACATTCCGTCACAGCATCGCCGGTCAGCTCAAGATGCACACCTCCAAGATAGCTGCCTTCCTCTTGATGAACGGCCAAGGTCTCCTGAAGCTCAGAAAAGATATCTGTGAACTGCCTCGTCTTGATTCCAGTTGAAGTAGACTTTGTGTTTCCGTGCATGGGATCGCATTGCCAAACGACACTGCGAGCGTATTCACTATCTTCAACTGTTCTAATGTGTTTTGGAAGAAGTGTACGGACTTTAGAAGCTCCATAACGAGTGATGAGTGTTATTTTGCCAATCTCTACCGTTGGGTTAAGCTTTCGGAGAAGCTCCAAAAGATCCGAGCAAGAAGTCGTAGGGCCCACTTTGACACCGATAGGATTAGCTATACCACGGAAGAACTCAACGTGTGCTCCATCCACTTGTCTTGTCCGGTCACCAATCCAAAGGAAGTGTGCTGATGTATTGAACCATGCCTCTCCATCCTTACTAGGGTCGATGTTCTTATTGGAGTTAGGGTTGGCTTGTAAGTTTTGAGAAGGATCTTTGAGTCGTCGAGTAAGGCTTTGTTCGTACTCAAGGACAAGACCTTCGTGACTGGTGTATAATTCTACCCCTCGGAGTTGATCAGCAGTATCTGCGCCAATAGTACGCATGAAGCGTAAGCTCTCACTGATAGAGTCTACAATTTTCGAGTATCTTTCTTGTAGTTCAGGATCCCGAACATGACCAAGCCCCCAGTTCATTGGGCTATGAAGATCGGCAATACCGGCTGATAGAGACCCGCGAATGAAGTTGAGAGTGGCCGCGGAATGATGATATGCACTACTGGGAGTCAGTCAAGTACCATCATGAATCTCAGAGATTTGCTTACTCGACAAGCCTGTGTGGATCTAAGTCTCGCTCCTCAATTGCGTAACCATTCAAGATATCTCCTCTGAAAGACGGGATCTCCCTGCCATCTACCACCTCTGTGGGGCTTGATCTTGGCTTTGCATATTGCCCCGCCATTCTACCAATTCTGACTACTCTCTTGTTGGCGCCCCAAACTAACACCAAGCTCATCTGCAGTAAGAGCTTGATCTTTGATTCGATTGCATTCTTCTCGCAATATTCGAATAGTTCAGCGCAATCACCGCCCTGAAGAAGAAATGCCTTTCCAAGAGCAACATCTCGTAAATTGGCTTTGAGTTGAGTGATTTCTGTGGGAGTTACAAGCTCAGGAAGGTGTTGAAGTTTGGATAATGATTTCTCTAGACTCTTGGGGTCGTTATACTCGGCAACTTGTTTAATCGGCTTTGTCGTCCAAGAACTTGGTGACCATGGCTCAACATGGTGGGGTAGTGCGTCAGCAGGTTTATCCATTGGCGCTCCATCATAGTTGATTCCCAATTCTGCTGCCCCAGGATTAAAGGCAGGCATATTGAATGGAGTTGTAGTATTATATTATCCCTATATTGGAAAGAATGAAGATATTCAAAGATATCATAAAGCGATGAGAATGAATTGGGTTCCAAGTAGATTGAAAGTTGTTCCGGGCAGGTTTTTGGTATTGTTGTTTGTTGTTTGTTTGTTGTTTGTTGTTTGTTGTTTGTTGTTTGTTGTTTTGGTTTTGGTGAGTAGCTTCACTGCCACGACTACACGACTAATTATCAGTCTACCAGCCAGTCTACCAGTCAGTCTCCCACCCAGCTAACCCACCCGTGCTCTACTCTGTACTGTAGTTGTAAGATCCACCAGTGGTGATCTGGTGGATGGATCTCACTTGGCTCTAGCTCAGGTTATTGTTGGGGCGGGGCTACGTTTGCCCATGTAAGCCCACCAGGTACCCCTCAGCCCTACTACTAATTACTACCACAGTACGTAATGTGGATTTAACTTAAACTCTTGGTTCTAGTGTCTTTCATTCAATGACTGTGAATGTTAACCTTGGAAGCTTTTGGTCTTCTCAAGACGTCCACGTCCTTGATTAAACCTCTACTTCGATATCTCTTGGTTACCGGAAATGTCTGAATCTCAACCCCCTGCAGTGGTCGAAGGCGCCACGACGGGCGATATTGATGATGAGATCCCTCAAAAGGCCAAGTCTGCAGAAGATCGCAAAGCTGCTGCTGCGCTCTCCTCACTCGATGCACCTCGTGAAGATGATTCTCCTAGCACCAAAGACATAGATCAAGAAGCTGTGAGGAGGGCTATGGATAGGTTGACAGGCACAAAGACAACAGATGGGACAGTTGCAAAGAAGGGAGATGAGAAAAAGGTCGTGAAGAAGACAGTGAAGGTTGAAGCAGCTGATGTTAATTTATTGGTATGTTTCCTTCTCTTATTTTGGGCTTTATTTATTGAGGACTGGTTTGAGGTGAACATTCTTTGTTCAAAAATAAGATCTTTGTTCCTGACAACCATGACTTTCAAATAACCTGGGGCGAAGTAGCTTCTGCGGATCTCGCTATTGTGGCCATTCTAACCCTGTCCCTTATTTATCATATCGCTTCCTCCTAGCCATATCACGCTCGATTCTAGTATCAGAAGCTAATCAAGTTCCTAATGTAGGTTGAGCACCTTGAATTGACGAAGATCAAGGCCACGGATTTACTGAAGACTCATGATGGTGACGCTGTGAAAGCACTGAAAGCATATATAACTCCTGTGGCATGATATACATGGATGGGATATCAAACAATAAGCAAACTTGGACAGGATTGGTGTTGGATTGATGGTTTTGCTAAATGGTAATCACCTGTGAGCCTTCAAAGATTTCATCTCAAGGTCATAGAATCTAGTCAAGAATCTGACCTCAAATTCTTACATTCTAAACATTTCTTAACTTGTTTCTTATGTTTTCCATTATGCTTATATAGGTACGCACATTTGACAAATGTAGGAGTATATCGGATATCATTATCCGATCATCGGTATCCCGTACTTTGGTCGGCGATCCAGAACAGCACTACTGTATCAATGTCATGTAGTGCAAGTGAGCACAAGTTTTACCAGCTCCCCAGATTCTGATCGTTGTCAAACTTTGCCTTCCGTTGAACCAGATTATCTTGTGTTCCATCGATCAAAGTAATGGGATCAAGAGGCTCATTTCGTGATGTTATGATATAGTGTATGTAAAGAGGTATGTGGCTTTGGCGCATCTCCATAATATGCCCTTGCCTTGCAGGATCGTTCTTTCTAAAAGGTGACAACAATGTCCTTTGTGTGTCAGCAATGACTTTCGCTTCAATAACCAAAGAACTCACTTGCTGCGGGCGACTGCATATTCTCCTCACACAACTACTGCGTCTTTGCAGAATTGGTCTTGATATGTTCCACAGCTGTGCCAAGCTCTAACGTATGATACATGGATACCAACCTTACGACAATATGCAATCCCCCGATGATCAGGAATTACATTCTGCGAAGTCAAAGAGGACATGATTTGCATCTTGAATGGTTGTACCAATTCTAGAAAAGTTCGTTGAATCCGTCAGAAATGTTATGGTAACTTTCCAAAGAACTTTAGGAACGGGAGGGGGGTGGCTTAAGTTGGAGAGTAGGGCTGCATAACAACATCATTAAGATTGATTGTTGCTCAACGTTGAAGTACGATGGCAGCTTGCAGATTGCAGATTGCAGCTTGCAGAATGCAGAGTGCAGAGTGCAGAGTGCAGATTGCAGCTACAGGTCTCGAGTCCGAGATTGTAGATTGTATGCTTGTCAATCCACATAGCCAAGCGTTCAAGATTCGATATATCAATACCTATATATCGGTCAGTAAGACAAGATCGGATAAGGTTGTGAGACTCCAAATTTCATCTAGTGTGTTTTTAGAAATCTCTTCTTCAGATGATATCTGTCTCTTCTACATAACATCTTCTTCCTTTAATCCTCACTCTGTGGTTTCTGGTTTCTTGTTTCTTGTTTCTTCTTTCATCTTTCATCTTTTTGAATGTCGGTATTCCCAACCTCACCAGCCGACTTCATGAAGAAAAGGGCTGTCAAATTTAAAGTTGGTATTAGCGTCCTTTTTGGATGGGAGGAAGAGGAATTATTCACCACGAGGGGGGGCACGCTTAATAATTACATTATATTATATTCAATCTTTGAATATTTTCTCATCTTCGCTTTCTCTTTTCTCTTCTCTTCCATCTCAAATCAAAATTCATTCCCTCTCCAAGGAAGAAGTTTTCCTATTCTCTTCACTTCGAAAACGTCTTGAAGAGAATATTCGGATCAACTACCACCCACCTTCTTTACTAGGAGCTTCAAACAAGCACAAGCATCTTCCGACAAGCAGAAGCAACTTTGAACAAACACAAACAACGACCACAACAATCACAATAACAATAACAATACTGAAGTCTTCTAGACTCCGAGGAAGTCATGGCGCCTCTAATTCCTCGTGGAATTGTTTCCCCATCCAATGCAGAACTTCTTCACAATACAATCGGTTTTGTTATTCCTTCTTTCATCCTCTTCGGCTTTCGCATGTAAGTAAATTGTCTGAATAACCTCTTCTTTCCCAAACCACCCCAAAGCAAATATTCTTCAAGTTATGGCACAACTGACGCGTTTATGTGTTATAGTCTCAACGCTACTTGGGTAATGGCCAAAATGCGTTTTGAAGATTGGCTCATGTGCGTATCAATGGTAAGTAATGTTGATCATTCCCAGGACCCTTTCTGTTACATTACTTTTAAGATCTACATCTAATACTTTGGTAGTGTTTTTACAGCGTCCTATTGGTTCTCATTAACGTCTCGGCTCGCTATGAAACCAATCTGTTCCCTCCAGAGCAATTGGCTTCAATTCTTGCTGACCCTGATGATGTTGCTTCCCGAATCTATGGTTCAATCATTGTCATCCCACTTGAGCAGTGCATGTTGGCTTCGACTTGGTGTGTCAAGATTTGTATTTGGTTGTTTTTATGGCGTCTTTGGTAGGTCCATTCTATATTGTAGTTACGCATACCGTTGATGCTAACTTCTTTCAAGCCGCAATCTTCCAAACTTGCAGATGGCTCTCAAGATCCTAATGGGTTATATCATTACTGGATACATTGTCATCATGTTTGTTTACTACGTTGGTGTCTGCCGTCCATTCAAGCAGTACTGGGCAGTCCCGGTTCAAAATGAGCAGTGTGCAACATATCAGCATTACTCAATCGTTCAAATGGCCTTCAACATATCTTCCGATCTCGGTTTGATTCTTATTCCTCTTCACATGTTTTACATCGCTCGCTTGCCTCCCTTGCGCAAGGCTATTTTGATGGCTGTCTTCTCTCTTGCTGTTTTCACCATCCTCGCTGCGATCTTGAATAAGTAAGTTATAGCACAGCAACTCAGCTTCAATGTCAAAGCAGCAACTAACCATTTGATCAGATATTACAACTTTGCCAGCCCAATGACAACTACTTATCAGCTCTGGTACATCCGCGAGTCCTCTGTGGCTATCTGGGTTGGTAACCTCATTTGCTGCTGGCAGATCGTTCAGAAGATCTTCAAGGCTCGTTCCTTCGACAACCAGAAGGCAGAGATCGAAATGCACCCGGAAATGATTGCTCGTATGCAAAATCCTTCAAATTACACTGAGAATGGCAGTCCAAAGCCAAAGGATTGGATGGATCAGCTTGTTGCTCGCCGCAAGCGTATGGGAGATTTCCTTTCCGTTCATACTACTCGTCTCACTGACCGTGGCACTGGTCGCTCTGGGCAACACTTGAACTCTTCCAGTGATCAAGGTCCTCTCGCCAACTCTCGTGGAGATATGTACGTACCCGCATCACTCTTCTTCATTACTTTTCTTCTACTGTTCAAATAATACTGACTTCTTTATCTTTAGCTCAATGATGACTTTTGAGAAGGGAGATGAGGAAGCAATTTCTCCAACTCTCGCATACCGAGAGAATGAGAAAATTGCTTAAGCAACTCTTCTGATTCTTTACCCATATCACTCTCGTTTCTTGACTTGATCTCTTGAACTGGTCTAGGATGGAACGAACCACTTGATATAACACTTTAATGTTTCATGAACTCACGAGTATCCACGAAGATGATAAATGGCTGGTGATAGATTAGGAGTATAGAAATGGGTGGCGGTCCAATTGCTTTACTATTATAGTTGATGTTTTCGAACTACCCTTCCTTCACAAGGATGTTTCATTAACAACTCTCTTGTACTTTTCAACTTTACTTCTAGAGTCGTGCAAAAGCTAGAGAAGTCTGCGGGGATTCCCTGTGTATAATATAGCCTTTGAAATTACTCGCTACAGTTTCATCGTTGCAGTGTGACTTGAATGTGACATCTACTAGGATACTAACTTATGGCAGGAGCCATACTCGCTAGCGCCCTACCAATGATAGATGCAAGATCAGGGTATCCATGCTAACACGAGCAATAACCCAGATCTCTGGCACTTGCAGATTGCACATGTAGCCACAAGGTAGTGGAAGCACAGCACATATTGAAGCTAACAACGCAGTACTGACACCGCATGCGGGGATGCCAAGAAACGCTCAAGGACTAGGGAGTAAGTCCTCTTCACGCTCTTCGATTCGTCATCAAAGCAACCACATGGCTCCGCGAACCTCCTTGTCCATCACCCATCCATTCACCCCTCCCCCCCCGCTTGGCACCCCCCTACTCCGTAAACGAACCTCGGAAATTATGCTCACATAAGCTCCCACGCCCGGCGACGCAGAAGAAGCCGGCTCGGGGTGAATCCGTGGTGTAGCGAGCGCAGCGCCGCAAAGTCGGGCGTCTCGTCCCATCTTTTGTCTGGGGCAGGGGCCATCGTGCGGGCTGCGGTGCGGTGGAACTCAGGCGCCTCGTGTCATCCCCTCAAATGTTCACGCGGTGCAAGCTACGGTCGCTGAGGATTCCGCTTCTGCTGCGCTTCTGCTGGGGGCCGGCGGGTTCGAGCGTTCTTTCGGTCTGCCGTTTTCCTTCCGGTGGATCGTGGGACGGACGTCTGGTTCCTGTCGTCTGTGGAGCTCTGGTGGTGTTCGGGCTATCCTTGTAGGTCTGGGCATCGTGGTTACTATTGGCAACGTGCTTGTCTTCAGGGAGTTCCGCCTCAAATGACCTGCGGTCGAAGAAGTGTTGGATATTCGAAGACGGTAGCGACGAGGGGCTATCTATGTTCATTACAGATGATACATGGAATGCAAGGGATTATCATACCATACATACAGGTGCCGGTACCGGTACCCTTAGGATCACGCACTTACCAAAAGAAAGTCTTGGGGGCAAGGCCAAATCCGAGCAGCGAAGTGATGAAATCTCGCTTAATTTTGTGCGTGAACCCCATGGTAAATTTCATCACCGAACATCTCGTGGCTTCATCCTGCACAGGCACATGGGTTCAAACTTCAGACTGTTCACATTTCGAAGAAATTATATCGAGAAAAAGATATTTTATTTTGCGAGTTGATTAATCCTCCCCTCTCTCCCTCTTTGTATATCCCAATAACCTCCATCGTTTTGCCCTTCAGAGAGTGGCATTGAACATCATCACTTGTTTTTGTGATGGTGTGGCTCTTGAGATTTCCTGTACATCACGACGAAGTGGTTACCCTCCCGGAATTATATGTACGATGCTGCCGATGTTACATGTGTACCTCTTATCGGCGTCGAGGGGTGTTATCGGGCTTTTGGAGAGCTACATTGATGGATGAAGTGGAGGTGAACAGAACCTTGCTCCGATGAGCTGGTTCTCTTTGATTTGAAGTTTCTGGAGGGCTTGACTATTGTGTGTCAGTTAAGCAAAGACCGCAAGGGTAGGTGGTTGGAGGAGTATACATACAAATCTTTTGGTGGGGGTGGCAGCTTGACCAAAGATGAAGATCCGGAAAGTAGTATTCGAGAAGGCTTGTTGTTGTCAGCTTCTGTTGGTGAGAGGGATTAGTACATGACTTACGATATCCATGAATGAGGCAATGAGAAAAGTTCCGAGATTCGTATAATAGACTGGATACCTGGAGGTAAATCTATCACGTCAGTTGTTGCTCGTCAAACAGAGAGGTATTGGAAAGCATACCTTGCAAGGGAGGAACCACAGCTGGGAGGCCCTAGACCATTGGCTGGCTGTTAGGCCGGAGTTTCATGTTCGCATTCTCGTTTCTCATTCCATGAAGATCGCGTCTGCTCCCCCCCACCCACCGGGTGTTGAATGATTTGATTTGGGGGGGGGGGGCTGGCTGTACTGCTGAGGAGTGCCATCTCCGTGTCTATCTTGTCAGAATTGACAGGATGAGGAAGAACAACCACATACCTGGAGATGCCCTCAGGACTCTGTACCCAGCCGATAAGACCAAGTAAAATGATGTGGTGCACAACGGTCGGGCGCAAGTGACTGGAGGGGCACTCACTTGCGACCGTTTAAACGTTGACACAACACCATCTTACCGGGTCTTTTGGCCAGGTACAGAGCCACAAAGGCTTATATAATAGACCGGACAACTGGAGGGGGCATACCAAGTCCGTTGCTGGTGAAAGCAAATATGGACCTGGCAAAGAAAGAAGATCGGTAAGTTGGAGTTTTGGGGTCATCATCAGCTCTTTTAAACAACTTTGAACTGTCTCTGTGTGGAGAACTAGCCTCTCGCTTCGGTAAGATTGCTCGATCAAATTTTACCATTGGCCATCTCCCTCCCAACCAAAATCCAAAGCTCGGTCCTTGATTCTCAGCAAATTTCAAGTTTCAGCATTAAAATTGGATAATAATAAATAAGAAGCAGGTCAGGAGACGAGTTCCATCACATATTCATCTTCAATATGTGGAACTGGGTGAACTTAGGTAGGTATACTTGTTCATGCCGTCCAACATCTCTTTGCCCCATCACCTTTCATTGCTTGGAGTTTGTCAAAATCATCAAAGAGCTATTCATTGTAGAAATTGAATTGCTTTAGATTCTCTTGGCTTCTCTTTAGGTTCCTTTGTAATTGCTAAGGTGAAATACTGTTCAGTTGGACGTAATATGAATGAGTCCATGATCATCTATCAGCATGCGAAGCCATCTAACATGACTTGGAAATCCAAGATCTAATATGAGTCCCTGCGAATCAAAGACATGAATAATGCAATGTATATCATATCATACACATACACTGTAGATTATTGGTCTACAGACACACCAGAACTCTCAAAACAATCAAGTCATTGGTACTCTCCCTATGGTCGGCTTCCCACAATAGGACCAAATGCTTTACTCCTAACTGAACACTCTCAATGCTAAGCTCGACCAAGAAAGTCCATAATGAATTATACAGAGTGACAAACGCATATTACCATGATCACGTAGCGACTGTTTTTCAAGTGCACAAATAAGTAAACTGTGCCCTCAATGTAAGATCTTACTACCGATCAGCCTCCCCCTAATCTCCCCAATTCTATCTCCAAAGTGAGGAAATAAAACTGCGACGCTATCCTTGGGGGGATATAAATCTAAATAAGTCAAAACATGTCAATAATAGACCGGATAGCTGGTGGTAACACGAGCTATCCCGTCTATTATCTCTTTTGGCTTATCCCAACTAACGTTTGAGAGACTTTTGCACTATCAGAATTTCCTGGCTGTTTTTGATTTTTGCTGAGTCGATGTGATCTTTGGATAGTTTAGGATCTCGTTGAAGCTTTTTTGTAATTTTCATATTCTTTGATATTGGTTACAAAGTCTGTGTTGAATACTCCAGGGCTCCAGTGCTCTTTGCTGCTTTCGTCTTTGACAGCCTCCTCCGAAGTGGGCCCGGCTACTGATGATCCCCACTTTAGATGATTAGCGACGCGATGTTGTGGTGCTGGTTCATGAATCAATAGTGCTCGGTTGGATGATTACATGAACGTTAAGTCTGTTGTTTAATTAGAGGATGTGAGCCAACGAATTGCACCTAAATCAGAGATTCGCCGATAAATCAGCCAATGCTTATATATTAATCAGGCTTGAGTTCACAGGTGAACCATAGGTAACCATCAGTCTGGCATGTGCTAAACAGCAAACGAGCACACACTTCTCAACTTATAGATTCACTGCTATAATACCACAAACAGCTTCTGTGACTAGCAGCAAATCAAAGTCCCAGACTTCCTGGTAGTAGGGATTTATATGTCATCAGACAAGCCCACTTACGTCCTTTTGTCTTCTTGACAAGATATTGGTGAGCAGTGTTCACCATATGAATCGAAGTCATCATAACAAGCTGTCTTTTGCGCATCCCAATCAACCCTATCCCATGCCCCATGCTACGTATTGGATGCTTCTTACATTGAAATTGTGGAACCTGTAATTGGTTATGCGAACAGAAGAAGCCTTACCTGCGGAGCAAAGATATAAATGTAAGCAAGCAAAACCTTTAACTGTGGTTCTATCAGACGATCAAGAAGACTTCCATTTGTTTGATCTGTCCACTTTATGATCCCAAGCTTCTCACTGTTCTTATTTACCAATCTAGCAATGGTCGATGTGCAAATTGTTTGCATGTAGTTTTGGGATCTTGGATCCATCGCTAACCCTAGGGAACTTATGTATATACAAACAAGCACAAACTACTTATTATCCTTTGCATACAAATCAGCTGAGCAGCGCTGGCGTCATATTGAGTGGTATTAACAAGAAGCTTTCCTTGTTCATTTGAATAATTTTTTTATCCCAGGCTGCTGCATTGCGGCATATATCCTTTGTTACTGAATTGGAAAAGTGAAAGTGGAACTTGTTGCTTTTGTATCTTGTTGCAACTGTTGATTTGGCTTGTGACAAGATACCTATGGGATATATACTAAGTTTTCTATCGCTTCGTAGTGGACAGTTGTGGAGATGTTGATTGACTGGAGATTCAGATGTAAGATTACATTGATTAGAGCTTATAATGACTTTGGGGAAAATGCATAACGAATCTAGTAGTAGTAGTGAGGTCATACCCTTGTAGTAACTATGATAAATATCTGCATTTCAAGTGTTTACAACAGCAAGTGATGTACCTAAGCCAATTGTTAGTACCCCCGAGACTCAATTTGATGACATTGGAAGTACGGAGACCTAGCTAGATATTGGCGAGTTTTTCCTTTTTGAATTTGATTTATAAATGGCCCCTACTTTGTACTATATAATGGCTCCATGACTGAGATAAACATGGCGAAATACCTCGAAACTTGTACGTCGTGACCCTTGGAGTGAGCAAGGACCCCTTTTCGTTCGCTTATTTCAAACAATGTATTTGAAGTTTGAGATGGCAAGGATTCTTAGGAGATTTGCAAGCTCGCCCAAGCGCATGGCTTCATTTGTGCATCGATTCAAATCCTTAGAAACGGAATGATGGCAGATCTAATGCGTTTTTTCAGCTCATTGAAAGGCCAAACATGTGGCTCATGATCAACAGCGGGGCGACGGAGTTGATCTCTGATCTATTCTGCCCTGTCCTTCCTAGTCATATCGTGGAAAACTTTTACCCATATGACATCTTTTTTTACCTTACACACTACACATCCAAGATCAACAGCTTCCTTTTCTACCAACTATTAAAGGCATGCCAAAACATTTATAGTCAAAGGTATGTAACAGAATCATGCCTCTTTTGTCTAGTCTTACATACACAACTTCACACCACCACGGTTTTCCACCTAACCCTCCTTCCTGCGAGAAAACTCACAAAGATACCCAACAGTGAATGTCCAATCTTCGCGCAATACTTTGACGCAAGCCATCAACGTTTGCTGAACCCGGAAATCGGACCTCTAGATCCAGATCATCATGCTTGTGTGTGGGAATCAGAGAATATGGCAGCGGATTAACTCATGTGTTATAGAAAGGAAAAGAGCCGTTGGTTTGCCATGATCCACCACTACCACCCCACCCATCTATTCTGATGGAATAGGCGGTGTTGTTATCGTCCGTGTGAAAGAGCGATAGCATACCAAGCTTTTTGCTTCACTGCCTCAATGTATTCTTGCCATCTTGGGGCGTACGGCTAGGTATTCCAATGCTCTACTTCCTTGCAGCATATCATCACTTATCATGAAAATTACTGCGAAAGGCAGGGATAGAAACAAAACAAGTGATGGCAGTCTTACCTTCCACCTGAAGAAAGCAATGCTTAATTTGCTTCTTAAATTGTTAGTAGAACTTTTGGGAGAAATCGCCTTTAAAAATCGAAGATGCTCTGTGCACTGATAGACTAACCGTCGGCTGACAAAGCAAGACATGTGCAATTTGAGAAATTTGTATCTTCAAATTCTAGACATCAACTTACATATGATATTCAATGTGGTCGTCTCTCAATAAAAAGCCCTTTTGTACATCTGAGAAGAATCTCTATCGATCCCCGTTTCATTAAATGCAACCCGTTTTGCTCCAAAATTTGTTGCCACGATGGCAGAAAGAACCTACGATGTTCGTCTGCCATGCATTGCTATACACCTGATGTTTCTGCTCACCATCATTAGGATGCAATTAATGCCTTGAATACACTCCAGACACCATATGAAGTACTTAAGAAACGATGGGAAGCCGGAATCAAACTTGATGAAGGTGCAAATCAAGAAATGAGACAACATCTCACCCGAATCGGATACACAGTATTTCTCAACCCCTCTTTCCGCTGTTTCGTTACTGATTCGTGCTTAGCAAGATGATCTCGAACAACTGAACATTGTCCACGTTGCTGGAACCAAAGGAAAAGGCTCAACGTGCGCCTACGTTGACTCCATTCTGAACCGTTATAGAAAGTCACATGATCTACCCAAAAAGGTTGGACTTTTCACATCTCCCCATCTCATTGCTGTGCGCGAACGAATTAGGATCAATTCAGCCCCTATATCAGCCCCTCTGTTTGCGAAATACTTTTTTGAGGTATGGGATCGTCTGGAAGCAGCTGCGGCTTCCTCGAGCGTGCCGTTTGA
Source organism: Monilinia fructicola (assembly GCA_008692225.1). Lineage (NCBI taxonomy): Eukaryota > Fungi > Ascomycota > Leotiomycetes > Helotiales > Sclerotiniaceae > Monilinia > Monilinia fructicola. Next base: position 1,693,013 of record VICG01000001.1, on the reverse strand, counting down.
GAAACCTGTTTATTTCAGATACTTAAATTTGATGTCTTATCATGTTTTCCTCCAGGAGGGCGTTGATGCTGCAATCTATGAGGTTGGAGTTGGGGGCGAATATGATTCGACAAATATTGTGGATCAGCCAGCAGTGACTGGTATATCATCTTTAGGGATCGATCATGTCTTTACACTTGGAGAAACTATTGACAAGATTGCATGGCACAAAGCTGGAATTCAGAAGGCGGGCGTGCCATCGTTCACAGCGAAACAAAAGCCAGAAGCTATGGAAGTAGTCGAGAGGAGGGCCACAGAAAAGGCAGTGAAGTCTCTCAAAGTAGTCGACATAGACCCAAGGTTGAAGGAGGTAAAAATAAAACCTGCTGCAGATTTTCAGAGAGGAAACGCAAGTCTTGCCATATGCTTAGCTGAAACAGTCCTAAAGAAATTGGATCCCAAATTCAGCACATCCCCGGATTCTCTACCCCAGGAATTTGTTGACGCTTTAGAGCAAGTCGTCTGGCGTGGAAGATGTGAAACCAAGATTGATGGAAATGTCACTTGGTATTTGGATGGAGCACACACTGGAGATAGTATTGCCGTCGCGGCGAAGTGGTTTGGCGACGAAGTAGCAAAGAAGTGAGTTGGTTTTGTTATTTCAACCTAAGCCAACGTAACTAACCATCTCTAGAAACGGACCTCGAGTCCTAATTTTCAACCAGCAAGGTCATCGTGAAGCCATCGGATTACTCGAAGGGCTTTACAGCGCAACTCGAGAATCCGTCAAATTCGACCATGTCATCTTCTGCACAACTTCTATCCAGAAAGCAAACGCATCCAAAAAAGGTAATAACCAATCATCCACACCCTTCGAATACACATCTGTTGTACTAACCCCACCCACCAGATTTCGTCAATCTTTCCTACGACCCGAAATCAATCTCTGAACTCACAATGCAAAAAGCTTTTGCAGAAAAATGGCGCTCGCTCGATTCTAACCCCGATACCGATGTGAAAGTTCTTCCTAGTGTCGAAGATGCTTTTTGAATATGTGCGAAGTTTGTCTACGGAGGATGCGCATGCTCAAGCTCTCATCACGGGGAGTGTGCATTTGGTTGGGAGAGCATTGGGAAGCTTGGAGTCCGTGGATGCCTTATAGAGAGAGATGCAGGTGACTTGAAAAACTACATAAAGCAAGATTGGCGAGGACTTCACGTGAAGTAACCGACCGGCCTGCAACTCAACGTTCGAAAATAAGGGGATGACTGGAGGGGTGCTCGATACCATGGGATTCACACATATATGTACGATAATTGTTCAACGAACGATACCCAAAGACTTTAAATTTCGGGAAAACATATCTACATAAGTACAGCTTATTCGACTTGCCATCGTTAATTTCACGCGTCAGCATTCAAGTCTAAATTAAAGATAACAGCCTGTGCTTCAATGACTATACCAATAACCTTTGAATAAAATATGTAGGAACCACAAATTTACTGCGGAAACTGCAGCTCTTGAACTGTCTAAATCAAAACTGGGTATCTCAAAACAAACTCCTTTGACATTCCAGTATTTAGAGGGCTATTGGATTTCTCACCCTTTCTTGCTCTGCTGTTCAAGGACCTTCATTAAGCCACCAACAAGATGCAAGCTTCCCGTTACCAGAACGAAAAATTGTTCTTCATCCTCGGCTACTCTGTGCGCAACCTCCACGGCTTCTTCAATGCTCGCACACTCCGCACAGCACGGATTACGATCTATTGATTTGTAAAATTCGCACGCGAGCTGCTGTTGGACGAGATTTTTAGCATCCTCTTCAATTACTTCGCTTTTAAACGGCGTGTTGGTACAGAATGCAGCAAAGGTAAACAATCTCCAACGATCGACCTGAATATTGTTGAGCAATGCCTGGATAAGTTGCCCTGGGTGGCGATCTTGTTGATTGAAAATCAGCATGCTATTTGGAGGATGAGCTCCCTCTGCCATGATTTTCGAAGCGTACCAGAGCGCAGTTTCCTTGATACTATCTACGGTATGGGCACCATCGATGAACCATGTGATGTTACCAGTAACCATAACTTCACATCTTCCAGCCCATTTTACTGTCTTTAGCCCCTGAAGAAATTGGTCTGGGAGTGGTTGCTGAAGAGACAACAGTGCAGAAGGTGTGGGTACATCTTGAATGCCTAGGCTTTGTAGATGCGACGCAGAAACAGCAATTGCCAGACTCGCATTATCTTTCTGAAACTCCCCTTCAGCGCCCAATCCAATGCTTCCATTATTAAACCCTGAATATCGATTCACAACCTCCAATGTGGCATCTTTCTCTTTAGCACGACTCTCTAGAACAGATTGAGCGTCTTGAAGCTGGGGAACTGTGAAAGATGGAACACCCTTTTTCATAATACCAGCCTTGTGCCAACTTATTTTATCAATCGTGTCGCCCAGCATTCCAACATGGTCGATGCCGAGCTTCGTGATCGCGGTAGTAGTAACAGCTTCAGCAGGCAGTATGTTCGTGCTATCATATTCTCCTCCAATACCACACTCGATGATGGCAGATTCTACCCCTTCCTCCATAAATGTATGTAGTGCCATTATTGTAAGATATCGAAAATAACCAGGCTTGGTCTCCGACGACGTGGGGTCCGGGTGCGGGGTAGTAGCCGCGGAAGCAGCATCAGAAAATCGATCCCAAAGCTCGAAAAAGTACCGTGCAAATAGGGGCTCAGATATAGGAGAGCCATCGATTCGTATACGTTCGCGTACCGTCATCAAATGTGGTGAGGTATACAACCCAATCTTCCCTAAACCCTCCTTTTTCACATCTCCTAGCACAACTCCACTCTCAAATTGCTCGCATCGATACTGTCGCAGAATGTTATCAACCATGGCACATACACTGCCCTTTCCTTTCGTCCCAGCTACATGGATACATTTCAATCCACGCCTGGAAAAATCCGAAGTCTCGTACCCCGCCTTACGCGTCCATTCAAGCATTTCTGGTATTGCATACAGATTCATGTCCTGCGACGTATTTGATATAGAAGAAAACGATTGCTCGGTTGGATTGTAGAGTATTTAGGAGTGCTACCGCATCCTCGTAGCTACGATCTTTGACCGCCATCCTGCTTGCAAATCGAACGTGATGTTGAAAGCTGCGAGCACACAGGAAAGGTTCAGCTGCTACATTTCGAAGCAAACGGGGAATTGTAGGTGATATCTTCATTTGAGCATATTCATTGTGAGACGCTGTGGAACATTCTGTAAGTCTTCCCTTTGTACATGTTCTCAGAAAATCATAGCATTTGTTAATTATTTCGCTGTTGCCGTGTACATTTGTACCTATGCACGTGGACATGCCAAGTGGTTGTCAAGCGGTCATCATTTCACCGCTTTTGGCAGAATAGTTGTGAAGTGTGCGGAAATACCCGTGGACGGAAATAAAATCCTTATTCCCAGTCTATGTATGTGTATGTAGGTCTACCTAGGTACCTAGTAGGTATTTCTATGAAATCTATATTTCCGTTTAGGAAACGGCATTTCCATGCTGGATAATTTTTCAGATATGCAACAAAACAAAGTTTGTGATGGTTTCACCGCTTTTTGGCAGAATCATCAGTGTCGGTTGTTCATACATCCATGGATACTCGAGCACATCCATAGAAACGAAAATGGTTCTTTTATTTTGTGTTGAAAGTTCTAGTCCTTGGCTTCCGTGGCGTCTTCCGCTGGAAGATGACAAGAGGTGGACTAATCCTGAATTCTGCTCTTCCAAATCCCCCCCCCCAAAAAAAACAATGGCGCTAGTTCCTGAATATTGAGGAAATTTCGACTCTTCAGTTTTTGGTGGTGAATTTGGCCCTTCTAAGTTCTTCAGGGGAAATTTCATCATCTGGCTCATTCCCACTGTCAATTAAAATCGGAAGGTCTGTTAATATACTTGCAGATATTCTCTTGATGGGGCTGGAGCGGCCCACTGGGCCCTTTATGGCTTCTTCTGCTGCAGGAAAGAAATCTTCTTCACTATCGGTGCAATCAAACACACGAGACGCCCCATTCGTATTGACCTCGTATTCTTTGTTTGCACTGTGCTAGGTGGCTTCCTCATCAGTTTTCCTCCTCTTGTGCTTCCTCTCCCTCTGAGCTTTCGTTCTCATCCAAAACCACGAGGCCATTTTTGGAGATATAAGATTCATCATCTGAGGCTCCTCCATCGTCATTCTTTGTTCATATCTCGCCAACTGGGTGCACAATATTAGGTGTATGCCGAAGAGCAGGTTTGTTTCGTCGATGCATACTTAATCATGCGTCTTATTCACAAGCAATAGCTTTGAGTAGCGGAGCTCATTGTATATCCTTTAGAAACCATTCTCACTTCCTAGGCTGATCACTACATATCTTCCGAGACTCTTGGCCCTTTTCCTGCCCAAACCAAATCCGAATTGATCCAGGGCAACTTCATGCGCATTTCTTTTTTGCGATTAGCCACGCTTTTGTATTTGTCGAACAATTCCTCGAATTTTCGTAGCTAGTTGACGTTCTTTGTTAACATTCGATTCTCCACAAATAGAGAGATATCCTGTATTTGGTGCTCCTCATCACCGTCTTTGTGGAATATATTACGCAAACTCATCACGCAACAATGTTTCAAATCTTCGGAAAGACTGCCTTTATGCTTGCCGAACAACAATACAACTTTTCCAGGAGGGGTTTGGCCATTTCTTTTGAGTCCAAACTTGCTTCCGGTCGTATAAGTTTTTGAGTTTCCTCAGTTACATGACTAATGGCCAATAAATTCAGCCTGTGTGCTGAGTCGCGAAGATTGAAACAGTGAAAATCATAAGCTATATGGAGCTTCTTTCGACGACAATAATAGAATAGAAGCCAAATCTTTATTTCCCACTCGCTTTGAGTTAGACTCCACGTTGATCGAAAACCCTTGTTGCCATCACATCTTCTCGGAATATAACTTTCTAGGTGTGGCGAGGTAGAGACAAAATTGGATATCTTTGAGCGTGGAAATGAAGCCAACTTTGAGAGACCAAAGAAGCACTCCGGGGCGATTTAGTTGCCAGCGAAAACAGGAAATTGGAATATTCAGAAGGACGGAGAAACTAAAAAAAAGAGGTCGTTATTATCATTTCTGGCATTGGTCTGATGATGTAGAACCGGTAAAGTTTATATTGACCTGATATTAGTAATATATATTCCTGGAGAAGACGATATCCGACAAAAACTGGCAAGTCAATTGTTCAAAAGGGGGAGTTGACAGAATACGGCATCGCCCCTGGTCCTACCTCGACACTCAAGACAACCAGACGAGGCTGTGGAAGGATTTGATGCTGACTTGAAACTTTCCTATCATAGGGGTGGGGGGCATCGGCCTTACATGATGTTAATGCATCACTATCAAGCATCCGCTCCTATTTTCAGACCTATATTCAGGCTGATCTTTGAGGGAAGGTTTCTTTCAAAGAATATCAACTAGGGGTGTATATCTCTCTATCACCGGGCAGCTGAATCAGTTGTTTATATCGCTAACTCAGGAAAATTTTGGATTCGACATTGACTACGGCCCAGTGTTGGAATGCGAGTTTGGAGAGAAGCTCTCAAAAAAAACGAAACTGCTTGTTATATTTGATCAGACAGATTGATTTAAGTAAAGGAGAAATTTGTGAGAGATAAGTTTAAGATGGGCTTTATTTGGAGACCACAAAGCTTGGGACCAGGATGATAAGGGCTAGATGCTCCAAAAGAAAGATATTTCAGAGAGCGCCGGACCAGGGAAGGGAGTTGTTTTATGGAGAAATTGCAAAAAAATCATCGCAATGATTCGAATTCCATATGAGAAACTATCCACCGTTATCATAGGCCGTTAATCCATGCTGAAGCATCGCCAACAAAAAGAAATCCACCATATTTGTAAGTGCACACAACCCTCGGACTGCTGTAACATGATACCATTGCGTATTCTTGGGTCAAGTCACAACTCCTCCTTAGTCAAGTGTTCACTCCTCGGTTTTCGTTTCCGGCGACAGCAAATGTTCCATTGGCGGTTGCCAAGGCATTATCATCAGAAGTTCTATTGGCAGTGGAGCCACTAGCTGGAGCAGCTCTAACAAGACCATGAATCTTTCTCAAATGATCATTAACTTTATCAGGACGACAAAGTCCCCTGCCATAGCTTCGGCGACATCCAACTATTGGACAGAGATTTCTTCCTGGATTTGTCTGCCCGCGTTGATGAACTGAGGTAATGTGTCGAAGGCGATCTCCAGAACTTTTCAAGTCTTTGGTGCAAGTTTGATAAGAACATAGATAACAACCGGTGATTGGATAGGAAGTAGGGATTTCGGGAGACTGCATGGCAACGGCGGTTATGTTTCATTGTTCGGAGGCAAGGGGTAGTAGGTGTAGGTCGAGCGGCAAGGCCGGCTTGATCATGTTCGGCGCGTGGTTTAGGTGCCCTTCATTCACACACACGTGTTTCTTAGCTAGAGGGGAAACAACAAACTCACTCGACGCACCAACCTTGTCCGCCACCAATATCAGGGTATAGAGATTGGCTAAGAACTGGATAATCAACTTGGTTGGTTGGAAATCCTCCATTGAGAAGAGTTTTGCCAAGATTGGTGGGTAGTAGGCATTTGACCTATACCAGTGAAGAACCCTTCCTCCAACGAAGGCTGCAAATGTTGATCAAATGCAGATATCTGTCGATGGGTCGCCATAAACCCTGCATTGGAAGCAGAGATACCAAAATCGTCATCACCAATAAAGAGTCCTTCATTTGGGGGAAATTCCCAGGGTTGTTCCGAGGTAGACATGTCGTATGCGAAAAGTGCTCGTGAGAAGGACGTTGCATGTTTCTGACCAAGAAAGGGGAGTAGAAGGCGATGATATTTTAGTACAACCAATGGACGAGTGACAACTCCAAGTGTATGAGAAAAAAGGGCGCCCAATGAGAGCCGTAAACTATTAGGCTGTGAGTTTGAGAGTAGAAAACGTGCAAGAAAACTGCGAAAAGAAGAGAAAATAGATATGAGAAGGTGAGGAATAGTATATATTAAGAGTTCTTAGTCTTTCATCCGGGGTTACTTCCTTTTCTGCAACCACCGTGGAGGCTTGGGAGAATGATGCTTCAGCAATTCAGTATGAGTAGCTATTGCAGCGTCAATGTTTCTATTCGACAATTATCATAATCGGAACACTTGTGTGCGTCAAGAGGCTCCTCTAACTTATTGATCTGTGGTGATTTCGGACAATATCATCATCGATGTTGATGAATATGCATTTTAAGCATCGCAGTCATTTCCATCGGCAAAAAAGCAAGCCGAAAGTGTCTGTTATTCGTCGAGATTATCTTATTCGTGCAGATGCTAAATTGCATCCAAAGTACAAAGAAAACAAGATCTTCAATGTTTAATACATAATGAAAGTACTGATCACTTGAAGAGAATCTTATATTTGGAGAAAGAAGATACTTTCACGTGGTGATTACGTCTACCTAGGGGTAGCTCATCCACGTGCCTAAAATGGCTGTTGCGCACTTCTTTTTTTCTCGTTTAAAATGACTGACTAGGTACCTACCTAGGTAGGTACAGTAGTTCTACAGGCCAAGTGAGAATTTGACAAAATCTTGTCTAGATACATTTATAACATCGGTACTCTCAACAACAATCATATAACATCCGGCATGGTGTAGTGGCTAGCATTTCCGCCTCTCATTCGAAGCCCCCAAACTTCAATCAGGTCGCGGGAGACCGGGGTTCAATTCCCCGTACCGGAATTCATTTTGAATTTTTGGAGTTCATCAAGTCTTTCTGATCGTTATGGTATTGCAAGGCGACTTGTGTTCTTTTGAACATGGGGATTTCCAAGTTTAGTGTACTTTATGGGTGGGTTTGTCAGACGTTTTCATTGCCCCCATAGTTTGTTTGAAGGAGGTTGGGCCATTAACATTTTTTCCCTGGACAAAAGATCTCTTACCCAACCTCTCTTCCCGATTTTCCGTAGAGTATTGGATTTCATAAATACTACAGTACCTAGTGCCTTTTTAATAAGTGCCATCTTCGCTACTGTAATTAAGAGTATCTGGAGCAAAGTAACGGCTTGTCAAAGGTATCAAATTCACAGGACCTCGGGAGTCTCAGTCCATGCAATTTGGATATAAAAGGGTTTGAGCCACTTTGAATGTCACAGCCACAACTGAGCTTTGTTGCAGTACTCACTAGCCACATAACCACCCTTCCCCCCACATTGATTGGTGATTGGTTTTCGTACTCAACATCCCAGACCATGATAATAATATACAAGTATTGCCCAAGAGTGCAAGAGTTCTTGTCATCCTACGGAGTACAGAGCAGCTACTCTGTACTCCGTACAGTACATATCGAGATCTTCTCCACAACAGCTATTGGTACAGATGTGCAGATGTACTTTGTACAGATATCATAAGCGCCAAGTGGCTCACGAATCACGATGCTGGCCCGAAGGATTGTCGCATTGCATTTATTGTCCTCACACACTTCGCGATATCAACTGTCTGTCCGTATGGTAACCTTGAACCCCATCGCAGCGGATCATACATAAATCCCACACACAATTCCATGCTCTGATAGCCAAGTTGTTGTACTTTTTCAATGCTGTTCTTATTTGGTATGACGTTCTCATCACAAGCTGAATTTTGACTCAAGCTGTCAAAGATTGAACCTTCCCTACCCTTGACCGCCTTGCAAGTGTGCTGTGTACTTCATCCAACCCTGAGATTGATAATTGATGAGCCCTTCCCAAACAGCCTTTATGAAATATCCGATGACATTTTCTCTGCTCAGTGCGTTGGCAGAGAGACCTTGTTCGGTAATGTGTGGGGCCCGACCCGACCAAGTCAATGCATAGGGCAGCAATTTACAAGCATGTGTATGCATGGGTCTAGATGATGCGTCACATTCAATTGACAGCCTCGTTTTTTTTCACTCCCTTCTTTTCGTTGTGAAGATTCTGTCTGGACTCTGCAGTAGTGAAAGGAATTGCTTTCAATTTGTATTGCAAGCTGCATTTTCATAGTGACACCATAGACCTGCAGCTTGTCATCCAGCAACCAATCTAATTCGCGCCGCTCTATCAGTCCACAGTAAACTACTGCAGTACAGTTATACAAAAGATTGCCCCCTCTTCATGTGGATACTTCTTTTGGTTCCAAGCAATAAGGCTGTAGAATTATTCATACATGGAGAACACAGATGTGGCTTCCTCTGATAAGGCGAGGAAATCTGAGCATTACTTGGAAATGGATCGAGTACCTGCAACACAGAACGATATTCCCCAGCACGATTCGCATCCATCAGGAAAAGCAATGGATAGACAGCGCGAGGCTCAAGAATATATTCGCAATCGTCGAGCACAAGCAACTGTTGCAGATGAAGCAGATGAGAATGTCATGGCCGATAACGTTGCACAATTTGGGCCACAAAATATAAGTAGAGAAAGTGAAGAAGATGATGAACAAAAGCTACTTGCCACATTAGCAGAAAAGTACAACTACAATCTATACCTAGTGAGTCTGACTGAATGGGAACTTCTTTAGTTCCCTGTTATATAAATCAAGGTGAAATTCATAGACTGATGATGCAAAAGCCGCCAGGAAACTCTGGAAGTCCTGTGATCGAGCATACAAACTACGCTGCTCAACTACATCGCGCTCACCCTTCAAACACATCTCAAACACATCAAATAACAGATGGGCATGACTCCTGGCACCACTCTCGTCCTAGAAACCGATCTGGTTCCCCACCAGCCGAAGATCCCCCTCGATCTCCTTCCCCATCCATACGTCAGCTTGATAGCACGCAAATAACCCCATCCCCGCCGCCGCCCATTCCAACAGCTCCAATCTCTGACTTTCTTCCTGGTCCTACCTTTGCTACTTCTCATATGCCTTACCAAGCAAACAATTCTCGACCTACCTACATGACAAACCTTAGACAATATGCAGACAGGAATCGAATGCCGGTCAGTAAGCAAACGCCCGAGCGATCGGGATTTGAGAATAATACAGCCAACCCCGGGGCACAGCCATCGGTAGCCAGTGAGTAGATAAATTTCAATACCCAAAATCTGAATTTGGGATAAGCTCACACTCTCATAGGCCAGCTTTCAGACAGATACAGACATAATCAGATCGTATCTACCCAGCACCAAAAATCTCAGTCTCCGCAGACTGCACCTACTCAATGGGCGGCGCCCAAACCTGCTCGAAACAATGCCAATATTGTTCAGAATCTGCAGGACTCACAGGCTATACAGTTATCGGAGTCTGGGTCCCCATCATCCAGGCTTCACCCCTCGTCCTATTCTTCTCAGCCACGGCAAAATGCTGCTCAACAAAGTATTGAGCAGGGGCATGATTCCTCACACCCCAACAGCTCAGAAATCTGGGGGCATAATAATAGGCACCCGCAAAAAAACTATCCAACTCCTGACAGCATATCAAGCAATAGTCGACATCAAATGTCTTATGCGCCACAGAACAATGCTCACGGTAGCCCCAAAACTTTTAGTCATGCGCCCCCAGGCCAAATTGCCCCTATCCAGCAAGGCCATCACGGACATGAATCCGAAACCTATGGGCCCCACCATGAGCATGATCTAGGTCCTGGTTATGGTTATGATCAGAATTCTCAGGGGGAATTCAGTCCTCGTATGTTCTTGGGTTCCCTTCATTGCTTTCGCTAATTGCAAATACTGATTTTTTTAGCAACTACGCTTCCTAATCAATCAAACTTCACACCAGAATCTCATGGAAATTCCACTCGAAGCCGTGCGGGAGGGTACAGTTCGGAGCATCAGTTCGAAATGGATAGCCGTAGAGCACGTGAGTACTTAGCGTTGATTTGCTAGTACTTATACTCACTGAACAATCATAGAAATTCCCGCGTCTATGTCATCACCCACCATTCATCGACGTAGTAACTTCGTCGACTGGCGAACACAGCTTTGCCAGTTGTTCAACGCACCTCCCGAAAGTCATGATGAAGATTTGTTCAAAATGCTGGCCATGACCAGAAGCAAGCTCTTGCCAGAGAACCGCGATGCTAACCAAGAAAAGTTGGCATTGCCTTATCATACCATCTATCGAGTGAAATGTCATCGAAAGGAACAAACCCATATGTTTTTGGACACACCATGGCTTGTGAAAGACAGCCCAACTGGTGAGCATATTCATGGTAGCATGTTTGTAAGAAACATCGCTCTCCATATTCAACAATATACGAATCTATCATTCATCGTATACAAAAGCTACGCCTGCTGTAAAACCGGGGCCAACAAAGTGAAGAAAACAAATCCAACAAAGCCAGGATCTGGAGACTCCGATCAGCTGGTATCAAATGATGAGAACGAACTCGCAGAATTTCTGGAGGGAGAGTCGGTGTGCTTGGTCGGTAGCGAGCTCTCCGCTGGTCTCAAAAGATTAAACTAGGCAGAATATTCAGGAGAATTCATATTACCCTTCATTTAATGTTGGTACCGAGTTTCAGGCTCCATATCCATGGTTTTATCACCAAAGAGCACCTTTAGAAGAACGACGGCGTCAGTTGAAGCCTGAACTCTTAACTCGGGTAAATTCCTTTGTGGAGTACGTCAATGATAGCTTTGGTCCCGAGTATGCTGTAGTCGATACACTTCTAAGCCAGGGAAAGATATCGCGCAAATACCTATGCTACCTTTACGTAAGTGAATGCTGCAGCCAAAAATATGAAAATCAATTAACATTGTGACAACAGAGCCCTGACACCGTCATATTACGTACTGAAAAGGATGATGAAGGGAACAAGAAGGCTTATTTGACCAAATCATGGCTTGGTCTACCAGCAGAAGAGAGCCAAAAAGGGCCCGGAGAGGCTGATGGGCTGGCAACCTCTTTATTAGTATCTTCGTGGACATTCGATGGCCTTTTTCAAGAAAACGTGGAGTCGATAACGATTGATGATTTCAAGATGTCAGAAGAAGTATTAAAAATCACTGCTCTCAGCACTTATCCGATGCGCTACGCCGATCCCACCATTGGAACCTCACTTAGAAAACAGGGAGAAATGTTCTGGAAATTCCGCAACCCCTGCTATATATACTATAGTGAAGAAAATGAGTCGGAAGAGAACATTGTAAGCCAATCCGATAATCAGCTCTATCGTTGTAAGTCAGCTAACATATAATTTATGCTCAGGGTCAGTCTAGGTATATGATTGACGTCGAAACTTACAAGAAGTTACACCCCAAGTCCGCGGGGAGCAATGCTCCCAACCGTGATGACCTAGGTCCCTTGGCAATGGCATCTGATACACCCCCTGAAGGTGTTTTCACACTTCTGTTGCCCAACAAGATCGTTGGATTTAATATGCGCGAAAAGAGATGGGGTTTGTGACATAATTTTTAGTTTTCTACTTCCTGTTTGCTAACTGGTTTGTCAGTCGACCTAGAAGTTAGTCGCATGTACCCAGTGAAATGGAATAAGGATGCATTTGAATCCTTGGCTAGAGATAACGATACCAAGATTCTCATTACATCTTTAGTCGCAAATCAAATCAAAGACGAGCAGGTCCCAGGCCTTATTGGTAGGAAGGGAAGCGGCTCAGCTATACTATTACATGGGTAAGCATTTCACAGGTTTAACATTTCGACCTTTGGACTAAAAATAGATAAACAGCCCCCCTGGAACTGGCAAAACGATGACAGCAGAGAGCGTAGCAGAAGTAGTCGAGAAACCACTATATGTAACCTCATGCAGCGAACTAGGAACTACAACCGAAACACTCGAAAAATCTCTCGAACAGATTCTTTATTTCGGAAGAGTTTGGAAATGCGCCATACTCCTCGAAGAGGCCGAGATGTTCCTCGAGAAAAGAACTCTGGGAGACCTGCAGCGCAACGCATTAATTTCTGTATTTTTACGTGCACTTGAGTCTTATAACGGAATTATCATCCTCACAAGTTCTCCTATTGCCGCCATTGATGAAGTCCTAAAATCGCGCATTCAACTTTCCCTGCGCTATACCCCTCTCAATTTGGTCCAACGAACCAAAATATGGGAAGTGCATATTGCACAACTCGAATCGCTGGAATCTCTATTCAACCCCTCTACGATAAATATTTCCGAGCTCCGCGCGAAGCTATCAACTCTTGCTAAATACAAGCTCAATGGACATGAAATTGGACATGCCGTCAGAACAGCTAGACAACTAGCCTTATGGAAGGGTATCCCCATGGGTTTTGAAGAAATGCAGTATGCTGTAGGTGTCGCAGGGAGATTCGATGATCCAGACGAAGAAGTGAAGAAAAATGCAGGCGAAGCGGTAAAGGGAGTTGTAGAAGACGCGGATGATGACCCTTATGATGGAGTGGAGGATCTAATGAGTGTTGCGGGGTTATGATTGATGAATTATGATTTATGAGTAATGTATGATTTGTATGTTTTTGGACGTCATTTATCTGTTTGCTCTTGCTATAGCTGAGTTGCGGTTGCGTATCTATTTTTTCTGCGTATATACCATTCTTGCATAATAATGAGTAGGATAGCAGGGGAACATATCTACCAGAATTTTGTACATCACCGTCTATGGTAATCTATGAACAAAAATCTCGTATATCCTGGCAACTCACCCCTGGAGGACTTATCGTGGTTCTGTGAGGAGCATTTCAACAACCAAGGTTCTCGATTGGATATTACATGACCATGAGGCCTGGATATCATATTTCACCTATTGGAGGTATGATCAGGTCACTACCTATCCTGCCAACACCAAGTTAAAGGTTCCATAGTTGCCATTCCAATATTCTAGCATCTCATCTGATCAGATCAGGACTAGAATAATTGAATATCCAAATGTACCCTGATTTGCACTCATTGTCCTTAACGAGGGAGCAAACTACTACTCCCTCAATAGTCTGACGACCTATGCAAAGGAAATAAAGGTCTCCCGGGGGACAAGTGGTCTAGGCAATCATCTGAATGCTTGCAAGGAAGAGACGGGACGGGCTCCCATCATTGATTTCGGTTAATTGTTGCATGACCCTTTACAAGTACTGAGGTCTGTCCGTTCACGCTTTTTACTTTGGCGCAAGCCAGCCAGGAGCCTGCCGCGAATAACTTAGGGGATCTTCCATAATTTATCCCTTAGCTAACATAGAGCTAGATTCTTGCTGAAGGGGAAATTGAATGAAGTCCACTGTCCGCACTCGTCAGATGTAGTGGAGCTTACATGCTACATGTTTTCACTTCGTATACGTGGGCGAAGTTGAGAATCTGTATCAACGAACAGTTCTAGACCAATCATGCCAAAATATACTAGCCATAGGTAGTGCTACTTTACACTTTATGAAGTTGGGAGTCTATAAACAAGTTATGCGTCAGTATTGATAAAGCAGGCTTCCCCATGCTGTTGTCACACAAACCCGTAGGATTATGCATGCAGGCCTCCGGGCCCTGCTTCCGTCACCTTACATTCGCCACCATGACACTATTGCAGACAATTTCCCCACACCAATCGTTTCGTTGTCGCCATTTGTATGGCTCACAAGCGGCATGGCACGGTGCGGTACGCCAATATTCGTATCGATATAATTTCTCCTTGAGAATGGCTTTTTAGTATGGTATTTCGATTGGCATGTACAGTGTCTCAATACGTGATTATGCTGCACCTTGTATCATGCATATGCAGTTCGTCAGTCGGAGCGGACCGCTTGAAGCTGCTGTAAGGGACCATTGCATAGTCAGAATTTAGCCATTGCCAACTCTGAGGTTAGCCCTTAACCAACTATTTGAGTATCCATCTCGGATAGGCAAGGAGAACGCTTCAGCTTCTCTATCTTGAACTTTGACTATGGATTGAGCATGTTTACAGCCATGTTTCGTACTCGACCAGTCTGACAACACAAACCTCATCGAACAGTAGAGTGAGCACCCGCAAATCTCTATTGAAATCTCGTGGCGAAATTCTGAAAACATTGGGAGAGAAGACTGGTGGAAATGATCTTTGGTTTTTCCTACAAACCTTCAACTTTCAAATAGTACGCTTGCAAGTATGGTCAAGATAATCACCGCTTTCATCATGCTTGCTGTTGTCTGGGCTCTCAAAGTTTTCGATATATGCAAGTTATATGCCAATATAAATCTGACGAAGCAAGAATGCTTGCTGGATCCTATAAAGAACATCCACAGGCTTAATATCTCCACCAACATCTCGTGAAAGCTGAAGTGGTCAGCGACTATACGAGTGGCAGTGGTGGTAAGAAAAGATAGAGGCCAGTCGTTCTTCCAAGTTGCCGGTTCAAGGTACTCGTTGTGACGTCGAGGAAGCATTGAGTTCTTCAAAATATGAAGGATGATGGCATACGACCTTTCAGCTCATAATTTTGAGCGTAGCTGATGAGACTGTTTATCATTCAACGTATTTGCAACGCACGATGAAGGGGAGTTGGTTGCAGATGTGGAGAAGGTTGATTTATTATCATAATATGAAGTGAAGCTATATCGACCCTGTCAGAGTCGCACCTGCCACACTCATTCCTGTCAGCGGGAGGGATGCGAAATCCACCACAGGGTAGATACATTGGTCATTATGGATTATGGCAACGCTTTGTGTACATACATTTCTGGAGAAATCACTTAAAAGAAAATCAATTCCGCTTCTGATATAGATTTTGCTTCAAGCCAAACACCTCAATTCTTCTCTCAACCTTCTTCTATCAAACTTCTTCTTCACTTTGCTCCACTTCATTTCAAAGTCTCCAATTTCGAAATTCACGATGCATATCACCTCTCCTCTCTATTGGATGACCGCCTTGCTAGCTCCTGGTCTTGCTCAGGTATACTTTCATTCAAGTGATACATGATCAAAAGTTTTCTAACACTGATTGAGCAGGTCAATTTAGGAACAGCTGCTTCCTATGGTGCCTTGGCAGAATCCGGAATCACCAACACAGGCCCCACAGTCGTCAATGGCAATATCGGTAGCACCGGCTCCTCAATCATCGGATTCCCCCAGGAGTCGTGGTAGGAACAAGCGAGACTGCCACGGCCGCTGTGATTCAAGCCAGAGCCGATGCTCTTACAGCGTACAATACTGCCCAAGGGCTAAGTGGAGGCATTGACTCTACAGCCAATTCAGAACTTGGTGGACAAACTCTTCAAGCGGGAGTCTATAGCTATACCAGTGGTGTTTCACTCACTGGGATCTTGACCCTTGATGGCGCTGGTAACTCGGCAGCTACTTGGGTTTTTCAGATTGCTTCGACGCTGATTGCGAGTTCTGCTTCTTCTGTGGTTCTAATCAATGGTGCTTCGGCATGCAATATTTATTGGGCTGTCGGTATGTTTGTCTGGCTTTGTTTTTATCTCCCCAATTTTCGTGCAATATAACAAAGCTAACGAGTTTCCCTATCTAGGAAGTTCCGCAACAATCGGTTCAACTTCTGCTTTTGTAGGCAACATCCTAGCATCCGCATCCATAAGCTTGATAACTGGAGCTACAAATCAAGGCGGTCTCTACGCGGGAGCTGCCATCACATTAGATGATAATGTTGTCTCCACTGGAGCTTGCAGTCCGGGGACTAGTACATCATCCGAATCGCTTTCCCCAACCACCTCTACCTCTTCTACTTCGGTTGGCTCAACAAGTGTATCTATCACAACATCTACTCTAAGCACCAGCGCTAGTTCATCATCTGCATCTGTACCAACCACGCCCGCAACATCTTCAAGCGCTAAAACTTCTTCCGTACGTATATATATATCTTTTCTTTCCCATTTACCAGTGCTCCATTTCACCCCTTCCCCTGGCGCACACTTCCCGAATTCGATAGCTAACACATCTCTTTCTAATCTTCCAGACATCATCCACATCCAAAACCACAAACCTCAATACCACTACGAGCCCCGGGTATGGATATACAACGAGCACGAGTACTTCTAGCAGTAAAAAAGCTAGCAGCACAAGTAAAGTTACGCTTCCTACTTATGGATATGGGTATGGAAAACGCATTGTGTTTTAGAAATCTAGATGTTTCGATTCTTTCCAACTTTGTGAATATGCAACAAAGGCTTGAGACGCGAGTCTTGAGTTACATCACTGATGATAGTAGATCAAAGCTGGCAGATATATGTTTGGGGACTGAATTTTCATCGGGGTAGCAATAAGGAAGTTATTTCGGCTTGAATGTTTTGTTTTGCTTTATTTCATCGGGGAACTCTTGACAGGTACGGCGAGAAAACTCGCGAAGATGCAAATTTTGAAAGGTGCAAAGAGAAAAGCCGCATTTGTAATTGTTCTACAGTTATGATGCGGAGACCGAATAGTAAATAGCAAATACGGATATATTTCTATTCATACATGACCGAATGATTGATAAGTCAGTATGACGTCGCGGAGCTTAGAGAGTAAGTAGCATGCATAACAATCAATCGTCCAAGGATTTTCCATTCCCCAAACACAGCCTCAAATGACAAGGTAATTAATTACAAGCCAACTCTTCTGTGGGAATCTGCAAGCACCTGCTGTATTCCAGGAGCGACGATCGCACTTCATAGATCCCCAGCAAGATGAAGCAGTAAGAATAGCTTCCGCAATAGAGCTCACACTCACCACCAGGTTTCACCATCGATAGAGGTACAACTATGTACATAAACAAGTAAGGAGAATACGAGCGGAGAGTCGCAGAAGAAGCCATAAGTGTTTCACTGTATGAGTAGTATGCGAGATGTAAACCCGGACAGGGCATTTGGAGTGATGCGGTGTTGCCGTAGAACCTTGCGCGGGCGAGGAAGTAGCCTGTCTACTTTGAGAGCCAATGTCTGCAGAATGCATTCCGAAAACCGCGAAGCAAATGAGGACGATGCGGGAACTATGTTGATTTCAGGATACTTGAAGGCAAGTTTTACCGCCAGATTCGACCTCGCATAAAAAACAAAGAGTATGTATGTATGTATGTATGTATGTATGTATGTATGTATGTATGTATGTATGTATGTATGTATGTATGTATGTATGTATGTATAGTAGGACAATATCATTTTCACATCTCTATGATTTCGCCCCCTCTCCTCCTCTCTAGATTCAAGTTAACAAAGGAAAGATGTTGAGATGCGAAAATAGAAGAACCAGTCAAGTCATTTACAAAGGAACGAGACGCAACAAAATTAACAAAAGGAGTAGATAGTAGATAGAGCCTGAGCTTGGCCCTGAGCCATCAATATATATGTATATAATTATGTAATATGCAAAAAAATCACCCAACCACACACTCCTCCCATCCAATCCTCCAAAGCCAAAGAAATTAAGTGAATCCCCAATCTTTATCCCCAGTCATGAAATGCCTTTTTGGATCTACTCATTGATGCAATACCCATACGTGCTGATATAATGTGATGTATTGAACAAAGAAAAATTAAGTAAGTGATCTTGTATTGTCATGCATAGTAATGTTTCATTCCTCTTCACTAGATTTCTAGAAAAGGTTGATGGAACCCCAACTTTGTTCGCAGCCGAAGCTTCCGGGGGATTTCCAGAGATCATTGGTGAACGAGAAGATAGCTACACGTCCACCGCAGGACTCAACGATGCTTGAAATGGCAGTCTTTTGTTCCGTAACACCAGGGCAGGCTTTTCCGTTGCAAGTTCCAGCAGATGGCCATCCGCACTCAAGGTTGATGGCCGTGAGACCAGGGCAAGATTTCATCGGCGATCTTGAGTTGGGAGAGGGCAAATGGACCGGCCTGATCGGCAGTAACGTCGGCGTTGAAGAATGGGTGGAGATTGGCACCGGTAATATCGACGACTGAGCAAAGAGCGGCACTGTTTTCTTGCCAGATGTTGAGGGGCTCAGTGGTAGTAACTTGACCGGTATATCCAGAGCTCTTGAAGGATGCCTTGGAAGAGCTGATGAAAGCAGCAAGTTCGGCAGCGGTACAGAAGCCAGAGAAAACAGATTCATTACCGACGACAATGAGCTGAACAAGAGACCATTGTCCCCAGGCGATAAGGTCAGTAACTTGTTTAGAAGCTTCGGAAATTCCAGATGCACCAATGAAGATACCGACAATCAACTTAAGACCAGAGGTTTTAGCAGCACCACCAACATTCTCAAGTCCTGAGCAGTCAGTACTGTAGATACGGATAGCCTTGAATCCCTTGGAGGCAATGAGAGCTACATCAACAGAAACTTGATCGGCAGTCTTGCAAGCACCGGAGTCTTGGTAAGGAGAATAAGTAATAGCCCATTGGTTTCCTGAGCTTCCTACACTACCCCCGTTACCCGAGGATGAAGAAGAAGATGCAGATGGAGATGCGGCTGAAGAGACAACAACCGCGGAAGATGATGGTTTAACGGCAACGGAGCTGGAGGATGGTTTAACGGCAACGGAGCTGGAGGATGGTGCAACGTAAACAGAGCTGGAGGGTGGTGCAACGTAAACAGAACTTGGAGATGGAGCGACATATACCGAGCTAGAGCTTGGGGCTACGACTGGAACCGAGACGGGGGTTGAAACATAAGCGGGGGCCGTGGTAGCTGGGGCAACAGTGCTAGCTGGCAGAGTCGATGCAGATGAAGAGAATGGACAGTAAACAACGACGTTAGTCTTGGTAATAGTGGTGACAACTTCAGGTTGAATGTAAACTCCTGGAGGATAAGCAGCTGGAGTTGGGTAGACCCAAACGGCGGGCTCAGTAACGTTGGTGGTGAATGGAGGAACAATTGTGTATGTTCCTGGAGTTGGGCACACATAGGTAGTGGTCAAAATGGTGCTTGTAACAACACCATTTGTTGTTGTGACATTAGCGTATGGGCATACAACTGTTGTGGCGGTAGTCACAACAGTAACCACACCTCCTCCGGTATAGTTTCCTGGGGTTGGGAGCACAGTTGATGTGGGAGCACAGACAGTGGTGGGATGTGTTAGAGTCAAAGTTGTAGCTGGAATAGTGTAGACACCTGGAGTTGGGCATGTGGTGGCCACAGGAGTTGGAACAACAGCTGGGGCCGTGGAAGCTGGGGAGGTAGGAGCAGTTGAAACTCCTTTAGATGCGCCTGGTGCAGATGGTGCTGGAGCAGATGGTGCTGGAGCTGATCCTGCTGGGGGCAGATCCTGCTGGGGCAGAAGGTGCTGGGGCAGATCCTGCTGGAGCAGATGGTGCTGGAGCTGATCCTGCTGGGCAGATCCCGCTGGGGCAGATCCCGCTGGGGCAGAAGGTGCTGGGGCAGATCCTGCTGGAGCAGATGGTGCTGGGGCAGATCCCGCTGGGGCAGATCCTGCTGGGGCAGAAGGTGCTGGGGCAGATCCTGCTGGAGCAGATGGTGCTGGAGCTGATCCTGCTGGGGCAGATCCCGCTGGGGCAGATGGTGCTGGGGCAGATCCCGCTGGGGCAGATCCTGCTGGGGCAGATGGTGCTGGGGCAGATCCTGCTGGAGCAGATGGTGCTGGGGCAGATCCTGCTGGAGCCGATCCTGCTGGAGCCGATCCCGAGGGAGCTGGGCAAGCAGTTTGACCAGAGAGAACAACACCTGAAGCAACGCATGGGGCAGATGCCCAGAGTTACCAGATGGTGCTGGAGCGGATGATGCAGGCGCAGCTGGCTCTGATGTAAAGTACACTGGAGTACCAAGAGAAACAACTGGTGCAGATGATGCTGGAGCTGATGGTGCTGGAGCCGATCCTGCTGGGGCTGATCCAGCTGGGGCTGATGATTCAGGTGCAGCTGGCTCTGATGTAAAGTACACTGGAGTACCAAGAGAAACAACTGGTGCTGATGATGCTGGAGCTGATGGTGCTGGAGCCGATCCTGCTGGGGCTGATCCAGCTGGGGCAGATGGTGCTGGGGCTGATCCTGCTGGGGCCGATGATTCAGGTGCAGATGGCTCTGATGTAAAGTACACTGGAGTACCAAGAGAAACAACTGGTGCTGATGATGCTGGAGCTGATGGCGCTGGCGCGGACTCTGCTGGGGCTGATGAACCTGGAGCGGATCCTGAAGGAACTGGGCAGGCAGTTTGACCAGAGAGAACAACACCTGAAGCAACACATGGAGCTGGAGCCGACTGTGCGGGAGCAGATGGAGCTGGAACCGACGCAGCTGGAGCAGTTGAAACCCCCTCGTTTGACGATGCCGAGGATGGTGCTGGCGCTACACAACGGATTTAGAAGCACTCAAAGGAGCTGTTGGGGCCGGTGGGAAGTATACTAATATTGAAAGTTAGTAAGTATCAAAAACCCACATGATCCATGCCTGTTGGTACATACATTGAGGTTCCCCAGTGACCGTAGACCAAACAGTTTGTGCAACCACATGATTCCGATGACCCGGTTCCAGTAGCCAATAACCCTCTCGCATGGAAATCTTGATGGCCATGTCTTTTCTTCCAAAGTCCCTAGCATTAACACACCAGCGATCGCGGCCGCAACGGCGAGAACTCCGGCCTTCATATTTTATATGGTAGATTATATCGTATCTTGAAACCGATTTTCGTTATAGATTAAATATATTGGTAAAGATTGCTTGAAAAGAATGCCCGCTGAAAGAGTGAAGCGGTAGAGATAGTTGTTCAGCGATGAAAGGGAATGTGAAGGTATTCACAACAACAACATCGATAATAGGAAGGAGGGAAAGGAAAGCAAGAGGGAAGACGGAGTAGATAAATGAGAACGCGGGAGAAATGATAATGAGACGGCAAGCTAAACTAGAGGCCTGGTGGGCTTGCAGGTGGATTCCCAGACCATGACATGGGTAAGACCCCGAAGTTGAGATGGAACTTCGAAGCTGATGATTGATGATTGATAGACAGTCTAGCCAATCATTCGGCTTTCTGTTGATCCGCCCCAAGTTGGCCAACAGCCGATGAATCTTAAATTTTGTGTACCAAGAGTTGAAGAGACAACTCAATAGAAGCCAAGATAATTTAATTGAGTGGAATTTTGGAAGACAAGAATAATACGAAGTCAATTGAAGAAGAGAGTGGAATGATACTGTACTGTCGTTATCGTGCCTGTTGTCCAGTCAAAATAGTACTCGTTCTTGTTTCCCTTCTCCTTCCAACTGTCCCAAGACATCCCTCCATCCATACACACAATCATCATACTCCTTCTCTCTACTCTCTTCGTCACCATGCAAGTGAAGGTATAAAGCTCCAAATCATCGATTGCATTGATCATTCTCTGCGATTAAGGTCAACTCATTTTCCAATGTCGTATTTTCCCCATATGCTTTCCTGGTTTGGTGGATTGTGGGACGAATGGGCAGTGGATGTGCATCAAGGATTCAGCAAGATAGGGTAGGTTGGAAGTTGGAAAGCGATCAAAATTTAAAGTTACATTACTTTAAGCCCATTGTGTATAATTCGAAATGCTAAGCCACTCCTCCTTTGTTTCAAGTTATCCGAAAGTTAAGGGATATGCGAAAGAAGGGGAAGAAAGGGCTCATAGTCAGATCAGAATTACGGTAGCTAGCTAGGTACTGTACTGCACTGTGCATATACGGAGCATGTATTCTGTATTTGATTGTCGATGCGCTATTGAAAGATTTTGAGACAATCCAAGAGTCCATCATGAATACTGGGCTAGATTAGCCGTAGAGTGCTACGCGGAGCAAGTAGATTATGACAAAGAGTCTACTATTGTTCTTGCTCTTCACTGGTAACCAGTGACTAACAACTTGTCAACTTCTTCCTTGGCTTAATCATCATACATACAGAGTGTCATAGATAAAGCTCTTCTTTCCAAACTTTATGCTGTCATCGTACCAGCTCGCTCGCTCATGCTCATATCTAATTCCATCTCATCTCTCGCTCATCTCTCTGCCTTTCTTGGTGTTCCGTACTTCGGCAACATGCGCAGGTACGACCAAACCATGCAGTCTTTCCGCTCTAAGTAATCTACAAGACTACAACGGTGGCAGCAGTAATCTAGAACACAAGGGTCACATTGAGTTCCATTCGGACCTCCAAATCCATACATAGTACATACTGTACAGAGTATCCTCTCTCTGTACTCCGTAATACCTAGTCTTTTCCACTCATATCCACAAATCCTTTTTTGTTCTGGCTAAACGTGTTAGTCCCCAATTAGTGAGCCTTTTCAACCTTGTCGTATATTTCGATCCCGGTCATAGGTATTCAGGGGATCATTTAATTTTATTCAGTCGATTATTTACTTGAATTGGAAAACAGGAAAGATCAGAAGAAGATTGCGACAACACTCTTTAGCACGAGAACTCGATCCATGAGGGATTCCAGAACTCTACGAGCACAATGTACATTGTCATTGTACAGTACTCCGTACATGCCCTCCTCGCCGGCCCACCGCATCTCTTAAATAGTTCACCTAATTTTGTGAGAAATATGGGCAAGTTGAAGTTGCCCATCTGCCCTGTGCTGTGTTGCCCCATTACCCCCTACTTTACTGGTAATCGTCGGGATTTACTTCAACTTCGTCCGACCGGGTTGAACGGCGAAACGTTGTACTGTAGCGGTTAGGTGCATAGTAGATACAGCTAGGTAAGATTTTACCTCTCGAGTTACGAGTAGTAGTTTCATAAAAACAACATCCTTATCCCAAATCATTGAAATATAAAATCACACTGAAAATCAACAATTTCACAACTTTCTTTAAAAAGACTTTTACTTGTTTCTTTTGGTATTTCTAAATGTGATATAAAATCAATCATTATATATTAATTCTAAGTTATCTAGGTATTCAAGCATAATATTTATATTATTTTATATTTATATTTATATTATATTTATATTTTATATTTATATTTATATTTTATATTTATATTTTATATTTATATTTATATTTATATTTATATTTATATTTATATTTATATTTATATTATATTTATATTATTTATATTATATATATTTATATTTATATTTATATTTATATTTATATTTATATTTATATTTATATTTATATTTATATTTATATTTATATTTAAATATTAGAATATTCTATTTTATATAAATTAATATGAAAATGTTTTACTAAGTAGCTTAATATATTTTGATCTAATTCTTAAAAAATTAAATATTTTTCTTAAATTAAAAAATATACAATTTTCATTAAAGTTCTAGAACATTGTTTGTTTTTTCTCATAATGTATTAAATACTTGATTTTTAAAAAGATTTTTAAATCTATTGATTTTGGTATAATGTTGATGATTTTAAAAGGGTGTTTTGTAAGTCTATATACTCCGTATACACCCACTGGTGGCCATCTTAGTGGTCTCAGCGGATTCATCCCTCACTCATGTTCTCGAAATCATTAATGAGATATTTGACCACTTTTGGAATTGTCAGTAACCATTATTTGAACGAGATTCGACTCTGACTGCCAGCTGAATTCGAGGAGAAAGCTTCAGAAAGAATATGCTGTTACCTGCCTTCCACTCCATATTAGGTAGCCCTTCAAATGCACTTTGACTTTTCTTTATTATGCATCCTTCGTGCTGTGAAAAGAAGCACTCTCTCTGTACTTGCATCATTACTGTACATAATTTAATCTGGGTATGCAGCTTTGATCAATGCAAGGTTCAAACTACTGTACTGTACTGTACTGTAATCAACACGATTTGTGAATGCGATCTAATATATTTAAGTTCGAGTGGAAACGATGATTTCGATTGAATACGTACTGTACTCTGTACACTGTACAGTACCAGTCAAATTGTTCTTGCTGATTCAACTGGATTGAGATTTCATTCTTGATTGATATGTTACAGTACAGAACCTTACTACGTACGGATACGGAGTAGGTAGCTTCTCTGCCCCTTCATCAAAATAATGGAAGCGAGGACAGATGATTTCTCCGTATGGAGTACTGTGACACTTCTTTCTCATCGGTCTAGACTTTTTCTTTTGTGTGCCCCATGCCCTCTACCAATCAACTAATTAGAAACAAGAAAACGAAAAAGAAAAACAAGAAAGAAAAAGAATAGAACAATACTTGAACCAGCGCGTCAATTCTCTTCTATAATCTATTCTCTACTCTACCATTATTACCCAATCAATTTCTTCAAACCATCGTCCACCAATCACCCGTGTTAAAAATTCAACAACGAATATCTTCTCTCAGCGCTTGACAACCTCTCAATCTCCAATTACTTCAAGATCAAGAGACCTGTACTACTCAATTGGCCATTGAGTCAACTCTGACATTTCTCCAGACAAGGGGTCTTGGTACACTTTGGACCAATGATTTTTTTCACCACCACGAGCCGCTGCTGTATGGGCCAGTACTCTGAGTAGCATCTTATTGTCGCTACAATCTTGAAATATTCTATTCGAAGGTACAAGGCCAACGCTGAGTGACCATCTAGATAGACATGGGCATGGACTATCAAAGAAAAACGTATGGGCGACGTGCCTTGAGAAGAAGTCTATTGCAAAACGCTAGATGACGAACGAAGGTGGTGATCCGGTAGGGAACAAAGGAAGTTTAGTCCTCATATTCAAAACCTCCCTCTACATTCTGGAATATTTGACTTTCATTGTTCATTATTGCACGAGGAAGGCAACTTTGATTCTAATTTAATATTTCTTTGTTACCTTTTTATATTTACAAATCACCCTCGTGGTGATTTTTTTCCCTTCAGTCTGCACGCACAATCTACATTGATTCTTATATTCGCAGCTTTCACTTCTGATCCGTTCATTTATACTATTGGTTTTGTAGATTTGATTGTTCGAGCTTGATATTCATTCTTTAAAGTATCTACATTACCCCTTGAAACCCTTTCGGAGAGAAAAGTAACATTTCAGATGGTTGCAACAATGGGGCAGATTCGAATCACTAAGCAGTCATTCATGATGGCTGTCTGCCTCTTCACTGCAAACTTTGCTCAAGCAAACAACATCTTTGAGCGGGCAATATGTCCAGAGTCAAGCTACAAACAATGTACAAACGCAGGACTGCCTTCGGACTTTTGTTGTCCTTCTTCTTCAACTTGCATATCTTTGGCACAAAATACAACTTTATTATGCTGTCCTAGTGGGAGCGATTGCAGTACTATCCAGCCTATCACTTGCGACATAACTCAGCAGGACATCACTGCGCATCCTGAAAATACCCTCAAAACTACAGCTTTGACAGCAACTTTGGAAAAGTGTGGCAGTAATTGCTGTCCATTTGGATATACGTGCGTAAACGGCAACTGCCAAATGAACATCGATCAAGCGGATTCCGCCCCGGGTGGTCAACAACAGAGTTCTGTGGCGAGCAGTGCAACATCATCTGTAGCCACGAGCTCAGAAACCAAAGCAACAGCTACCTCGGGTAGTGATTCCTCATCCACTAACCCATCAACCACCTCGGCGGCATCTTCAACCAGCACACCTATTACCATCATCCCAGAAACATGCGACAAATTCCCCACCGATGCACTTCTCGTAGGTTTCTTTCCTGGCCTCTCCCTAGGCGTCCTCCTTTCTCTCCTCGTCGTTTGCTGTCTCGGCCGACGCAAAGCATCCCACCGCAAAAGCGGCTCCTCATTCGGAAATATATCCGACCCCGTACCCACCAGCGACGTGCGCACCGATTTCCTGCGCAAAATGCCGCAAACGCCATCAACCTCCGCAGGCGGAACCCCCCAAAGACAAAAAACCATTACACGCGTGCGATCCCTCTTCCGAAAATCCACCGCTACCGCCATGAGCAATAGCCCCCGCATACCATATCAAAACAGTCCAAGCCCCACGCCACCCATTCCATTAAATATACAGAGACAGAAGCAAACGGCCATGACCGAGGCAAGGCCCGTCACGCCGCCGTTACAGCGCGAACCGAGCTTTGAGGATATAAATATCTTTACCGATGCCCATACCGCGAGCTCTTTCCGTGCGGCAAGGGATCAACAGCATCAACGTCAGCAGCAGAATCCCAGCCACTTGGGGGTGCCGCCCATATTTGGACAAGAGAGGGGGAGTCATCAGACGACATTTTCCGATATGCTGGAGAAGAGTGGCTTAGCCGGGTTGCAGAAGGGTCAGCGTACGTATCAGCTTCTTCACGATAATCTATCCAAACAACAGGGGTGGAAAGACAAGGAGGGATAGAATGCGCTCGTTTGCGTTATCTGTCTTGATTCTGATTTTTTGATTTTGATTTTTCCGTCTGATCTTCGAGATGCTGTTGCTAATTTGATTTTTTTTTTCCGTCAAAAGCGTATGTTTACCGTGGGACTGAAACGGCGTATACGCCCAGCCCGCCGCAGAGGGAACGGATGGGAAAGGAATGATCGAGTGCGCGAATGAGCAAAGGCTGTAAGCCGTGGCATCTTAGTGAGGGAGTATATATAGATTTGCACAAAGGCGGGCGTCAAAAAAAAATGCATCCGGTGGTTGACGAAAGGAAAATGGGCTCCGCGACTTCGGACGGAGGAATCGTTGCATGGGGGATGTATTACTCTAATCTTGCGTTTGGGAATGTAAATAGATTGCACGTCTCGGTTCCAGATAGTATACCCTGTTGTCTTCATAGGGTTGGCACAATATACTCTACTTAATATGTACACTGGTTGTTTCCGCGTCGAGATATTGCTCGGGGTAGGTAGTTGAGTTACGCGTTAGCTGGTCACTAGCGATCCTTTCGGATTATTTGTGCCGTATGTTCATGCGAGTGAGCATATAACTTGTCCCGTTCATCGGGATCTAGAAACATGTTCATACTTTGATGCATAGTTATTAAGTAAATCATTGGTCAGAATGAGCGTGAATGCACCGGGGCAATGCTTGGAATTCTTGTTTCGTCTGATAATAGGGGATTTGTATCTTTTTGTGGCATTAAAATCCAGGGTGTTAAAATCAGAAGGCAATAGCGGAAGGGATAAAAGGTGTAGTCATCACTCGGAGAGATAACTTGCGCTGGTATGTTTTTTTGACATGAGAGCTCTTTCAAAATGTGTCCAGTGGGCTGTGGAATAGTTCAAAAAATCGACCAGACAAAGGCCGTGAGGGTATGCAGCTAAAGAGCAGAGTAGAAAGTCCAGTTTCGGGTTGTCTTCAGTTTTGTTCCATTATGTCTACATGGAAGGAGAAAGGCTTGTGGTTGCCGAACCTGCCCCTAGAAATTTCCATGGGGCGATTCGCACAGAATGATTGAGCATTCCGCGTGTTGGACGGAGTACCTACTCTCCAACTGGGCTATAAACAGTAGTAATTTGGTATGCCATCTTATGTTCCACACTTCTAAATGCAGTTCCATCGAGACCTTACACATATAGTACATCAAATGCCTTGAACGCCATCTCCCAGATATACCACAGCGTAGCTTCCTCTGCCTCATATATCTCAGACGGGGTCTTTGGTAGAGACCCTAACTCTCAAATCTTGACCCTGAGCTCTGAGATAAAGCTGCGAGGTCTGCCACAACATTCCAGTCAATGACATTCCACCAATTCTCAACGTAAACTTTCTTTCCTCCAATATCATCAGCACCCATTCCGTAATCTGCAATCCATACGTGCTCCCATGTATTGACGCAAAGAATTGGCGTGAGCTCAATTCCTCCTGGCGCCTTTTTGTCCTTGCTCATAGGCCCAAATGCCCCAACTGTGTTTGCGGGTGGCTCCGTCAACTTCTTTCTTAAGTAATCGGTCACGTTGTTGCTCTCGGTACTCAAATCCTTCGCTTGTCTCCTGTAGTGTGCACTAGGGAATGGCGAACCTGCTAGATATGTAGACATTATTGAAAGTTGATCGAATTTGTCCTTCATTAACCATACAAATCCGGGCCCAAACATTGAGCTTGCTGTGAGGACGAATTCTTTCTTGAGCGAGTCAACAGAAGAGAAAGAGGCTTCGATGGCTGCTCTAAGCTTCGGCGGTATGACAGGGTCATCTGTGGGTTCAGGTTGGATGCAGTTGAAGAAGAAGTCATTGTTAAATGCCATTGATGCATAGTTGAAAGTTGCCGCCTGATCTGGATCCCGCGCACACATGATTGCGATCTCTTTGGGCCGTTTCCCTTCAAGTTGAGCCTTTCCTTTAGATATGTCAGTGGTAAACTTATATTGTGAGAAGTATAGTAGCAGCTTAAAGCACTCATAACTTGCACTATCAGAAAAAGCTCCTCTCTTGTAAACTGAATTGCTTTTACATGCGATTACAAAATAATAGAAACAAGAAGAAATAACCCACCTGCTGTTGCTTGGGACAATTTGTCAACCATGAGCTTTTGATAGGTAGTCCATGAGAGTTCAAAAGCTGTCGGGCCAATGAATTCCTTGATACCCTGTGTGAAGTCATGTCTTAATGGAGGGACCTGTTGAGAAAAACTCCTAGTGAAGTTCCTCTTTGCAGAGAGCCCTATCCGTGGGAAGCGCGAGCGGAACATATTTGGAGGGGTGATGGCTTCTGAATCTCGAGGAGATATTTCGCATCCAAAAAATATTGTATGGAAGCACCACCCGCAATGTCCGCATTTTTATCGATGCCTCAGGCTTTACTTAAATTGACACAACAGCCGAGGGAGACGGCCAACTCCGTCATCCTATCAATGCTCTTGCGGGGAAGACTTAAAACAGTACATCGCATTACACATCACAACATCACATTCAATAGCTGCGTTATCGAAGATGAACAACCAAACTAATTTTTGGAAGCCTTCCACTTCGATTGTGCATCCTCCTTGATACTCCAGGAGGTCGGAGTCAGTGGCGAAGTTTAGATCGCGCAAATGGCTGAGCATAATATGGAGTACAACCTGGTGGTTGAAGGATTTAGAAAGCATGAATACCCAATGCTCAAAGGTAACACAATATCTCAGATGCGTATGCTCCAAGCTGATAACGGATTCAGATGCTGTTTACCTTGATCATGCCGGTACGACTCTCTACTCGAAGTCCCTTATGGAGAGATATATGATGGATATGATGTCAAACTTATATGGGAATCCACATTCCGCCTCTACATCCTCCCAGTTATCGACTTCGCGCATCGAGAATGCCCGTCTAAGTGTTTTACGGTTCTTTAACGCAGACCCGGCAGACTTCGATATAGTGTTTGTGGCAAATGCCACGGCTGGAATCAAGCTAGTCATGGACGCATTCAGAGGCCAACCGGATGGATTTTTATATGGGTATCACCAAGACTCGCATACTAGTCTTGTCGGAGTACGAGAGGATGCCATCTCAAGTCGCTGTCTTGATGACGTAGCAGTGGAGCGTTGGTTGTCTGGATCAGAACATCTCGTAACAAGGAAACCTCATTCTGAGATTAGCCTGTTCGCATACCCGGCACAATCGAATTTAGATGGTCGAAGGTTACCATTGTCCTGGCTAGAAAGGGTGCGGGATCTTAGCTATCAAACTCACTCAACTACATATACATTACTGGATGCTTCTGCTCTCGTTTCTACTTCCCCGCTAGACTTAAGCGATGCCAAAAAGGCAGCAGATTTTACGGTCCTTAGTTTTTACAAAATATTTGGGTTCCCTGATCTTGGCGCACTGATCGTGCGTAAGGAGTCCGCAGCGATACTTCAAATGAGAAAATACTTTGGGGGTGGCACTGTTGAAGTGGTAGTATGTCTGAAGGAGCAATGGCATGCTCCGAAAGGACAGTCCTTGCATGAAACCTTGGAAGATGGCACTTTACCTTTTCATAGTATTTTGGCACTGGAAGCTGCAATAGATGTCCACAAGTCGTTGTACGGTTCTATGGAGCGTATCGCAAATCATACCACATTTCTTGCACGGAAACTGTACGAAGGTTTAAAATCACTACGGCATGTTAACTCCGAACCTGTATGTATAATTTATTCTCGTGGCTTTTCCTGTGAGACTTCTCCCCATGTACAGGGGCCTACAATAGCTTTCAATGTTACAAATGGGTTTGGAGCATGGGTAACAAATGTCGAATTTGAAAGGTTGGCTTCGATAAGAAACTTTCACATTAGAACAGGCGGCCTTTGCAATCCTGGCGGTGTCGCATCGGCGTTGGAGCTTGAACCGTGGGAGACAAAAAAGAACTTTTCGGCTGGTCTCCGATGTGGTGGAGAAACCGATATCTATGCGGGTAAAATTACGGGGGTTATTCGTGTGAGTTTGGGGGCCATGAGTACGATGAGCGATGTCAAATCTTTTATTTCCTTTGTAGAAGAGTTTTTCACAGATCAAACAGCCATGACCTCTACTGACGAGGACACTGCAACTTCTACGACGGCTGACATGTATGTCGAAAGTCTGACAATCTACCCGATCAAGAGTTGCGGTGGCTTTGAGATTCCAAGAGAGACCGCTTGGGAAGTCAAACCAGAAGGCCTTACTTGGGATAGGGAATGGTGTCTCGTTCATCAAGGCACGGGACAAGCTTTAAGTCAAAAACGCTACCCTCTAATGGCTCTTATCAAACCAACAGTCGACCTAGAATCAGGTTTGCTAAGAATTCGCTATCGAGGATCGAATTCCTCTATTTTAGTGGATGAGATCCATGTCCCTTTATCGTCAGATCCATCGTTTTACAAAACTCCAAATAGCATTCATTCCCTATCATCGAGAGTTTGCGGAGATGCTATTGTGGCACGGAGATACTCTAGTCATGAAATTAACGATTTCTTCACCAAGATACTAGGAGTGTCGTGTGTTCTGGCACGCTTTCCCGCTGGTGGGAGCGGGCCTTCTTCGAGGCATGCAAAGGCACACATGCAGCAGCATCAAGTATCAAATAATCTAGTCGTGAATGAGAAATCAAGTGCCAACTCCTTTTTTGGCCCTCCTACACCTCCAGATTCTGACGGCGAAAACCGAAGACGACCGATACTCCTATCAAATGAAAGCCCCATACTTGCGATCAACAAGTCTAGTATTGATACACTAAATGAAGAGATCGCCAAGAGCGGCGGCAAGCTTGCTTCGCCTTCTGTATTTCGGGGAAATATCGTACTGGCGTCAAACGAATCCAAGAAGCACCAGAAGCCATATGGCGAGGATCATTGGAGCACCCTGAAAATCGGCTCAGAAACTTATCAGATGTTAGGATCCTGTCGTCGTTGCCATATGATCTGTGTTGACCAAGATACTGCGGAAAAAAACGAAGAGCCTTTTGTTACTTTGGCAAAGACACGAAGGTTTGAATCAAAGGTTTTCTTCGGCTCTCATATGTGTCATGTACCATCATCATTACCCCGCAAAGAGCACCAATTTCCAGTCATCAAAGTGGGAGACAAAGTTTCAATTGGGCTATGATTATTTAATAGCGGGGGGTGTACCATAGAAAAAACAAAGAAACATCTTCCACCACTTCATTCTTCCTTTTCTTGCATGAACTTTCTCTACGCTGCTAATAGTGATGGTGATGAAGATATAACGTGACTCATTTCTATATCGATGCAAGACATGCCAAGGGTACGTAGTTCACTCTTGAAAAAAGCCGTATAGTCAGAACTCCAAGACATACGGATAGTAAGTAACCTACCATTCCCGCCACGATCACTAGTTTCTACCAGGAAAACGTTGATGAGTGCTAGGTAGTGTGTATCAATCGCGTTTTTCATATCAACACCCGTATGGTGAGTGGAACAAGTAGGATTTCCAACAATCGACAAACCCCAATACCAGATTAATAGAAAGGGGTTTGAAGAAACCTTACCTATGCAGTTGGTGATACGGTTCTCATGTCCTTTCTCCCCCTTACCTAAGTGATGGCAGGATGTGCTGGAAAGGTAGAAAGAAGCCTTACCGCTCTCTTCGAAATGTCGATTCGGATTCGTTGATCGAATGGCCTCGGAGAGAGACCCCGGAAGCCGCAAGATATTCTCCAATGTTCCGGTTCTGGTTGGAAGGTCGCATACACTTGTATGCTTGGGATTCAGAGACTTTTGGTGTTCCACTGTGTGGGTTGATGATTTACTTCATGTGTGCAATGTGGTGAGTGAGTGAGGTCATGAATGCTCTTGAGTTGGCGAGAAGAATTGAGAGTGTGACTGATTGAGTACCTAGTAGGTAAGTATGTAGGTAAGTAGGTAGGTGGGTAGGTGGGTAGGTAGGTGGGTAGGTGGGTTCCGCAACATAGGCCTTCTTTCCATGTTTGTCCGAGTAAGACAGATTCATATTTCATTTGGTATGGATACTTATCTCAGGTTATGTACAATCTTCTCCTTCTCCTCCTTCTTCTTCTTCGTCTTCTTTCCTTTCTAATCTGACAGACCCTTTTCAATCTTTCGATATCAATGAGTCCTTAGTTCATACTCTAGTACCTAGTACCTGATACCTAGCGCAGCATCTAGGTTGGTATGTAGTAAATAGCTTCGTCATAATAAACAAGTGCAAGTACTGGTGCTTAAGCAAATATGGTAAGGATTGATTACATCACCTCATGTCACCTCATGTCACATTACATTACATTACATTACATTACATTACATTGCATCTCGCTCTTCACTTTCACTTCGATAATATAACATAACATAACGGAACAGAACAGAACAGAACAGAACCTACACTAACACATATTATGAGAGCGGATTTGGAGTCTTACTCTTGTCAGTCTATCATTTGTTTCATCGGTTTACAGACTTCACAAAAGTACTACCATCTACTTATCATACCTAGTAGGTAAAGGATTTCTTTTCTTCCCCAGTTTAGTTTAGACCAAGGTTGCATTCGTTAGTTTAGAAGACTACCTAGTACCTACATAACTAACTACAAGAGTCAGATAATCATCTAGTCGCAGAGAACAGTGGACAGCCTGCGCGTCAGATTCACTGTCAAGCCACATTGCTCTACATTTCGAATTTTAATTTAAAGACATCTTGAAGGGGACGGAACAGAAAAATGACAAACGCACCGGCCTCGCAGTTCGTTCGCTCCACCGAAATTAATCTACTACCTCATCACTTGTATATGCACAGCGACATTTTTGATAATCCTGCTGATTTCTTTAATGAAGACGATTTGGAGGATATTGATGACTTGAATGACTACAATCTTCATACTTCAATTCCTTCCCCCTCAGCAGATCTAGAAGGTCCAGAAGGTCCAGACCCAAAAGCTCCAGATTACCCAGCGGACCTCGATATAGAAGCAATCACATTAGCTCTCGCCGATACCGAACTTACCGAAGATACAATGGCTCTCACATTGTCCAGAAAATTTCTTGAATTCCCCGAGGAGATTCAAATGAAAATTTGGAAATTCTCAGCCCTCCAAGAAAAGCGCACAATCACCATGCGATTTGGACGAAAATTCTTTAAATTTGCCAATTGCCCTCCAACACCAGCTCTCATGCACGTATGCCATAGATCTCGAATGTATGGCATGGAAATATTCAAAGCTTGTGATGAGTATGGACGTCCACACGATATCAGAGACCCTGCAACAATCAAAAATTTCTATTTCTACGTCAATCCATTCGGTGATGATTTCATCTTGAGATTTGGAAAAGAGAAGATTTGCCCACTGCCGGTCTATTGTTCTGTTGAGGCAAGTTCGTCTTACATGATGCTCGAAATGGAAAGTTCGGAGCGCAAACTTGAAGCTGAGCATGCGCAAATGGTGGAGAGAAGTCAGGCGGGGCGACATGCCATGAATCCTCTAATTGTGGCTGGCCTATGGCAGTTTAATCCTAACACTATTTTGGGTCAGATTGCACATTTACAAGTAGCAGCTCAAGCACCAGCACTGCCTGTCAGCCAAGCACCACCGGCAGGTGTTCCAGTGTTTCCCCCCGATGATCAATTACCGGAGTTCTTCACGAACATCCGATCGGTTGGCATCCATCTGGATCTTCCATTTGGCCACTCTTTCGACTTCTCAAACATGAGCGCTGTCGCCCTCAGAGATTGGGCCCGAAATGAAATCAATGGGAAATTTGATATCGTATTCACCGAAGTTCTAGACAAATTCCCCAATCTCGAATATACGTTTGCTGTCGTGAGAGCTCATGGGCGCAGTAACAGGAATCCCGGTAAAGTGATTGAACGTGAGCTTGAGAAGAAGAAGTGGGCAGGAGTGGCAATGGCCAAGGGAAAAGGCACAATCATGGGCAAAGAGGAGTTTCAGCAAGTGGAGAAGTGGGCCAAGGTATGGTTTATGAATCAGAGGATACAGAGGGGAGCCCCTTTCAATGATGTCTATTTTGATTTGTATGTTCAGACGGACATTCAATGGGAAGTCTAGAGGGGGGTTGAATGCGATTAGATGCGAGATCGAGATGCGGGCACCTAACGGCCGCACGAGTTTGGTATCTGGACAACTGAGCTGCTCTTATAGGATAGCCTGCCAACAACTCGAGCAACAAACTCCAATTCCAATTCTCATCAGCCAACAACACTCCTCGTCTCCAACTTACCATCTTCTCCAGTTCTTTTCCATCCAGCACACGACGCGCAATTCTCGTACCCACCCACAACTTCCATCTTCAAGGCTCATCACGGCGCACAAACGGACGGACAGGAACACTCCCAGCGATAGGAATCTTCCGCGAGTTAACTTCTCAATTCATCCGATTTAATCTTCTCATTATACAGGTGTTTATGGCGGCGGGATCAGGATGCACGATACCAGGAAGCAAACCGGAAGGAGGAACACTTCTGTATCCTTTCCACAACATGCATCGTACGGTCTACAGTCTTCAATCTACAACCAGCAGCAGAGTCAACGCGGATTCAAAGTCTGGTAACAGAACAGAGGGGCATGCAGGCATGCGGATAACGAGTCGATGTCTTTTCTATCTTGTTTCATTTCATTTGATTTCATTGCATTTGATTTCATTGCATTTCATTTCATTTCATTTCATTTCACCCCCTTTCATCTCATCCATCTCGTTGCTGTCTTTGTTGTTCGCCGGCTCCTTCATGAAGTGGCTTTTTTCTATCGAGTACCCTCGTCTGAAGATTATGTGTGGGAGGTGAGAGATGGCAGTCCTTTGGGTTACTAGATACTACATACTAGATACTAGATACCATGTACCTTAGCAATGAATGTTAAAGATCAAATCATGGTAAAGTTTGCAGGGAAGGCAAAAGTCAACGTGATGAATAATGTCTAGTATGTCTTTATATGTGTTGTTTGGACTGGACGTATTGTGGGGGCCGGGGGCGGGGGGATTCTCTTTGTTGTTTTGGATGCAGTGAAATGATGCGGTGAAATAATGGGATGTGTACAAAAGAAAGATTGGAAGCAAATGAAATCACATAGAATAGACACCCAACATCTACATTTTATCATCTCATCACCTACGCGACATGTCATGCCATGCTATACTTCGGCTGATGGGAGACCGTCAGGGGCTCGGGTAATTTTTCGTATCTGCGTACTGCAAGAAAGGGGCTGAAGGCATGGGGGCAGGGGCAGGGGCTGGGGCTGGGGATTCTAGGCTGGGCGGTGAATTGAGGAGACGAGATGAGACGAGACGTAGGGAGGGCAATTTTGGGCAATTGAATATCGAGGGAGGGGGGTTGGCAGGAAATTTTAGGCAAGGCGGTGAGGTAAGGTAAGCCTTGGGGTTTTGGTTTTGGCTGGGAGTGAATTACTTTACTTTGTATTACTTTCTTGGTATGGAGCGAATCAGGAAAGAGAAAAAAAACATTAAATTCCCACACCTCACTCCGACGTCCGCTGTCGCCTGCCATGGATGGCGCTTCACATCACACGACTCATGAGTCGTGCGGCCCGTTGCAATTCTTCCCTACTGTCTCTTCTTCGACGCGGATCTCGTTACGTGAGCGCCTCCGCTCTTCTGCTTCTTGTCCTGTTCCTTGCGCTCCCACTCGGCCTTTTCGTACTTCTCCGCCTCGTCTTGATCCTTGCGCTCGGCGTACCATTGCCCCGCCTGCAGAACCAGGACGCCCACCAGCACCAGCGCCAAGATGGTATTGCTGGCGGCGAGGACGCGCAGGCTGTCTTCGCGGCCCACGCCCTGCTCTCCTTCGGGCACGCCCGCGTCCCCGTAGAGGCCGAGCGTCACGATGCGCATGCCTTTGACGATGTTGGTGATGTAGACGACGACGCCGACGACGTAGAGGACGAGCGAGGCGCCGTCAAAGAGGAGGTTGGCTTCCGAGGGCTTGAAGAGTTTAATGAAGAGACCGATGAAGCCGACGGTGACGACGATGTGGAGGATGCGGGGGATGATGGGCGGCGAGGCGTGCATGAATTTTAGGTGCTCTTCGATGAAGGTGTAGTAGGTGTCGGGGGTGCTTTCGGTGGTCCATAGGAGTGGGTAGTCGTAGGGGAAGGAGGAGAAGAGAATGCCGAGGAAGAAGCATACGGCTGGTGATGTATTAGAATTGGGAATTGGAATTGGAATTGGAATTGGAAGTGAGAGGGGGGTTGGTATCGAGATGAAGACTTATTGGGAGGGTGTAGAACTTACGACCGATAATCATGAAGGTTGCGAATGAACTCGCACCACCTTGACCTCGAGGTTTGTCGTACGTTTTGAATATTGAGACTTTAGATGTGTCCATTTTGAGTATGCGCGATATGCGATGTGCGAATGGCGGCGATATGCGATATATGATAGATGATATATGACCTGAGATACTATGCGACTGCTGGGGAAGAGTGGAAGGGTTGGAGAATTGAATATCGGTATGAAGTAGTCGAATCGAAATGGATTTTCGGATGATTTCTATTGTGCGAAAGTTCCACTGGGTTAAGGTTGGGTTAGGTAGGGGTTGGGTTGGTGGTGGGACGAGGATTAGGTGGGATGAGGTGGGATTAGGTGGGATGAGGTGGGATTAGATGGATGGGGTTGAATGGGGTTGATACTGTACACCTGGGCAGTGTACAGTACAGCAGGTGGGGGTGGTTATATAATAAATGGGCTACTGTATAGTGTAGGGTAGTAAATTACCTGGAGTTCTGAACTTGGGGGGACGAATCACGAAATGCTAGATAGTTGTAAAGGATGATACTAGTAGTCAGTAGTCAGTACCTGGGTAGTATTCGAGTACAGTTATTACCATAGGTGGATGAGGAGAAGATCTAAATTCATCTACTCTGTAATACAACACGTTTGTTAGGAATAAGGTTTATATGTATGGATCTACCTAGATAGTATGTTTGTATGGAGTATGTACTATGTAGGTACTTTGACTACTGTCGCTAGCTGGAGCTATTAGGTAGAAAAAGAGATAGATAAGGAGATAGATATTTGTATGGAGGATATAGAGAAATAGGTAATTATTAATATTCATTATTATTATCTTTAGAAATAACTATATTAATATAAGGCTTATATAAAATAGAGTATATTATTCAATATAATAGGAGACTATTAATTATAGTATATATTAATTATAATATATTAATAAATATCTTAAGGAGAGTAAATATATAATAATAATAATAATAATAATAATAATAATAATAATAATAATAATAATAATAATAATAATAATAATAATAATAATAATAATAATAATAATAATAATAATAATAATAATAATAATAATAATAATAATAATAATAATAATAATAATAATAATAATATAATAAATAAGTGAATAATATATAAATAAGGAAGGATAAGCGATAAACGATAAACGATGAACGATAAAAGATTAGATGTTATAAGAATGATTAAATAGATAAATAATAAATAATAAATTAATTAATTGATAGATTTACTAGGCATAACGATAATAAATTAAATTTATATAATTACGAATAACCTAATAAAGATTTTTTTATTAGGCCCGGGGATTAAAGATAATATAGAATCTATAATATAAATTAAATATAAATATAAATATTTATAGATATATATAAGACTAATTATAATTAGATTTAATTTAATATAATATATATTTAAATAATCTTACTTTTATCTTTATTATTATTATTTAAAATATTTTTAGATCTATCTACTAGATCTTATTACTATTACCTTTATATTTTATCTATTTAATTATATTAGATATTTATTTATATCTACTTGTATCTACTAAGTAGGTATTCACGTTAGTCTAGTGTTTACTTAGCCCCACCTATAAGCCTCGACCTTTTTCATTGGTTAATTAACCGACGGCTTGCCGGAGGGTCTAGACGGCCGTTTTCTAAATTGCGTGTTTTTAACCCAGATTTTTTATTTATATATTTCAAAGTATTTTATTAATTAAAATAATCTTTTTTTTAATATATATTCTGAATCCTTGAAACTCAAGAATTTAGAATATATATTTAAAAATATAAAAAGTTTAATTCTTATTTCGTTATAATATTTCGAAATATAAATTATATTTTTTAATTTTATCGAATTTCAGTTACTTCTTATTTTAAATCCAAAATAGCTTAAAATTTGTTGGATTATAATACTAACGAATATTTATAATCTAGCTAACTTTTAACTTTTATACGATATAAAATAAAATAAAAATTGAATTTATAATAATATTGAAACGGTATTATTATATAAGCAAATGTCACGCTGGGCAAGTAAAATTCCATTTTCAATCTTTAATAACTTTGTTATCAATTGGAAATAAATCATTATAAAAATATCAATAGATAGCTAACGTTTCGCTTTTTATATAGTTTTAATTTTAATATAAAAAGTATAATCAATCAAATTGTTATTAATTAAAAAGAATTAGAAAATCTTGAAATCTGGGTCAAAAACACGCGATTTAGAAAACGGCCGTCTAGACCCTCCTGGCGGAGTATATTTATATCACGTGAGCATCGGAGGGTCGGCGAAAGCTAGACTATATTCACGTATCCATTCATGAATCAACCGAGTCATTGTTACTCTCTAATACTTCATTAGTAATCCTTGAGTAGATACTGTAGGATAAGAAAATGAAGCTAAGATGAGTTAGGTTTAGCTTGATAGAATCCTCTACGGAGTATGTACTATGTATGGATGTCCAATACACCTCCAGCTACCTATGCATACGTACATACGTACATACTCCGTACGCACATGCACGGTATATTCAAATCAACAAACACAACAATCGTATTTATTTCTTTCATCCGGTAAATCCGATCTTTTCACCTTTTTCCTGCATCAACTTTACCATTTTTCGCTTTCGGTGCGAACAACCAAAATATCAATAGCGTTGAAAATTCAAAAGGTAAACTTAAGTTTCTTTATTAATTCATTGCATTGACTCGACCTTGACTTGCCCAGGTGCCCAGGTGGTTATATAATAATTATATTAGTCGTGTATGACGCAGTAAATAAGTAAACAATTACTCATTCACTCACGCACTCATTACCTCCAGCTATCCATCCTAACAACAAGATTCTCTCAAGTTTGGATTCTTTCACTCTACTCTTTATACAGACTCCAGGGCTCTGCCTACCAACCTCGATCCATCCATCCATTCACCCACCCATCCATCCATCCATCCATCCCTCCATCTACTAGGTATTCTGGATCAATTCGATTTCACTCATCGACATCCATCACTTCCATCACTTTAAATATATTCCACATATCTCACTTGTTATGATGGATATCCCTCTATATACCTGTTTTATCTCTAGCTTTTCTCGTTATATGTCTTCTACTTATCATTGTACTCCTCATTCAAAATCATGTTGATAAAAAACAAATCATGGCCACACCGTCCATCAGGAAAGATGAAGCAGTTTTGACAGCCTACGCTAGTGTCAGAATCAATGCATCTGCAGACGAAGTCTTTGGTGTAATAACTTCATTCGAGAAGTACGGGAGTGGATATTCCCAATACAAATGGGATGATCACCGGGGTAAAACGCCCATCGTGGGGGCGAAGGGCCTTTATTCAGTAAGACGTTTCCCAACGGTGAGGAAAGATGCGCAAGATTTATTAATGCCATTTTAGTTTCAAGTGGAAGAAATTCAGGACCGCAATATCCCTGTCGTCTTGACTTTACTGGATCCTGCGCGTAAGAAAATGGCGGCGAAAACGATTGGATACCCCGATTGGCTTCTGGGTTCCGAGAGAGTCCAACACGTCGTATCAATTAAAGGCAGATCGAATATCTGTGAGTATAGGACCTGGATAACGCTGGAAGGCCTGGCGGCGTATTATCCTTTGTTGACAGCGAAGGATGAGCTTCAGGATGTTGCTAGGGATGCGGCCATGGAACTGAAGATTTTTATCGAGGGACGAAATCGCAAAGGTTGATTCGTGGAACACATTTGCCAGTGAACCAAGGGGCGAGTGAGGATTCACTTACGATTCACGCATGGAACGTTTGGCTTTATTCCACTCGAATCCTATAGACCTCCTCTGGACAATCAGGTTTTCCAGGCCGTGCGACCAGCATCAATTACCGGGGAAATACAATGGAGAGATTGTTACACACCATCGAACATAACGAAATGGCTTTTCGAAAAACTTGAAAGAAGCACGCGGTGAATATAAAGCGACTTGTATTCGCCGATTACCATTATTCAGTTCTATCCGAACTCTACAGCACCGTTTCTTACCTTCACAAAACCAGAATTACACCATTTTCTCCTCCGTATGACGAACGGCTTCCTTCTCATCCAGGCCCACGTCATGATTCTCAGTACCAATCTGGATATCATGTTCTGCTGCAATAACCCTTGCCTTCTCGGTCGCCACTTGACCGCCAACGATCGCATTCTCTCCATCGAAATGCTTCACACAATTTCCTCCAAAGGAGTATTGCGTGTCTCGATATAAAACTTCCAGACAACGAAAAGCTCGAAAGTCAACCATACGCAGTAGAATATATAGTACTTCCATTCGAGGTGCTTCAAAGCGATCGGGTTGACATATTGGTTGAAGAATAACGATAGATCAACGGCCAAGAACATGATTGTCAATCCCTAGAACTTCAATCAGGATCGCTAGCGAAGAAGGGAGATATGACGTACCTTGGCACGAATGTTATATGGCAGAATCTCAACACCATAACCAACCAAAAGACCTGACCAGGCACAATTATAGAAGACGTAATAGAGGAAAATCATCACGATCACCGCATTTGCGGACGCCTTGGATCCATGTATCGTGAATTGAGCCGAGCATATTGTCCAAACAATGAAGACACCAAGCATTCCTGATGTGGAAACCAGGAACAATAGACGCCGCCCAAGTCGATCAACGAAGAAGCACATTCCTATGGCGACGATCATGTTGACGATCTGAAGGATACCGTTAATTAAAAGTTTGGTGGTTGAGCTGTGGATGCCGATATCTTCCAATACAATGTTTATGTAGTAACTAGAATGTCATGTCAATTTTTCTCTATGAATACCTTGATCTGATGCCAACCTACCTGACGAGACCATTCCCTGACCATTGGGAGAAGAAACCGAGAGAGACGAGGATAATAAGACGATGTCTATTTCCGGGAGTCTTCCAGAGTTCAGCCCATGGATTACCTTCCACTTCCTTCTCAAGTTGCAGTGTTTGGCGAATTTCCTGATATTCGAGCTGCACAACTTCATCATTCTGATCTCCACGGGCATGGACATCTGCTAGGATTTTGAGTGCTCTTTCATTTTTACCCTTTGCAATGAGCCATCTTGGTGATTCAGGAACGAACCTTGACCCAAATTAGCTTCTTCTCCTTCCTTGGATATGCCAAGTGAATACTTACCAGATGAAGGTCATTTGAAGGATGGAAGGGAAAGCTTGGACAACGGATGGGGCTCTCCATGACCAATTTCCTACAATGTTATTTGTCCCTGAGAACCAAGTCAGCTAAAGCTCAATAGGTTCTTGCCAGTACTTCATACCAAATGTTAACCAAGCTGCAACAAAACTTCCGATGTACCACGTTGTGTTATAGATGGTTGTGTAGATAGCGCGATGTTGCGGATGAACAAGTTCGGTGATGAGCAATGGTGATGCGCCATGAGCTATCGCGACTCCAAAGCCGATTAAAAACCTAGCACCCACAAACATGCCAAAGGTATATCCCAAACTCTGGAGCAGCACGCCAATTATCATGATGGTGCAGCCAATCATCACGCCTGTACGCCTTCCCAGTATATCCGCAGCATATGGTACGAAGGGGAGGGCAACGAGTGAGCCGACAGACATGATACAGTTAAGAAGTCCGAGTTGGGAGGCGGTGGGGTGGAAATCTAGGGGACAAATAAGCTTCATATCTTTGACAGAATTCGTCCAAGAAACACTCACAGGATTCCCAGGCGGGAAGAGATTGAAGACCGTTCATCATGGAGCCATCGTATCCGTTCGTCGCAGAAGTCAAGACAACGAACATCAAGACAAAGTACAAGCCCCTCATTCCCTTTTGCTTATACCATGTTACTCGAGGGAACTCCTGGCCCGCGAGTTCAAAGGTTTTTTTCGTACGTTGAAAATCCATGTTGGCGTTGACCGCAGTGATAAGCTCTGCGTTGCCTCAAGATTGCGTATCGCAAGTAAGTCGAGGATGATCAACAAATTCAGCAGTGGTTCACTTCACTCTATGGCTTTATGATTCTCCATCAGGGAAAACATTGCATTTTATATATTTACTTTTTGAACGTCCTGTATTCACTTTATCCTTCTTGATTATCCGGAGCTCAGTCTGCACCTCCTTCCAACCGGCCTTACGGCACCACGGTCCGCCCCAAAAGCTCCTTAAGTCATATACCAAAGGAACCTCGAACACTTTGTCGGTAAGCGATATGTATCTTCAGATATCACCTGTTGAGGTCTCGCCTGTGAAGTGGGATGGATACAAGGCCGGAAGGGGTAAAGCATGAGCATTCACCCTGGTCTGGGGACTCCTCATTAACAAATCAGAAAATACCGAGCGTATTGTTCCCCAGGTTTCTCCATTGAACCCCGCATATGTTAAGATGGAAATGCAGCTTGTGGAGGTTTGGAGTAGGTTTTGCCATCTGCTTACCAGGATGATTTTAATTAGGCTATATTCACAAATTGCCGGGAGGCACCGGTTAAATATGTCATGTCATCTTTCACAAGCTCGTCGTATATCCTCATGCGGTAAGTGAATAGCTGTTTGCTCAGTCAGACCATATAGTATGAATACTACTAGAGAAATTTGACTAGGAGATCGAAGTGTTGGCACTTCAAGTATACATTAGAGTAGCATCTAGGCTGATCTAGCAAATCTAGGATTTCAGATTGTAACTAATAACATAAAGTGTTCCACTCACCCAGAAGTAAAATTCTTACCAATTCTATGGAAACCAGTAAAGTTCTCTCAGATAGATGAGATCTCCAGGTCCAGAGCGATAGATCGTTGTTTGCGGCCAATCTTCATACCTACAGTACATAAGTACTCCGTGGCTTCCGATTCTCTTTACACAACGATTTATTCATACGCAAAGCATAAAATCGGGCAGAAGGACGGGCGGTTCCATCAAATACTATCATACTTTCATTTGCAGATCCTCCATTTGGGAGTTGACGAGCTATTTCGGTCGAATGTGGTACAATTTAAACGCGGAGTGAAAGGGTTTCTCAGATCCCTCCATGTGACAGAAAGTATAGGGGAGTCGAACCCATGGGCCTTGTTACTCTCATTCATATGAGACACTCAACGAGACTATGAGTCTTGACGTGGTCTCTGCTGTCTCGTGAGCATGCGCCCATCATGCTTGCGGGCGAGACATCGCAGCTCTATCGAAGAAATGAATGATTTCATCAAAATCAGCTTGTTATCCGTGCATATGAGGCCATTTCTGCGGCCTCAATAGCGTCTGTTCGAGACTTATTGCATTAGACCAAAAGAGGAGATCAATAGGCCTTGAAGGATTGCGCAAGCTGATATCGACCCCTCTTTATCACAGTTGGTATCTCACATGATCCATTTGAGCTTTGAATCAGTTGAGATCCCCCCGAGTGGTCACAGAGATAAGCTTGATACGGGTAGGTAAGCTGGCACATATGCCACGCATCCCACGTTC
Source organism: Monilinia fructicola (assembly GCA_008692225.1). Lineage (NCBI taxonomy): Eukaryota > Fungi > Ascomycota > Leotiomycetes > Helotiales > Sclerotiniaceae > Monilinia > Monilinia fructicola. The sequence continues at coordinate 1,648,189 of VICG01000001.1, read as the reverse complement.
GTCTCTTCGGAATACTAATCATGGCATTTTCTACAAGGCGTCGTCATTAAAGCGTCAATATGGCTCAAAATCACCTGCATGTGAGTGGAGCATCGGGGATTTCCATGCCAAGATAAGGGCGGTTCGAAGAATCTCGACGGGTAATGATATCAACGATTGGAGAGATTCTTGTGATGTACCAAACCAGGATATTGTTCATCTGAGATTCTCCCAATGAAGAGACCTGTCACTGTTCGTGTCAATCTTCCAGATCACGCTCGGTATCAACACTTTGGCATAATCGAAGGCATACTAACGCCATTAGATCCCAGTGCTAGATATTGTCGAATTTTATGTCTCGTCCCCAGTATCCCAGCCAGACAATACATTGATCCCATCTTATTCATTTCTTGATAATTTCCCACCGATTTTGCTGGAATACCAGCAAACTAGGACGGGATGATTCCCATGAAATACAGAGACCTACCGTTTCTAAAAGCTGAGAAATGATGATGCTTGTAATTAACGCCGGCCGCATCAAGGCCAATTAGCCATGTTGCGGATAGCTTCTTGATCACGAACTGACCAATACAATGTAAATCGTATATGATCTGTTAACCCGTAGTATTGGCCGGTCTGCCATATGTGCCACAAAGGAGCATTGTCTTAAGCTCCATGTAAGGCTTGCCAGAATCCCTGAATACACGAGGTCGAGCGTTCTAAACTATGGTGGGACAGTAGAATAGTATGGACGCATGGCTTTTCAAGCAGTAAAACTTGACAGGTAGTTGTTGTATAGAAGTCTTCGAGAAACTACATGTTGAAATCTTCTCATTCGAGGGAAATACCCCGCCTTTGTGGACGTATCCCGAACCGCGCGCTGCTGTCCTGACTCGGATCGTTAAATAGGAGCCAGCCTGGTGCGGCAACCACTCATGTCAAGGTTTTGAGCCACTTTCCGAACAACTGTTGAGAAAATCGCGTGGCTGGCGGCTCCGTCTATCCCTGAGGACCTTCAGGCGCGCGGAAAGTGCCCAAATTGTAAGGCTCTTAGTTGAAGATAGATTTTGTGGGAAAGATGATTCGACCTGGCGATATTTTCAAATATTGAACATTGACGTTTTGTCTGGATGCGCGCGCGGATTGTAACATGGAAAAACAATAGAGCGGTAAGAATAACTTACAAAATGTGAACGATAGTCCCAGTATTGAGAATTTGTGTCCATTCAACTCGATCTCTTCTATCAATCCTCATCTGTATCAACTCTCACCGAGTCACCGCAACCCCCATTCGTGAATACATTTCGAGAACCACCGTATTGCCTTTATTGGTCCTCCTCACCCCGTCGCCCCCATTCTCACACTGGTGTTGGATCTTTGTCCCTCATTGATGTCAAATGAGAAGCAGTTTCGCCCAGTATCATTCTCGCACACCTCCTCGAAGCACCAATCATTAGATCAGTCACTGGAACAGTCCAGTGATTTTCGACCCTGCGTCGAATCAGAAGGCGTGATTTTGACGCCCGACACGTTTGTGACATCCGCTCTAAGTATAGCCTATAGCCTAATCCTCACGGAAGACTCCATTTGAGGAGAGCCAATCAAATCGAGACAAGCTCCAACCGCTCAGGTTCTCAGGTTTCCTTCTCCTGCAGTTCCCCCCAAACGCAAGACACGAATCACGTCGTAGAATTGATACTTTGTCGGCCATACTGGTCGGTCAGCTTGAATTATTCTTGACCTGGTTCTTCGTTCGTGTAGGAGGAGGACACTCAGAAACGCGATACTCGACGCCACTCTTAGATTTCACGGCTTCTCAATCTCGTCCTATCACCTTGTCGATTGAGCTGGACGTTCCTCCCTGGTATGCAGCTCACTGTTACCCAGTGCTCAGCATTCCGTCCCTAGTATCTCTCGAATAAACACCAACCTTGCATGAATAATTAATCGTATTATATTATATTATTGCATTACATTACATACGGAATACCGGATTACATACATCCATCCATCTATCCATCCATCCGTCCATACCACTATTCTATTCCTTCGCTCCCTCACTACTACATACTTCGCTACTTCTACTCGACTATTCACGACTCCCTAGGCCTAGTGACGACTCACCCACTACTCATCTCCAATTAGATGATCTTGCTGTTCGATTAGATGGTGCTTTTAGTCTTGGAACCTGCTTGTCATAACTGATCATTACGAGAAAACCCAAGGAGTTGTCGACAGATGAACTCTGGGACCAACTGCAACATCGCAATCAGTCCCTACGACTACTACCTAGGTACTCTCTTATATTGCTTTTTTCCTCGCTTCCAGAAAAACAACGGCTTCACGCATCACTCCCCGCCGCTTTTACATCTCGGAACTTTTATCTCTGCATTCCAGTTTTTTCCCACGTTGGACACAGGATCCCCTACCCAACACATTATTGGATGTTCCGGCCATTGAAGGTCCAAAATAAATAATTACGGCACCGCGATAGAAAAGTGACCTGCAAGTTGCTCCTAAATCCCCTTGTCTTACTTCCGGCCCACATCCCTTACCACCTTGCCTTCCCTCCCTTCCCTTCCTTGCCTTGTAAGAAGGCCTCCACCAAGGCGGCCTCTCATCACTTACGGAGTACACTCATTGCCAGAATCCCAAGCGCCCTGCTCTGACCTAGCACTGGCTGCTAAATCCGTCAAGACTCAATAGAGACAGGCCCTGCTCCCCTTTCGCGCTATCTTCTTTTTCGTTACCTTCCTTGCCTTGCCTCAGCTGCTGGGGAAACATCGTTTCAAATTTCACATTATAATACTTCCCAAGACCCAAAACGTCTCAACCTTTTACCCTTCCTTCTTTACGGACTTCAACCCTACCGTCCTCGTCGCAGTTTGCAAGCCTTTTGTCTTCGTCGTCATTCTTTATACATAATGGAATCCCCAGTCGAAAGTTCCGCGCCCGCGCCCGCGCCCGCACCCGCACCCGCACCCGCGAGCGCACCTATCCTTCCTCCCCCAAAAAGACCATGTCTTCGTCCAAACCCAAACTCCCACAACTCAAGACTCCAATGTCTTCAACCTTCCCCTCGGAGCTATCAGCTCTATCAAATTCCGCACGTAGCCCATTCCCTGGTTATGCCGACTTCATGATCAAACAAGAAGACTCCATCAAGACTCCAATCACTCCCCCTCTTGCATATACCGATTTCCTCAAGACCATGAACAGCCCCATCGTTGCGGAGAAACATGTTCCAGACCAACACCTACCTCTGCACCCTCCTCAGATTCCTTGACCAGCAGTGAAGGCAGTGACTGTTCATGCAATTGCGATGCACATAAATCGCCCGCCAGCTCCGTTCCCCCCACCCCCTTCCTCTACCCAACCTCGGCGCCATCGTCTGCAATGCTCGGGCGTCTTCGCATTCCAGCCTCGCCCGCCTCTCCATACGCTGACTCCCCCTTGAGCGCACGCTCGCCGTTTAGCGCCCGCAGCGCACGTTCACCATATGATTGGGAGCTCCGAAGCAAGGCACGATATTTTGATATAAAACCACAGAAACAAACACGGTCCAGCGTTCGTCAGGTCAGGGAAGTTGTCACCCGCACCGTCACATACACCCCTCGCATGAGCCCCGCACCCAAGGGCAAGAGAAGGAAAGTCGACCACCATGTGGAGTAAACGCGGTAGACCAACATTTGCCCCCCTCATCCCGACTCCCGCATCTACCTTTCGCATCTCACATCAATACATTCATTCGGTGACATTACATCTGCATCACCCACTCATCACCACATATCACATTTCTTTTGTCACCACATCATCACATCATCACATCATCACATCATCACATCATCACATCATCATTGCGCACCTCTACACCTCAATACACTTTACGAATTTATGGCTTCATTTCTTGATTACGACAATAATGGCACCGTCGTGTCTTTATTTAGGGAGGGAAAATCTGCGAGCTCGGCGAAAATGGCCTGGAGTTTCGTCTCATCTGGAGTTCCGGAGCGCACATCGTTCATGGCACGGCTTTTGGGAGGTGGCGAGCGAGCCCGTCATCTTGGATTTATGGTTCGCGCTGACTTGACTTGGCTTGGCTTGGCTTGGCTGGGCTTGGCTGGGCTGGGCTGGGCTGGGCTGGGCTTGACTATTGCATTTTGGGGGATCTTGTTTGCTGGGACTTTGCACAGTATAGGAGGAGGGCGAAGGACGACGAGGAGGAGGAGGGGGGACGAGCATGTCTTGGGATGGGACGCATGGCTGGTCGTTGGCGTATCATTTTGTACGGGCGTTTCATGGGCACGTCGAGGTTACGGATGGATGCTTGTCGCGCGCGTCATTACTGGGAGAAAACTTTGAGGGGGGGGGGGGAAGGGGGGGACGGGTAGGGATCTGGGGGGCAGGAGTGAGGGGCACGGGAGAGCAGGATGTCGCGCTGCCATGGACCTCTAGTGGTGTGAGGACCCTACAAGCTATACAACAACAAAAGCAAAAATAAATACCTCCCATTATCATTATCATTATCATTCCCGCCTTGTCTTTCTCCATGTGATGTCATCTTGCACTCGCCCGCATCCCCTGCTCCGATTGATCTATGTTTTGTCCATCCATCATGGCATAGATCCTTCCCCCTGTAATCTAGGTCTCGTAGATCAATACCAATGTCTATATATATATATGTATGTATGTGTGTGTGCATGTATGTATGTACATCCAAACCCACACACTCCCCCTCCCTCTCCCAAGATTGCACATAAAGCAATGCCCTTCTCGCTCACCCCAATTCCCTCTCGATATCGTAGATTTCCCTCAATGGCCCCGTCGTATATGTTTAGTTGTTTAGTTGTTTAGTTGGTTGTTGGGAATTCTACCATGTGTGGTGTTTGGTGGTGATGGGTTGGATGGTGGTGGGTGGGTTGGTTAGTATTTGGTATTTAGTATTTGATGTTTGATGTTTGCTGTTTGATATTGCTGGTTGGGATTCTGTTGTCGTTGCTAGAGTGGAATGTAGTGAGTGCTATCTGATTCGATGGGATGGGAATCGTGGGTTGGGATGGAGCGTGACACGTGCGTGATTGATTGATGTGATGTGATGATGTGATGTGATGTGACGTGACGGGATGGGGTGGAGTGGAGTACGACTCTGGATTCTGTATCAGATGTTTGATGTATCATGTGCTATTCATGAGCTACAGGACGGAGGGTGCAAGCGGCGCAGACTCAGTTTCGTATGATTAGATGGCCATGGGAGTTTGGGTGTGGTGTGGTGTTGTGTGAGCAGATTGTTTAGCATGTTATGTTGTGGGTTGAAACTTGAGAGTGGTGGTTGTTGTTTGCTGTTTAGAGTTTACGGGTAATTGTTGTTTGGTTGGATCGATATGCTCGAGTACATGTAGAGGTTTTGAATCATCTTGGTACTTCATGGGGTTTTCTTTTGCTTTTTCGGATGTGCTTGGGAGATAGGGGGATAGGAGGGGATAGGGTAGGGAATATCTAGGCTGGCTGGCTGGCTGGCTGGCTGGCTGGCTGGTTATTGACATTCGGGATTTAGCTGCTTGATGTTTGTTTACATTTGTGTTTGTGGTGATTTGGATGGGTAGATAGATAATAGGTATAGGCAGATTCAGATTGGCTGTATTCTAGTATTGCTTTTTGTAAGTTTATGGACCTGATCTAGATTGGATATATATATATGTATATGTATATGTATATACAGAGTATACTGTGTTTGCATTGGAAATTGAAAGGAAGGATTAGTCTTTCTAACATCACGGTACTGTACCAATGTATTGAACAGATGTAAGTCTTACTATATGTGTACTTGTACTTCCTTTAAGTTTCAATCTTCAATCTTCAATCTTCAATCTTCAATGGGTATATCCCGATGTTTCAGGGATAGAATGAAGGGGGATTTCCAAAACAAACAAACAAAACAAAACAAAACAAAACATACAGCCCGAGTTGATCAGTATCGATTAGATACCTAGGTAGATAATAATAAGTCACCAAACAATCATTCAATGCCAAAATTAGATAATCAAGTATAACATCCTCATCACACACATTCCGTATATACAAAATGCAGTACCACACCACATTTCAACCAAGACTAATCAACCGAGACTAATCCACTCAGACTAATCCACCAAAACTCTACTCCGTAGCACTGGAACATTTTGATATTTTTGGCACAGGAATACCCAGAACAATACTGTAATAATAATAATAATTGGACTTGCAAACCAAACGAACGGCATTCACACCTACGAAACCCTCAAAGCAGCATCAACCCCACCAACCAAAAGCGGGAAAAGACCGTCCGACTAACCCCTAGAACTCTAGTCGATTTCTAGATCTCCAATCGCGAGCCACAGACACTTTAATGAAATGTACTCCACCGATCATTGGACAGAAAGACGGGTCTGGGAAGACAGGCCAGGGTTTAAGCGCCGCCAGATCGGACTTCTGTATTGAAAAAGCACCAAGAGACCAGGATGGGCATGAACGGACTGGGATTCCCGCTGGTGGAGAGACGTGCCAGGCTCGGGCAGGGAACGCATAATTTGGCGTCGCATGCATTTACGGTGGGAGCGAAATGATTGGTTCTCAGGGAACGTGGGAGATCTTCTTAAGCGCCCACGAGTGTCTAATGATATTTTGGTGGGTTTTGGCGGGGGAGTTGGAGATTGGGTTTGGCGGGGGATGCTGATTGGGTGAGGATGGGGATGGGGGATGGGTTGGAAGTTGGGAGTATGGAGGGCGTCTTTTGGAGTCTGGATGGGGGGGGGCTTTGGGGAGGGTTACGACTTGTGAGGATTTCATATGTACTGTACGGTGTGAGATACGGTGTGAGATTGAGATAGATGATTATGTATATAAATATCTTCCGCGGGGATGTTGTTCGATGGATAACTGACTAATGTGTTTTTTGTTCCTTGCGTGGCGTTTGTGAAAAGATTGAGATGTGTTCTTGTAGAATCGGATTAGTCGTTAGTTAGACATGCTAAGTAAGTCATCTGAGTCTAGTCACTGAGGCGCGGAATATCGAAAGGGGAAGAAGTAACATGGCTAATATTGTACTGTTGGATCACGAATCGATGCAAGATGCGGAAGCATATGACCGTCGAAAAAGAGCCTCAAACATATGGTATATAGGAGGCTTATACTCGAGTATAGGAGGTGCATTTGCTTACATCTCTTAGGTGGGAAGGAAAACAATATTCTACTTCTGTTCGTTAGATTATTCCTCACCCCCGGCCGTCAGCAGAATGAGAATGTGAAGCTCCAAACCCTTAATTGAAGTACCGTGTGAATATATACAAATCCAAATCTAAATCCAAATCTAAATCCAAATCTATAAATATATATTTCCTATTACAACTGCTGTACAAACGAAATGAAAATAGTTTCATGCATGCGCACACTACAGTATCTACTCCGTAATTCCAAGCTAAGGATGATCCAAACGTGGGGATAGGGAGACTAAACTGTCATTAAAAAGGAAGGTCACTCTATTCAAACCAGGATAATGCAGTCTCCCACGTTCTTAGCCTTTTCCTCAAACATCTGACTCAAGTTTCACTGACACTGACCGGATCCTCGAAAGATTAGGTATTGACCTCACCTGGGCATCATCATTATCATCCCTCTAGTCTAGTAGCAGTGGCTCCACAATTCTCGGTCGCACTGTTAACCGTACGTACTACAATACCACTGCCGAGATTTAACTCATCACATCACAATTAAACAAAACACCCGCCCGGCCGCTCCGACACCCAAATATATGTATAGATACATAGATATTACGAAATCAGTAGAAACTTACGACGTTGTTCCTAGCTCAACGTTTGCTCGGGCTAAAATCCCAGACTTCACATCGGAAAGCAGCCTCAGGATACGCAATGATCTAGGGATCGATGGATCCTGAACGGAAAAGAGAGGAATATCCGATAGCTACCTGCCAACATATCCGGTAGTTGGTCCCCGTTCTCCCACTGCAAATGGATCTGATTTCGATTTCTATCGGTGTCGTGTCTGGTTTCGTATTCGGTCACGGTGGAAAGGGTTCGAGAGTCCGGAAATGCGTGTTGGCACCGTGGCCGCCCATGATGCGGCCACTTCTTGATTTCACTGCATATGTCATTCCTTTCACGGCAGCAAGGAAGAAACTTTTTTTGATCAATACGAGAAATTGACCCCGAGCACATGGTCTAGTCATCCAAAAGGACGCTCGCTCGGCTCAAGACATAGCCTGTTGAGCCAAACGTACGCGGGTTCCTCAGCCGGAAAGTTTCTCCTCGATACTTCAGCTCGAAAAAGCACTGCGACTTTTTTGCCCAAGCCAACCCGGTCATCCAATTTTGCAGGGCATTCAAACCCCCACCCTAAAAAGCGTGGACTTCTGTGGGGGTACGCAGTAGTTTTCCTTTTATCATTACGAGCCTAGTAATTCACCCTTGGGGGAAGATCAGTGCTCGTGCGCGGCGGCTCAACAGGTTAGCAAATTCGAGGTGTCACGGCCGCGAGAATCCACTTCTAGCCTCACATACGGCTCATTTGCCGGACTGAAGATGAAGAACTCTATGGCACTCCAGCCTTGCGTGGAAGCCTTCCGTCAATATCCGGGTGACGTTTGGGTTCGAAGGATTCGAAGCTTCCGTGTGAAATGGACGCGCAACGCTAGATTGCGAGCCAAGAACTCTCTAGAGTCTGTGATATTGTGGAGTATCTCCCTCGGAATTTCTTTCCGGAGGATCTGGCGTGTCGGTTTTGACTTTGGCCATATGAGATGTGGACTCGTGTAGTAGGCCGCAGATGTGAAACCGTTGGAGGCAAAATATCCTGAGGCATTAGTGTAATTCTGAGTTTGTTTTTCTTGGACGGGAGGAAGCGGGTGTGTTTTCGTGTAGTGAGCATGGATTTTGACAGCCCCAAGATTGCTGTCTATGGATATCTGCTTGCTATGGAACCTTAATCTGACCACGCAGACTCGCGCATGTCTTCCAGCTGAAATTCTAGAACCAAGGTGCTACAAGTGTAGCCTACGAGATTTCGCTGGGCAAAGCAGCACCAGAACTTTGGTCAAACTGGGAAAAATGTCTCAAAATTCGATACCCAGTGACCTAGTGTTTAGCAGACTTGTGGAAATGTGAGCTTAGCTATGAACCCTTGTGAAGGAAAGTTGAGTTGGCAATAATGAATTGCAAAGGTCACCTCGTGCATCACTCATCACAAGTGTTCTGATGCCGAGGAAGAAAGATGGAATGCATGCTACCTTTGCGACAGATAGATCGTGAATCAACATCGATACTCCTGCTCAATGAATGGTATCCAATCCATCAACCCCAAGACCCAGCAAAAGGAACTTGCACTCACGATCCCACTAGGGAAATCTTGAATCCCTCTTAGCTGAAGGACAAACATCTATGACTGCAAATCTGTACAACAAAGTCACGATACCTGCTCCTCCCCTTTGATATATTATTACAGTTTTGCATTTTCTCAGCATAACAATCTGATTCTTCCAAGGTACTTGTCGGGATCTTCTCATTCCTGACAGTATAGACGTGCATGCATATGTGCACGAGTATCCATGGATATATTATATCATATCATACCCGGTGAATCCCCTCCTCGCTCCTCGTATATCTCTAGATAAGCAGCAAGTATCCAAATGCAAGCGCCAACACGCCTTGATGATGCAGCTAGAACAAATCATTTTCGAAAATCCCATCTGCCTTTATACGTAACGATTGTTAGAGTATCGATGCGGACAGTGATTTCGCTGTGTATTATCCTACATATATAGTTATGGTTCATGGGGCCATAAGCGCGTCACGCTCGTGAGCTTTGGTCATATCTGTTATTCGATGGGGGCATGAGATAAACCTGGGAAACGAGGCTGTCAAGTCTTCAAAGACGCTCGCATTCTCATCTTGGGATAGTGAGCTTTCTTTCGGGGGTCTTTGTAGCGAGGAGGAAGAGTGCAGTGAATTCGCTTATATTCTTTATCACGCACAGATGGCAAGAGCGTGTGCAATGGGACGATAGTATTGTATGGTTTTATGATCTGTACATTCTCTGTAAAATATCCAGACTCCTGTCACCCATTCCCACCTGGTATCATTTGCTATTCTCAACCCGCCACCCTCCATGTAACCCACCGGCACCACTCTCCATCCCACAGAAGAAGAACCTCAATTGCATCCTCTCAACCACTTCCATTTCCACTCGCACATACATCCCCTCAAACCAACCCCCAACCTCGCGTCTCCTACTCCCTCCAAGCCGTCTCAACTCCAGTCGTAATCCTATGCGCCCTCATAGTCAGCGGATCCACAATGGTGTGAGCGCCCAAGGCCCCCCTCACAGCCCTCGTATACGCCCTAAAGAGATCAGCGGCAAAATCCGCCGACTCCTCGACCAAGCCCTCGAGATGAAACAAGGCGCGCCCATAACACGTGCTCGATCTCGTCACCGAGTACGCATACGGCACCACGCACGCCGCGACCGCCACGCGCCGCACCTCGTGCCCGCGGGGCAAATCCATCGCGCGCTCCATGTGGACGCGCGTGGGAAATTGGCCGCGCTCCGCGCACCGTTTCACGAGGCCGCTGAAGCGGGAGATGATGGGGCCGAGGCCGGTGATGTGCAGCTGGTGGCAGGTGGCGAAGAAGAGGAGGTAGAGGGTGAGCTTTTCGTGGGGGGAGCTGATGGGGCTTGGGAAGGTGAAGGTGTGGGTGTAGAGGAATTGGACGAGGAGTTGGAATGTGGCGAGGGGGGTTTCTGGAAGGTGCATCTCGTGGGGCGTGGTGGCTTCTTTGCGGGTACCGTTGATGGCGCTATCGAAGAAGGTTGAGTGGGTGCAGAGAAGGTCTTTGGATATGTCGAAGCCTTGTTGTCTCGAGCCGTCACTGGTGCCAATAAAGATCTTGACCGTGGGGCCACTGAACAGGTCGAGCTTTCTGAGAACCATAGTTTAGCTTTGATGGATAGGTCTTGTGGGAATCGCGTACGGTGGTGCATGTGTATTCGCAGTACTTACTTCAAGAATTGATCTGCCGGAATATCACCGGGGGCTGGCTCGTCTTGATTTGCCTGCATCGTGTTGCATCCTTCCCATTGCTGACGTCCAATTTCGTCACCGGATTCGTCATTCGAGGTTTGATAGTCCTCATCCTCCTCGAAAGCGAAGAGCTCTTCGTCCATGATAGATCTATGACGTGATATGAAGAACTTATTGGAGAAACTTCGATCTGTTTGTGGATGGAAATGGTTGAGGAAAGAAAATTGAGTTGGTTCCGTGGAAGTTATTGGGAAAAGTTCTGAGGTCGGTAGCCAACAAGGTGTATTGCTATTGTTGTCGCGGGACGGAAGGTCTATGAGGTGGGGGAAGTAGTGGGATGGCAAGCGAGAAAGTTCCTCAACGACCATCTCTTGCGCTATCAAGATGCGACACATTTGAATAGCCAACGAGGCTCTTTGCATCTTCATTTTGTTGTTGTGAGAGGGTTCAACTGCTAATGCAGTACACGACGATCTACCTTAGTATGCCATTCTCCTCCATAGTTCCATTGCAAATCAATCATCTGGAGGTACACTTATTAAGTGACTTCTCACGCCCAAATCTTAGCTTGAGAAAGAAAACAGAATTCCTACTTCTGACATGTCATCTCAATTCACTGTCTGTCTTTTAGTAATTGGGTTTCTTTCCATCAAGCAGGCTGCAAGATTCTGAGAAGTTTCCTGGCGTACGTTTGTTTGCTACTTCCTCGCATACGTGCATGAGATCTGGCGCAAACACATCCCGCGCTTCGAATTCTTTGTCAAGAGTGAATAGACGGACTTGTTTCTGGGTGGGATTGACTGATTTGAGACAGGCCAGTATACATGATCTGACAAGAAGGGTGAGAAGTTCATGTTGAGTTGGGAGATTGACCGCTTTACAGATATGCTCTGATTGAAGATTACGGGAATCGTCTGTAAGTAACTGTTTGATAGTTCTGAGAACTTCTCCAAGATATCAAAGCCAAATTCCTCTTCTAGCTCGTAAAATTCGAGAAGCATGGCCGGTGAAGAGTTGAGGGGTCAGCATTGTTACGTGTGGTTTGGATAATTCACGCGATTTGATTTTTTTCATCTTGTGTGAACACTTCATTGTATGTGAGTTCTCCGAAAGAGGTGAGCACTTCAAATGCTTTCGAGCATTGGGAGACTCATGGAGTCTTGCTGCTCTCTGTGGCCCAATTCTGCTATCATCTTTAGGCAGACGAAAGTACCAGAATAGAGGAACTGCATCACGAAGTAGGATGCTAGGCTTGAATGTTACAATTTGATTACTTCCCGTGAAAAGATAACAATCTTCGCGATTTCTATGGCGGTTTCAAAGTACGGTGCGGCCTGGATGAGTAAATCTCTAGGTACAGGCAGCTTTTGGGCATCAATGAAGAAGCGCAGTAATGAGAACTTCTGGGCCGCGGAAGATGTAGAGTTTATTTGTGAACTCATTTGTGGGTACTTGAGCAATGATATCATAAGCAGCTGTCTTGGAACGTTTTGAAGGCTGTAGGTAGGCTAAATTAGATGCTAGAGAGTATGAGCTTTTGAAAGGTTGAGCTTGTCTGGGGCATGAACATACTTTCTAAATTCATAGAAGAAGTACCAGTACGTGGGCCTATCAAGATATTGAATAGAGGCTCGCTTGTTTTAACAGAGCTCGTTATGAGAAGGCTAAAGACTTCTGAACTGGATGTCTTCGCAGTATTCTCTACTTGAGTCAATTTGCCAGTGATGCTTTGGAATGCGAGAATAATCTGAATGCTTTTGATGGTAGGATTTCGGTGAAGTGTTTTGGTATATACCAATTTAAGAACACTTTCAGATGCCTATGGTGTTTCTCCATAGAGCTCAATGGACCTAATCCTGCATATCTTTGAATACCCGTTGTGAGCACGGTGGAAGATACTGAATAACGATACTGCAGAGCTTGAAGGGATCGAAGAACGTATCAATTCATGCGATGGCACTACGCCGATAATGGCATTTGGAGCTTTCTAGAAGCTAGTTTCACTAAAGATATTAGCCTTTTATCACTAAAAGTACACCACTAGACCCATTTCTCTCATGAGTGTCCTGATGCTAACATAAATTTGGGAACTTTTATGTCTTCTCTGAAGATATGAGCTTCAGCCTATGAAACGAAGCAAAAATATTGAAGAACAGATCGTTTCAACAAACTTATGGGCTAGGTGGTAATTTTTCTGGTCCTAGGGATCGGGAAGATCTTGGGTAGTCGAAACAGCGATGGCGAAGTGTCACGATACGTTGCTGCCGGCGGTGACAAATTTGGATTTTCTATGTAGAAAAGAGCTAGCTCACATCCGGATATGCTTATCCACCAGCAAGAACACTGTTACAAGGTTGTATATACATACTTCCATAATCATCCTATGGACTTGAGTATCAGAGCCACTGCACTAAGGAGAAGACAATCTAAGGATCAAAACGCTATTTCACTGCTGCTTCTGCAATTAAGAGCCAATGAAACCTTTTGCTGGATACATTGAATGCAGCTATGGATACAATCCTATAATCCCTCGATAGTCTTAATCCTAGATGAAGAATTGAAAGGAGCCTGACTGCAGAGCCATCTATTGAAAAAGCGATGATGGATCAAATACCACTGGAGCGCTTCTGAAAAAGATATGAGTATTATAAAGAAGACTATAGCTTTCTTCGGTGGAGCCAATTACTATTCCATAAATTCCAGTAGCCCGTTGCTCATTTTGTGTCTATCGCGCTTTCTATGGGATGATTACACCAGAAAGCTCACACTCTCTGATCATGAAGTCTTCTGGACCGCGGCTACTCGATTGTGACCCAGATTTGTTACTCGGAACATGTAACATTACTTATGTGATCTCATGTACATTATATATAGCACAAGCCGGAGCAAGCTGTAAACCCATAGACTCTCTATGCGGTGGGATGGGAGGAATGCAAATTAATAGACCAGCCGATGCTACTACATCATCGACAGCGCGTAAGTAAACACTAGTCTAACATCAACGCGCAATAAGATATCCGAGATCTAGAATTTCCACTCACCACCTATTCTTGCGGAATATGGTTCATTTATCCAGCATATCAATGGCAAAGATAACCTTCAAGCTCTTACGTGGAACAAAGTCTCTTTTGTCAAAGGACAGCAGCGCCCTCCATCCCAGCCAGCGTGAAAGAAAATCTACTCGTTGATTCAGTCACCATATTAAGAATTTCTGTTCTCGATCTCTCATAGTTATCGAACAAGTTATCAAATATAACGTCGAGAGGTCAACTAGAATCTTGCAGGAAGCGTAGAAAGCAATAACATGCATGAAAGAAACCCTTACGAAGCACTAGAATCACGAGCCGCAGGGCGTTGAAGACGGCAGCTAGCGTATCGTGGTTAATAAAATATTTGACATTTTGTCAACCCCAGTCCAATGGATTCCAAGAATGAGATGTCACCAAACATCCGCTCACAGTTCAAGTACCAATACCAAAGTCTCATGTAAAACCAACGTGTATTAAACTGAACTCAATTTATCATGATGGATGGATGGACCTTCACACCTATGCCCAAACCGTCATCAACCGCATTAAAAAACACATGAAAGAATCCCTCGTTCAACCAAAGAACTCCATCTTTCTTTACCCAAAAACTACAAATCTCACTTGGTACCTCGCTTAGACGTCATCGGCTCCGATTGCTTAACCTTCAACTCCTTCACTGTCTCGAACTTCATATCTGTCAACGGACACAACAGCAATACCGTGGAAAGTTCATCCTTTGGCTTCTTCAGCGAAATAGTCTTCAGAGACGAACCGACCAACCTCAGGACTTCTAGTTCAAGACCCTCAACCATCTTGAACAAATCATTGAAAGTTATCGCCGTTGTCTTATCAGGACAAAGCAAGTGGTTGGCATACGATTCGACGAAGAAGCTTGCTAAGAGCTCTCGGACGGATTGTCTGACAGGATTTGTAAAAGCAACTTTAAGTGTTTCTTTGAAGACTGGATTGCAAGTAGTTATATCATCTTCTTTTCCATCATCATGTTTCTCCTGGGCCACGATAAGTGCAGCCCTAAGTTTCTGTTCCACAAGCTTGAATGAACCAGAAAGCTTTAGCGCTTCTGCAATTCTGAAGAATTGAACGTAAGATTGAACTTCCTCAAAAGGTTTAGATGGGTCAACATCGGGGATAACGTTGCCAATATACATCCACTGAAGTGCCATGTCGAATGTGCTGGCGTCCCATTCATTGAGCTCCATCATACCAAGTGTACGTGTAACCTGCGAATGACCATCTTTCTCATTGATATGAACGAGTGCCTCATCACTTTCACTTCTGGATGATAATAATTCGATTTTTCGCTCGCAAATTCTCGAATAATAGGATATAAGAGCTCTGGGTACAAGTCGAGTAGTCTTGCTAGTTTCATTTTCTAAAGGAGCGAGAGAAACAATAATCCCATCCCCCTTAAAGAGGCCAATTTTACTATAGATATTGTTAGACGATGCTAAAACATAGGGAGCATATTACTTACCCATAAAACGTCCCGGCTGGGACTTCAAAAGAGCGCCATATTAGCGCTACCTGTTGATGTTTTATCACTCATAACAATGATGTTCGAGAGTATTTTCGTGTTGAAACCTGCAAAAAGGAAGTGGCGATCGTAGAAGCTATTATGAGATGTAGATCTTGGAAGCTTGCATCAAGATTCAGGAACGAAGGAAGAAAATAATAACTTATGGCAGTCCTTGATTACCAATCCCGAGAAAGATAGAATGTTGTTTGTCATTTGATACTTAAATTCAAGTAATAGTATGACTGTTGGGGTGAAGCCAAAACTATGTGACGAGACTATGCAGGAATCAAAATCTGTAGAAAGAGGAATCACCACATCCGGGATCAATAAGGAGCTCTTCCCATTCACCTCCTCATTATACCTTGGTATAGGTTGCACCAGGTCGCAGATTTCGATTATACGCATAGAAAAGTTGTGGCACCAATATTGTCAGTCAAACATCATTGAGGTATCACCAGGAACGAGTTCAGCTGCGAAGTCCAAAGGAGTTTTGATTTAGGGGAGTTTCCATTCCAGAACCCGTGGTAGATGGAGACCCATACAGAATCTTAGAAGCATTCGTGTTCGTGATTCGTAACATTCTATTGCTCCCTGCTTGGGTTGGGTATCCTGAATAAAATGACTAGGCTAGCGAGTGCTCGATCAGCTTCTTGTAGCCTCTTACAGCTTCCTCAAGGTCAGAGATCTTGAGATGCTCGTGATCCGAATGGGCGACTAAGATATCTCCAGGCCCATATAAATATCTCTTGTGGTCTCCCTCCAAATTTGGAACGTCAGTACCATAGTTGACTGTGATGGTATCAAAACCTTCCACATCACTATCACAATGAACTGGCCCATATCCTTGGGTAAAGTTAACTTCCAAATCCTGCCCCGTCTTCTCTACAACATCCAAAACCAATTTCTGTATTTCCTCTGGCGTTCCAGCTGCGATTCTGATGGCAATTTTTGCCATTGCATCTTCGGCAATAACGTTTGCGGCAACCCCTCCATCAACTCTCCCAATATTCAGTGTAGTATTCCCATACTTCTCACTCCACGGCAGTTCCATTCTTCCCAGCTCATAAAGCGCAGGTATCAGCATCGAATTGGCATTTCTCCCCAAAGAAGGATATCCCGAATGTCCAGCTTTCCCCTTCGCAGTAAGATGAACGCTTGTAATCCCCTTATGCCCAGCCGCCAATTTCAGTTCCGTAGGTTCTCCAAAAATGACCGTTTCCCATGACAGACCCAGCTCATTAGCTTGCTTCATGCCAACCCCTAATGTTTCCTCACCTACCACAAATAGCAACGCAACATCTCCTTCACGAATTTTACCAGCCAAAATGAGGTCTTGATACGCAGTAATCTGAGCAGCAACACTCCCCTTTGCATCTACACTTCCCCTTCCCCATATTTCATCGCCCCTCCGCTCATAGGGCCAGAATGGCGGTACAGTATCGATATGCGAGGTTACCAATGTCCTCGTTTTTCTCTTATCTCCAATATATGCTAGCACATTTTGGCGCCTCTGCCCTGAAACCGATGATTCGATAAAATCAACATCCTGTATCTCCACTGTAAGATTTTGCTTTTTAAGATAAGAAATTAGAAATGCGCCGGCATCATGTTCGTTCCCTGAAATGGATCCGATTTCGACGAGGGATTTGTGCAATTCGAGTAGAGATAACGAACCCGAGGTTGTTTCATCGATGATAGCGGTCTGCGAATCAAATGAATGAACTGCATTGACCAGGAAAAGGAGAGGAGAAAGCGTGATGAGCCTCATTTTGTGTATTAATTTGTTCGAATTGGGTTGAGAAAGCTATGCAGGCGTTGAGAGCTCAAATCTTCTACAAATGACGTTTGGCGATCAGACGCTCAGGCGATTTACCGATATAAAGCCGAGGAATGAAGCTTCAGGGGTTCTGCTAAGATAATTCGAAGATAAGCTTGAGCATAGTTACACGTCAATAGTGAGCACAATTTTCCCAGACCAATATTCTTGACTTGGTGCGGCTTGTTAGATAAGAACTCATGTGGTATCATTGGAACACTACTACAAAAACACCTGGCCATCGATCCCTACGCCGTAATCATCCGGTAATCTTAACTCCCTCGAAAGCATCTATTAGGCTTTTTGGTGGACCTTCATTCATTGCCATCTTTTCTCCAAATTCGGGGCTATCTTCCCTTACTTTGAATCTGTATCCATGAACCCAATATGTCCTAGAAGGAACTAATGCAGCCTTTCTTAGCCTCTCTATGTTCTTTTTGGCATGCAGACTGATACACAGTGCAGAGTCGAGTTCTTTAATCCCGGATTCTTTCAGCACTGCTAGAGCAGCAAGACCTAGATACGAATGATAAATATCTGGTGGATCTCCTGGCGTTTTCCCGAAACCACCAATCATATGCTGTGTTTTTTCAAGTAGAAACCGTCGAGATCCATCTTTGTTGATAACATCGGGGACACCGAGCATATTTAAAGAAGCTCCAACCCAAAAACAGTAACAAGTATCAACCCGCTTATTGCACCGCCCATTGAAACCGACAAATTTAGAGTCAAGATTGGGCACAAAATGATGATCCTCCTCCGCTTCCTCCTGGCCGTTTTCATCCTCCGCTTCCTCGTGATATGATGTCTGCCGCAATGCTAGCCATCTGATAGTTTCTGGTAGATTCGTCAGACCAGCCAAACTGGGGTCTGAATTTGGTGATTCGGTGGGTTGTGAAGAGGGGAGCTTCGGTAGGCGGTCGAGAAGAGATAAGGACGCAATGGCACAATATGTATACCCAGCATGTGCTTCATGTTGAGCACTCTCTGATATCCCCCCATCATATGTCTGCCCAGCTCTTAAATGTCCGACCAACTTCTCCACGTCAATATCATTATCTCCCCTCTCCTCATGCGCGTCCCCAGTCAGCATCCATCGAATCGCTGTAGCCACATAGCAGTACCTCATATCTCTCCCCCCTTGTATTTTACCATCTTCCGTAACGAATTCCCCAAAACTTCCATCTTCCCTCTGCAGCCTTCTTAACCATTGCAAACACTCTATCCTTTTCACGTCTGCCAATCCATCCACGAATGCCAAGCTTAATATCGCAAAAAAGGTCGCAGGTAAATTTGCAGGATCAACATCCCTTCTCCCATTCCCTACATCGGCATAATAGATGTCAGGGAACCTATGATTGGTAGAACCGCAGAACCCTCCAAGCGGATGCTGGCACTTCAGAATCCAAGCTCGTATAGATCGGCGTTGCGAATCCGGAAATGTAGATGCACCAACATTAAGTAAGTCGAGAGCAGAAAGTATGAAGAAGCCAAGAGTCATACGCGAAGAATCGGTGCTGGTGTAGGCGGTGGGTAATAAAGAATGCAAACATCTTTGCCAATACTTGATATGCTTAGCTACCTCCAGCTTAGCTTCAACCATTTTGGATATCTTGTTTGATCATTGATGATGGATGGTATGGTAAAGCAATAACAAGTTGTTCAAGGTTTCTTCTCATCTTATATTTTGAGTGGTCAAAGCTCCAAGCATGCATCCACCGATCTTGGCTTCGGGAAATTTTTAAGTTGATCCATGATCCTGATGAAAGATTACCATCATCGCTACTGGACTGGACAGTACAGAGTACTGTCTATAATAACGATAAACCACCCGTTGGAATGATTTGAAGAACTAATTAATGCTTGTTGCTTGTTGCTTGTTGCTTGTCGCTTGTCGCTTGTCGCTTGTTGCTTGAAGTAATTGATCAATGAAGTGAAGAATGAAGTACTACCTCGGTACCTAGTTAATGCTTTCTAATACCATGATCAGTGAGTGGTTCTTGGAGGACTAGGTGATGATCGGAGAGAGTTGTTATGAATATAATTACTAGGTAGGTTGATTCTACTTACCTACACCCAGGAAGATCCATCAAGGTAGAACAATATAACGATTATATACCTACCTACTAGGTATGTGGATGAGGGAGGATATTACTAGTGAAAAAGTAACCAAAATAACACAAAATAGTTTATACAAGAAGAGAGAGAGAGAGAGCGTTTGGAATTCCCTTCTTATACCTACCTGATGGCTGCAAGTTCTCGACTCCTTGCTTTCCTGATATTGGAACCTTCGCTAGTTGAATCCTACCCATTTGCTTTGCGAGGAATGTCGCTTATTTACCTAGCTAGGTATTCAGATTACAAGTAGACACCTGGGCATCTGAATAAGGGTTGTTAAAACGATCGATTGATCATTGTGAAATCAACGTGAAGTTCAAAATATCATTTCAATGCTATTATTCGACGGAGACAAACAAAACTTATGAATGTTTAACTTCATGTAGAACAACGAGATTCTTCGAGATTCTTCGAAATGATCAAATAATAAGTGATTATCGACCACCTCTTGTTGGCTGATGGAGAAGATGGTAAGTAGGTCAAAACATTATACCTCTAATTTCTCATTTTTTCGTTTTTTTTAACCTCTCGAATGTCTCTTCCATTGCCGGTTCAGTTCGGAGATAATCAGGTTCCTCAATTGATATTTCAATCCCCAACTTGTTGAGTCATCACCAATTCAATCTTCTTCGTAGGAATCAGACGGTACCAATCAACATAGGATCTATGGGACCCCAATCTGGAATATGTCATCACCCCGGGGCTCGGAAAAACCATAACGCCTATACCAAATAAGCTTTCCAGGGGCAGCACGTAGCTTGCAGTCTAATAATAAACCCGATCTTTTGACCAAAAAAAGTCCAGCTCACCAAAACACCACCTTTTCCTCCAAACTCACTTCCCCCTTCAAACAAATACCTCAAACCCCAAAAGTTCTTCAACATGGGTTTAATATCAGGAGCCACGATAATAACCTCTCTCTCCCTCTTCCACATCACCCTTGCGTTTTTCTTCCTGACGAATCCCGTCACCATTGCTGAGCAGTCGCTGGTCTTCATCATGGGTGAATCGATGGGAATGGTGAGATGCCTCCTTTCCGAACACCTGCGAAACTCGATGGACAAAACATGCGAAGCATACATAGACTAATAACTCAAATGATAGCCCTACGAGCGTTCTTTCGACCACCAATCCGCACCCATAGCATTCCTGGGGATAGTATTCCTCTTCATGGGCATCACCGACTTGGTCTCGGTCTCCATGCCCGAAGAAGTCTCCCAATATCACTGGGGAACCCAAGGTTTGCGCACCCCCCTCTCCCCTCGCCTTTCCCATCCAGAACCCAAAGCGCAAAATCCAAGCTAACCTTCCCAAGCCCCTATCCGCTTTTCGCTCTCCGCCGCCCTCGCTCTCTACTCCTGGCTCTTCTCTTCCACCTCCCCGATGCTTAGTTCCCGTGCCTCCTACCGCGCTGGAGGCTGGGGCGAGGGTCTCAAGAATCGCATCGTTTTCACGTGGGCATTTATCGAGATGATGGCTTGGTTTTGGGTTTTCGTTACGTTGAGGGAGGAGAGACAGCAGATTGCGATCAAACATGCGAAGAGGAAGGCTGCCGAGGAGGATATGATGTAAGGGGCTTGATGCGCCGTGGGGAGGGATTTCTATGTTTATATGGTGATATAAGATAATATAACGTGAATATGAGCATCTATTTGCGGGAAATACTTTCAAGAAGCCAGTAACTTTTATATGTGAAGGGATTTTGTAAGATGATGAGTAGCTATAGTGCATCTCTCATATCTGACCTTACATATGTGGCTGCATATACATAACCCAGATATCTATCTTCACCACAGCCAAATTTTATGTATACTTCCTCATGACTCCCCCCCCATCTAGACCTTCAACAAGCCCAATCCAGTGACCGACTCCCTCCACCCTTCCACCACAAACCCAGCCCACTCTTCCACGAAATTCTCCCCTACCAAATTTCTCAACTGTTCGCCCGGCCCTCTCGCTTCCATACTCTCCAATACCCGATCGATCCATCCACTTTCATCCAACCCATCCTTAATCACCTTGGACTTCTCAACCACCGCCTCCAGAATCTGTGTTGCGCTCTCCACCAAACCCTTGCTCTGCTCTACCTGAGATTTATGAGCCTTGACATCTTTCCGCGCGAGGAATTTCGTTGCTTGGATGATGGTAGATGCAAGATCAGAGGAGGTATACAGTGTATGGAGGGTATTCCACAGAGCCGGCGTTGTATCGTGAGCTTCTTTGATCAAGGAGAGATGTTCTTGTAGTGCTGCTTTTAAGGACTCATTGGAGGTTTCGAGGGAGCTTGGGAAATCTGCGGTGGATGAAGAGGTGGGATCGCTAGCTTTGTAGATGATGGTCGCGAGGTTGATGTATGCTGTTAGTACTGAGGTTTCGGAGCGTGTCAAGAAAGCTCCTTCTGGGCTGGCCTTTATCAAATCGACTTGTTTTTGGAGTTCGGTTGATATGCGAAGGAGAGTTTCTCGGAAAGAGGTGAGGTGGAGCGGTTGTGTGGAATCGAAAGTTATCAATGTGATTAGTTTCTCGGCGAGCAAGTTTCCACGACTTCGGTTGCTCTGTATAAAATTAGTGGACTGAAGGTGTAGCTTTGACGTGGAGACTTACAGATGGGCCAGGTGCAAATCGGGTCAGCTTCTCAAGTCCTAGTCCTAATGTTGACTCGTAATCTGGAAATGAAGTATAGTCATTAGAATCCGAGAATTTTTCTAGCATCTCTGGATTTTTGGCTGGTTATATGTTAGATTAATGTCGAGTGTATACGGTGAAAGTGGAAAGCTTACGAAGGATTTCAAACACGTCAGATGGCGCATTCTGCTTTAAGAATCGCGAGATCTTTGTGGTTTCAACGGCTGAAGATACTGCGGATATTGTGTGGGAAATGATGTCAGAAAATTCCTGGAACTGGAATATCGTGTTGTAACTTCCATGCTCAAACGCTTTCCAGGTGTTATTGGCAACTTGGTAACGGCAACTTCTGTACATCTTTCTCTGGTTCTTGAGATGATCCACTGGACTGAGATTCTCAGACGAGCCGTCAGGGGCAGAAAGGAATGCATGGGGATGCAGTGATGAAATTCTATCAAGTAGACTGTATCCCAAAGTATCGAGCTGTATCTGCTTTCAAACTTAGGTGCAGGTATGCTTTCATCGCTTGTTGACCGCAGCCGAGGGAAGAGTATAGTCTGACCAGCAAGAGGGAAAAGTCGGAGTTTGATTTAGATCGTGACCAGCCATATTCAAGGAAGACTGCTGCTTGAAGAGCATACGCAACCTGCTTGCTCTTTAGAGATCCATCAGTATCATTGGAGCCTGAAGTAGAGAGTTTCATTAAGCACATGGCTGCTAATGTGCAGAAATCATCGGCAGGATGTCTATCAGTTGGGAGAAGGGACTTGGAGATTTTGCCATTGTCATCAATTGCAGATGTGTAAGCCGCAATAGAATCTTTGGAGACTTTCTCGAGGCAAACACCACAGTATACTTCGCAACTACTAGAGCAGTATGTGCAGGTAAACAATAGCTCGCCAGCTTTGCGTAGTGGACTTGACCGACGTTCATGTTCAGCGATACTGCTGATGATAAGATAGGTCAATTTGTGAAGATTAACGCATCTTGTTATATCATTTGCATTCTCAAACTATACCGAGAGTCAGGAGAGGAAGAGCCAGGGGAAGGGTTAGGTTGTGGCTTACTTCGTTTTTAGAAATTGACAAGGTCTTGAGTTCAGCTTCTAAATCATTTGTCTTTCCTGCCTTACCAAACTGAAGTCCACTTCTAAGAATCTCGAGCAATTTACTCCGTTCATCGGTTTGCAATAGCTCCACGTAAGGTCTAAGATCGCTGTAGGCTGTAGTAGCATCGCCAAACCCCTGCAAGTATTTGATTATCGCAGTTACTCGAGGGTATTTTTCCAGATCTGATTCTGAAGGATCGGTAGCAAATGGAGTAGAAGAGTTCTTAAAGGTAAACTCGAGCCAGGCTAAAGATGCATTTCGTTTCCAAGTTTTGTCAATCCCAGAAGCGGGGTTCAGATGAGCTGCAACTTCAGTTGAGACACTATCAAGGGTTCTGATTTTGTAAGCACTTGTCCCACTTGTTGAAATCACAGTACTTACGAGGAGGTTTGCAAAGCAAGAGCAGAACGTAGATACGCTTGCCATACGGCCCAGTCAGCCATTCTGGCCTCGACTATCTCGCCGCGTTCATCCTTCGTACGCGCTCGTTTGAGTAGATCCCCAGTTGTCTCGAAAAGTTGCTGCCAGTGCTCAGATGCTTCCATGAGCTGTAATTTGTTTCTCCATAATTCCCAATCCCCTTTAGCAACTATTGACTCTGGGCCAAGAGAAGGCTCGTTTTAGGTATTTTAACTGATCTTCTAATTTTCCATGTGCAGCAGTAATTCGCTGTAGAAGTAACAGCTCCTGTGGTGTATGTATGGCGCGAGTAGGGAGAGATTTTGACTTCTGGAATCATTGATATGGTTAAAATCAGAAAAGATTGGTGAGAGGTAATAACATACATCTGCTTGTATAGTAGCAGTGGCAAGTTTACTAATCTGCCCAAAAGCTAAACGTCCCCATAACGTTCTTTTTTCGATAGGTAGATCGCCCGACATCTGACAACAAGTAAGCAACGGTGCTTTAGAGTCTGTTTCTCAGCTACGATTACTCACAGATCTTATGAACAAGGAAGATATATTCCAGAAAACGTATTGGTGTTTATTTGGGAATGTCTTCTCAAGACTACTGGCAATCTAGAGGGCATTTATTAGCATTATCCTAGCAAAGAAAGTGATAGCTTGAAATACCTGTTGTGCATGCTCCCAATCACGCTCCGACAAACAGGCCTTGAATGACTTCAATCCGGAATCTTCCTGCTTGGGATATGCTTTGACACTCTGCCATCGTAACTCTCCAATTGTCCTTGCCCAAATTGATCCAGCTTCTGGAATGGCATTTACCAAAGCATCGTCATACAGATCAATGTCTTCCTGATCCGTGATAATGGCTTTCTTAGCGACCAAGTCCTCGAGATGGGCGAGTACAGCATCCCTTTCCGATTGAACAGATGATCGTGATCTAATATAAATTTTCAAGGCCTGGAAGATTGCTTAGTTATACTTGCAAGAGAGGAATTGATGAGTCACGTGAACGAGGGGCAAGATCTTGATCTGAAGTATTTCTCATCATCAACACATACCTCTAAATGAGATGTCCGCTTTTTGGCCAGCTTCTTATCGACCAACTTCAGCGCTTGCTTGAGATTGCCGGCCTCGATAGCACTCCAAATGGGGACGTCTTGACGATCACTCAGAAGCTTGTCAGCCATAATATCTCAAATGTTATAGCCCAAGAGAGATATTTGTAAAGTTGATAGCTTCTAAAGTGTCTTCCAAATATGTGCAGTTGATGAAGTAGAAGCATGCAGGTTCTCGTGGCTTGTTCTAGGATGCAGGTCTGGAAACAATCTTGTACAGATCAGTCAACGTTGATGAATAATTTTTTTGGTGGTGCATCATTGAATTTTCGCTAGCGAGAAAGAACGTCCAGTTCCTAAAGTAGTGTATTCCACAAAGCACTTTGATAAAGCCATCGTAAAACATCGTAATCATCAGAGGTTTGTACACAATGAGTGGAAAATATACTTTTATTGTGTTGTTTTGTACGATTGATCCTGCCAATTTAAATAAAATGATGCTGATTGCCTATTCTCAGGTAGATATTGTATGCCATATGGGCAGTGTTGGAATCCGAGAGTGATGAATATATGTATCTAAGTACCTACCTAGGTAGGTAGGTCCCTACCAGGTAGGCAACATGTGCTTTTATACCTCCAGTCATTGCAAGTACGAAGTGCACCACCACGACCTTGACAAGATTAAACGAGTTGAGCGCCCCCTTTTATCTCTGAAGATACATACACTGCGAGTGGAAATTTCCCTTCCTTAATGCCCATGCCCATGCTCATCCCTTATCCATAATCCCGTTCTCATTAACGGAGATATCACATATCAAATATAATCTGAATGCAATGAAAGTTCCCTCATGAAAACCACCCTCCTTTCTTCTTTTCTTCCTTTCGTTGCTCAATCTAGAATCAGAACCAAGATCACATCAGCAAACGATTGAATGAACCCCTCCCC